>QLSR01001477.1:277865-296029 GCA_031780015.1 Citrullus colocynthis
TTTTTTTTTTTTTTTTTTTTTTTTTTTTTTTTTTTTTGTAATTAGTCAGGTAATATCTTAGTTGGAACCTTTTTTTAGGAGTTACTTTTGTGGGCTTTCTTTTTTTTTTTTTTTTCCTTTTTTTTTTTTGTACGCCTGTGAAAGTTTTTGATTTCATCCAGAAAAGGAAAAAAAGATAGACTTATGTTCATAAACTTGTTTCAAACCATTGAATGGAACTGAGTAAACACATCAGATCCATAGGCTTCGCAATCATAAATGAGAACAATACAATTTATATCATCAGATTTCCATGAAGCAAAGAGATCTAAGGTTTTTATTTTCAAACAGAAGATTAAGTTTCAGTAGAAGCTCACCCGTATCTTCTTGACATAGTCTTTACGAAACCGAGCCAAAGAAGTGCTCTGCCTATCAACACTGAGGAACCTCTTTATGCCATATTTTCTGAGGTTGTGAGAAAGACAGAGCAGAGACACAGCTGCAAGACAAGCTTGGGAAGCAACTACATCAAGCTCAAAATCCTTAATCTGGTACTTTTCGCAGGCGGCACAATCTGAGAGCTGCAGCACTACAACAGGCAGAACAATACCGACAAGAACAAAACCAGACCAAGACAAGGCACAGCTCAAAATGGAGGATTGATGGAAGCCCAAAAAGCCAAGCAATGTGTCAAACAGTTTGAGGGCACAGTCCAAATGGGCTTCTTCGTCGTCTTCTCCCTCTGTCGGTTGTGAACTTTGATTATGATTTGACTCAAGAAATGGAATATGGGCTTGAGGGTCTTCAACATCCACTTGATCACGCAGCTCAGCCATTGAAATTGAAGATCAAAGTTCTTTGAAACAACACAAACTTGAAACTTCTCTTCTTTGGATAAATGGGTTTTGGTAATTTGGGGTTTCCATAAAAGATGGATCAAAGTCAATATCTTATATGAAACATCGAAATCGGTTCCATTAAAATAAAAATGTCTCGAATCACAGACCCATCTCAGACAATTATAAAGAATTCAGAATTCGTCCACAGTGGGAGACAATTACTACGAATATCTAGGGTCTCGAGTTTTAGCCGTTGGCCAGAATCAAACTGTTCTTCCCATGAAGAATTTGAAAATCAGGACCGTTCAAATACGAAGGAACAGAAATTAAATACAAATGCAGCCGTAGGAGATTTACCTTGGCTAGATCTTCGGCCATTTTAGCAAAAGGTGCGATTCATTTCGTAAGATTGGAATCTTTTTCCTTTTTTCCCTTTATTTTGTTTTTTTGTTTTTTTGTTTTTTTTTGGTTTGTTACTATTTTTTATTTTGAGTACATATCTTTTATTCTTTAGGAAAATAAATGGGAACCTTGCTTCACATCTCGGCAAAAGACATTTTAATTACATTTCATAATAATTTTCCACAAAAAAATAAGAAAAAAAAATCAAACATTCCATAATAATTTTGAGTCCTTAAGTTCTATATTTTTAGATTTAAATTATATTTTAGTTTCTGAATATTCCCATTTATTTAGCCTTGATCTTTAAAATTTTTATATATTTTTTTCGTTTTTGTTTTTTTAGAGGTTAATTATAATTTTAGTATGTGAAGTTTCAAATTTGTGGAGGAAAAAAACATTTTAAACAATTGTCTAATAAATTTTTGGTTAAAATATCATTGTGGTCCTATATTTTAAAATTTTCTCAATTTTTATCTCTATACTTTCAATTGTCTAATTTTGGTCCAGGTATTTTTTTATAAATCTTAAATTTAGTCCCTATTACTTGTTTATTGTGGACTTTCTCATTACTTTTTATTTTTATTAACATTTCCACTATAAATTTTGAAAACATATTCACATATTGTATTTTTTTGCGTTAAAATTATTATGGTTATGTAATCAATTTCAATAAAAATTACTTTGAGAGACTAAATTTAAGATTTATTGAAAGTACAAGGACTAAACTTTGACATTTGAAAGTATAGGGACTAAAATTGAACAAATTGCAAAGTACAAGGACCAAAATGATATTTTAACCTAGATTTTTTTAAACACTTAATTTTGCATCTAAATTTTTTTAATTAAAAATTAGGGTTGTTTTTAAATATAAGATAATGAACCAAAATATTTACAAATATAATAAAATTTCACTATCTATCTGCAAAGTCATGATGACACAAATAGTAGTTTATTGTGATCTATCGTGGTCTATCACAAATAGACTGTGTTTGTAAATGTTTTCAATAGTTTTGTCATTAAAACAATTTTCCTAAATGTATCTATTAAATCATTAAACTCTCAATTTTATAGAAAAAATAGTGTATCTATTAATTTTATGTATTATTATATCAAACTTTTAATTTTTGCGTCTTGTTAGTAAGTTTTAAATAGATGTTAAACTAGAAGTTATGGACGTACTAAACAAAATTGAAAATATTTAACAATATATATTTTTATGTTATATTTCTATTAAGTTGTTTATAAAAATAAATGTCAAAGACTAATAAAAATGGTTTATTTACACAAAGTTCAAATATTATAATAGATTTGTAATTTTTTTTAAAAAAAAAAAAAGAATTAAGAACAGAAAAATGATAACCACACACTAAGTTGAAATTAAACTTAATTTCAATCATAATAAAGTTCATTTAAAATTTATATAAAGAAAAACTCTGAAACCATCAACTCAGATTCATAATTCGCTTTTCTTTTTTCTTTTTCTTTTTTTGTTGTAAAAGCCGTTGATTACTTAACCTACTCAAAATATAGTTAATGATGCAACATTATTTCATAGCTTAGCATGTTTTGATCATCAACACTTGATTTTATGATTAATACTTCATAGGTTGCTTTTGTCATGAAATAATAATTTACAAAAAAAAAAACCTTTAATCAGCTTCCCACATCTTGTGATTTATTTAATATTGTTAATTAAGAAATAAAAATTGAAAACGGAATGTGTAGCTATTTTCTTTTTAATATGTGATCGCCATGCTTATAAAAAAAAAAAAAATTGTATAAATATGGCATTTAAATGACTTCAACAAAATTATTATTCTCCCAAAAATCATACTATTAAAAAGAATTATTACAATTTTTTTCTAAATAAGTAGATAAAGATGTAAGATTTGTTAGAGATAATTTTAGAGTAATGAAAATTTTTAAAATAATCATCATGTGCATGTAGTAGGCTCGGTACCACATCAGTGTGTGATGGTGTTTTACATAGGTTAGTTTGGGGCATTTTCAGAACAAACTAGAAAAAATTGAACCATAGGTCAAGCCTAGCAAAGATCTGCAACGAATCCTTATTAAGACAAAATTCGAATGCAAACAACAATATCATAAATTATGAATTATTTTGAGGAAAGAAATAACATATTAAAAATTTGTGTTATTTTTAATTCAAATGAAAGATTCAAACTTTTTTTTTTTTTTTTATAATTTTCAAATTGGATTCTCAAATATCACATATCTTTTGTCCTCTCCTCTATTATTAAAGAGTGCTTTCCCTCCTCTCATAGATAGATCATTTATTGTTTCATACTAAAATAATCTTTCATCCCAACTACCACTCTCACGTGAAGTCTCCAAAATAATAATAATAAAATTTTATTTTTATTTTCATTATTTTGCAGACTTCTAATCTTTGAGTAGGAAAAGAATGTCTAAATTGCAAAAACAAGTCCTCGAATATAATGATAGTAATTGCAATACACTTTTAAACTTTTAATTATAAAAATTCGACTTGTAAATTTCTACAATACAAATGTTAAAAGTAGACTCTCAAGCTTACAATAACGATAGAAATTGAGCCCATGAATAATAAAAATCAAACCTTAAACTTATATAAATGTTATAATTTATACAATATGTAAGTTTGAAGGTCCAATTTGACTCAATTTTAACACTTATATAAGTTTGAGTGTTCAACTTTTAAATTTAAAAGTGTAAGGATATAATTGCAACTAACATCATACCTTAAAGGTGATTTTTGCAATTTGCCCTAATCATTTAGCCCAAAATAATAATAATAATAATATCATTTTGTTAATTTTATTTTGAAATTCGTTGAATTTTAGTTTATACTTTCGGATGTCTAATTTTAATTCATCTACTGTCAATAAATCTTAAATTTAGTTGCTAAGTATTTTTTAATAAAATTGATTAAATAGTAGTAATAATAACTTTTTATATAATAAGATACACGGAGTTAAAATGCTAATAAATAATAAAAAGATTTTGAGAAATAACAGTCAACTAGGAGCAGAGAGTTTAGAGACAAAATTAGATCTAATGAAAATACAGTGATTAAGATTGGATAGTATGATGAACTAATTGAATGAGTCTCAAAGTACGTGGATCAAAATGATATTTTAACAAAAATAAATAAGTAAATAAAAGTTAAAATTTTTTCTTAGGATATCCCTCTAAATTTTCTCGAGCATATTAATCGCCCCTTTATTTTAGACAATGCAAATCTCAAAGTACACACGAAATCTATTATAATCAAATCTTAACTCCGATTAAAATGTAAATAGTTTAGTAGGCAAACCATCAATTACTATCATCATAAAAGTGATGATCCAATTCCAATTTTTTTAAAAATCTAAATTATAACTAAAAACTTCAATTTCTCATCTAATTTAAGGCATCCATTGCAGATTCACAAGCAAGAAGAAGGTAAACCCATAAAATCCTCTCTTCAAAAACTATTTTTTCCATTTATTGTCATTTTAAAATTACTCAACCAACAATCATATTTTTAAAAATGGCTTCAGAGGTCATCTGTCAAATACCCAATACCCATTCTACATTACTAACAATAATAATAATAATTTAAAAGATTTTTTAAATATATATACACATGCTACATTACTAACAAAATAATAATAATAATAATAATAATAATAATTTAAAAGAATTCTTAAATATATATATATATATATATATATATATACACACATGCTACATTACAACCACGGCACTCACCTCCATCATGAAATTTTTTATTGGTTCTATTTAAAAGAATATTTAATAACGATCTTTTGAAAAAAAAATTAAAAAATATAAAAAATATAAAAAAAGTTGAATATTTAATCACGATTGTGTCCTTACAGCTGCTCGCATGATCCAAATAAGTGTGGCATATGTCTCAAAATTAATATATATGCATATAATTTATTTTAAACAAAAATTCTATTAAATATCATCTCGAAAGTCTACAACCTGACTAAATATAATTGACATTTAGTTCAATCTTAAAGATATTCAGTTAATTCATTAATGTGCTTTAATTTTAAATTAATAAAAAGAAACACAAACAAACATAAATATTGTTTAGATCAAATGTTTCATCTACCACTCGATTAAACTTAAAAAAAAAAAAAAAAAAAAAAAAAAAAANACAACCTGACTAAATATAATTGACATTTAGTTCAATCTTAAAGATATTCAGTTAATTCATTAATGTGCTTTAATTTTAAATTAATAAAAAGAAACACAAACAAACATAAATATTGTTTAGATCAAATGTTTCATCTACCACTCGATTAAACTTAAAAAAAAAAAAAAAGAAGAAAAAACAAATAACAAAACAAAATCACATGAATGATTAACATAAATTAAACGAAATATAAACAGATTCAATGCAACAAATATCTTTTCCTGATGTAATTTTGACCGCTAATTTCAATATTCAATCTGGTTAAATAATATAGATGACCCAAAATAAGTAGTTAAATAAAAAATGAGTTTCTTTTCTAAAACTAATGAATTTTGGCTTTTTCACAGTGTGAAATCTTTATACATCACAAATCTTTACTGAAGAAAAAAAATAAAAATAAAAAATAAAAAAAAATTGTGCGGTACTGCACTTTGGCTGCGGCATTTTTTATGTTGTGGGAAGGTTTTGGTGCTTGTATTATCGACCTTGAAATCAAAAATCCAATTTATGAAGCTATAGATTTGTTGAGTCTTCAGTTTGCTGTTAACATCAGTAGCTTTCATATGATGTTCTGACTTTTGTTAGTTGCATATTCATTGACAGGAAAGCATGTTCTTCAGCTGATTCATCCCTCAATCACCATCTTCACAGGTCAAAACCCTAAGTGGTGCTCCCAAATTATAATCATTGAATCATTCCATGAATTATGGATAGAGCTTTTCTTTGTCAGCTGATACGCCTATTGAGGATTTGACATTAGAAAAGTCAAGAAATCTCATATCCTTAATAAGATAGATGAACTTCTCGGTTTATTATTAATGGGTTTTGGGATTTTAAAATGCTACATTGTTACATCAAGTTGAGTTTAGTTGTCATTTCAATGTTAGGTAAAATGTTACATTTTCACTGTGAAGTTTTTAATTGTTCAAACATGACACTAAAGAAATCACGATAGGAAAGGAAGACTTTTTTCATCAACAGATGAATGGGGAAATGAGAAGTTTATTTGAACAACATTGCTTTATACAAGAAGAATCTCAGCTGCATGGATCCAGAGGAAATGAAAAAACCCCCAACAATTTGGATCGACCACTCGCAAAAAAATAAAAATAGAAAACAGACCAAAAAACAAAATTTCTGAGGACAATGATAATTTTACATGTATGGCATTAGGGTTTGAAGGGTTTTTACAAACAAAACCGATTGGCAGCCACTGAAATTTCTGCTACTTCAGTTGAAAACTAAAGTCTTCCCAAGCACAAAGGTGATCAGTGTGAGTTCAAGACAAAGTATAGTATTCAGCAGTAGAGCTCTATTAACTGTCCACCCAAAAATGGTGATTCCACCAGGATTCATTTGCAAATACAAGACTGCACCATAGAGAATAAGTTACAAAGTCACTGACAGCATGAAACACATAAATAACAGCTTCGTAGAACCATGTCAATTTCGAGCATTTGAAAATTTGAGTTACATTTTTAGTGCACAAAAAGAACATATGCAATGTTGAGGTTCCTATAGAGTTTTGAAGATCCCATTGAGCAAAATATTGATTGAGTTGAGAAAATGCATAGAAGGTAAGTTGAGTTTATGAAGATATCTGAGTTTCTTACCAAATGCTTCTCTTTTATGATAGGAGGACATATAAGAAGCTAGCTGTGTGGTTGTAGGCATTGTAACAATATCCAAAGACTCCAAATCACTTTCAGAGTCGGTGCAAGTTATTGATTTCAGTCTATTGGGAGATTCCAAGTTCCCGTTCCCGCTCCCGTTTGAATATTGAGGTTGAGATGCATCACCTGGACCACAAGTGACTAAAGCATGCCATCTACTAGCTACTGATGCGATTCCTTCAGCCCTGTGAGAAATCTTTGTTGCTCCATGGAAGCAAAGAATCACTGCAACCGCTTGAACAATTGCAGAGACCTACAATTTGAGAAGAAAAAGTAAGGAAAATCAAGCTTTAAAGGTCGAGATTTATTGCTGATAAACCAACATGAAGCCTTGGATTTATAACAATGTCCCCAAGCCTTGAACTCATAAAACGTTCTACTACTACATGTATCTAAGAAAGATAGTTGAAAAAAAAAAGTATTGAACTTACTGCAAAATCACCACCATTTATGAGGGTAATCCTTGTAGTATATCTCGTTGTCTGGAGTAGAGTCATAAATTGGCTTGCACTTACAACCAAGAATTCCAGAAGAAGAAAGATTCGGAATCTGTGGCTTATCTTAGACAAATGATAGCGTAGGAAAATATGATCCTCTATTAATACTAATACTTCAGACTCTGTTTGCAGGAGTTTCGCATAGTCATCAAAGTGGATGACTTGCAAATTACACATCAAATGAAACATAATGGCGGCTGATAGAGAAATCAAGCTCAGATAAGTCCAGGATATGATCATAGCCAGTAAGATAGCAACAGATAGACCCCACGATACATGTTCCGCATATAGTATTCGAATTACCTCTCGTACAGTCTTCAAAATGAAACATGGCAGTGCCCAGAAGACGAGCAAACGTATTGAACCCTGTGGAGAGATAGATAGTCAAACCAAGTTCTTTCTAATACCATAGTTCAATGTTACATTACCAAGACATCTAAAAAACTGAAAATGAGCACTTTTGAACTTCAGTGCCCTCTGTCATAACAAAAGGTATGGTATGGTTTTTGATCAACAACTTATGTTCATAAGCTCGTTTCAAATTATTGAAGGGAACCATAGGCATTCACAATCTTAGACGAGTACAATACAATTTATATCATCAGATTTCCATGAAGCAAAGAGATCTAAGGTTTTTATTTTTCAAACAGAAATTAAGTTTTGGTAGAAGCTCACCCGTATCTTCTTAACATAGTCTTTACGAAACCGAGCAAAAGAAGTGCTCTGCCTATCAACACTGAGGAACCTCTTTATGCCATATTTTCTGAGGTTGTGAGAAAGGCAGAGCAGAGACACAGCTGCAAGACAAGCTTGGGAAGCAACTACATCAAGCTCAAAATCCTTAATCTGGTACTTCTCGCAGGCGGCACAATCTGAGAGCTGCAGCACTACAACAGGTAGAACAATACCGACAAGAACAAAACCAGACCAAGACAAGGCACAGCTCAAAACCGAGGATTGATGGAAGCCCAAAAAGCCAAGCAATGTGTCGAACAGTTTGAGGGCACCGTCCAAATGGGTTTCTTCGTCGTCTTCACCCTGTGTCGGTTGTGAACTTGGATTCTGTTTTGATTCGAGAAGTGGAATATGGGCTTGAGGCTCTTCTAGATCAAGCAGCTCAGCCATTGAAATTGAAGATCAAAGTTCTTTGAAACAACACAAATGTGGAACTTCTCTTCTTTGGATAATCGGTTTTGGTAATTGGGGGTTTCCATAAAAGATGGATCAAAGTCAATACCTTATATAAAACATCGAAATCGGTTCCATTAAAATAAAAATGTCTCAAATCACAGATCCATTTTGGAAAATTATAAAGAATTCAAACTTCGTCCACAGTGGGAGACAAAGGTCTCGAGTAATAGCCGTGGCTGGAATCAAACTGTTCTTCCCATGAAGAAGGTTTTGAAAATCAGGACCGTTAAGGAACATAAATTATATACAAATGGAGTCGTAGGAGATGTACATTGGCCATTTAAACAGAAGAAAAGGTGCGATCCATTTCGTAAGCTTCGAATTTCTTTTTCTTTTCTCTTTTTCGTTTGTTATATATATATATATTTGAGTACATATCTCTTTATTCTTAAGGAAAATAAATGGAACCTTGCTTCACATCTCGGCAAAAGACATTTTAATTACATTTCATAATAATTTTCCTTTTAAAAAAAATCAAATATAACAATATCTAAAATATTTAGATATATAAAAAAATATTACGGTATAATATAGAATATAAAGCAATTCAATATACATAATAAAATAATTTATTGTCATATTATGTCTAACAAAAACTTCATATATAGCATATGAAATATGATCAAATGTGCAAGGAGATCTATATATAAAGAGTTATTCACCTTAACACAAGATTCAAAGGCTAGTCTGTGTTCGAAAGACCTCTCTATATACATAGAAGCGTAGTAAGCTCAATACCACACCAGTGCGAGACTCCAACTAATTTATTGATGGATTGTACATATTTCATTGTGGTTGAATTATATTATTTTTATATAATTTTCAAATTCAACTCTCAAGTCTCGAATACTCTTTTTGTTTTTTTTTTTTCCTCCCCTCCTATTTAAATCCCCTCATAAATAGATCATTTATTGTTTTATGGTAAAATGATCTTTCATCCAAACTACCACCTTGAAGTTTCCCAATATATATATATATATATATATATTATCTCTCCTTTCAACTAACTCGAATAACTTTGTCTAGTAATTTTTTATTAGTTAAATTATAAATTTGGTCTTTACAGTTTAGAAAAAGTTACAATTTAGTCTATTTGGTTTTAAAAGTTAAAATTTGGTCCCTATGATGTAAAGAAAATTAGAATTTAGTTCTTATAGTTTGGAAAAAAAAATTAGAATTTAGTTCTTACTTTATAGACTATTTATGAGAGTTTTGTTGTTTTTTTGGCTCTTAATCTCAAATTAATTAATTTTAATTAATTAATTAATCAATATTTTGATGATAATAAACTTGAATTAATACTAACAATTTAAGTATTTTGAAGTGTCTATTGCATAGAGCTTGGAATAACGAATCTAACGTATTTTGAATCACTCAAATCAGAGCTCAAATGAATAAGATATAACCGAAACAAGGTTAACAGAAAATTATCAAAGTGGATGTTGATTTTTGTATTGGTGTTGAAAAGAAGATACATTTAATATTATTATATATATTTGGGTCTAACGGCAAGTTGCTTTTAAAAAAAATGAATTTAATATTATTTTATGTTTGTATCTAACAGCTAGTTGAGTTTAAATCTCCACCATTCAATTTTCTTTTACCAACATCCAATGGCCCAAACTAACTGTAGTTTCCACCCACTTTCCCCTCTTTTTAAACTCGTCTTCTTCTCCAAATTTTAAGAACTTTCATTATTTTCAATCCTCCATAATTCACCAAGTCACTATTGTTATTCTCTCAAAACGGTCATTTTTCTTTTCATCATTTTTTAGTGATCATATATATTGTATTGTGAGGATTTATTTGTTGAGTGCTTAAATTTGTAAATCCACTCTATTCAGAGTTGTAAGTGTGCTCTTTATTTTTCCAAACTTATGTAATGGTTGCTCTTGATCCCGAAAAAAGAGTTGTTGTAACGGTTTGATCATCAACAGTGGAAATGATTGAGTTTGTTATTGTGCCCGAAAAAGAAACATTATAGTGGTTGGACTCTAAACCATGGAAAGAGTCAATGCTTCTAGTGACATACCCAATAGAAGCTTGGACAGTGGATGTAGACCGGTTGTGCCGAACAACTATAAATTTCTGGTGTCATTTTCTCTATCCCTCTCCAATTTAATTTTGCAATTAATTTGTTATTATAGTTTATTTCATGAAATTAATTGCTTATATTGGCTGGTTGAATTGATATTTACATATCCTATATATATCAATGTCGTTGTTAGACTTGAATAGAGTGCTTAAAAGGGTTAGTTTTAATTTTTTTTTTTTATTACTTTGGATTGCATTTGTTTGTACAAAATTTTTATTTGAACTACTTATTAACATAAAGTGTTCATTTGTTTAATTGGGCCCACATTAGTAAAAAGTTTCAATTAGTTTTAATACCCTATTCACCTTTTTAAAGTTGTCATATAGATAGGAATTTGAACTATAACTTTTCCCAAATTATAGAGATTAAAATTACAATTTAATCTTTTTTATTTAATAGCATTTTTAAAAAAAAATTACAAAAATTACTTATTTATCGTCATAAAATTACTCCACCAACAAATATACCTTCAAAATTAGCTTCAGCGGTCATCTCACAAAAATACCCAATACCATGCTATATTAATAACAAAATAAAACAATAAAACTAATTTATAATATATATAAAGAAAATTATTATAAATAAAAGAATATCTCATTATTTACGAATATAAAAAAATTTTACTTTTTATTCACAATAAACTTAAATAAACATTTTTCTATATCTGTCTAGTAAAACAATAGATATCTAAGTGTAGCGCAGCGAAATTTTGAAAACACCTCCCTCGACACACATATGCTACATTAGCACCACTCACTCAGCTCCGTCATGAATTTGTCATTGTTTTGTTTAAATGAATATTTAATAATGATTGTGTCCTTGCAGCTCCTCATTGATTCAAATAAGTCTTGCACATGTGTCAGAAATATAATTTATACATTTCTACAAATATATATATAAATATAATTTATACATTTCTACAAATATATAGTTTATATACATATATTATTTATTTTAAACAAAAGTTCTATTAAATATCAACTCGAAAGTCTACAACCGGACCAATTATAAATTTATAGTTGATATTTACTAAGTTTAATGTTAAAGATATTCAGCTAATTGATTAATATGCTTTAATTATAAATTAATTTGGCGTTCTTAACCCAAAAAACAACTTTCGACACACTCATTTTGCCTTTCAATGTTCAACCTCCCTCCCCTCCATTTATTTTCTCATAGCGTGTCACCAATCAAATCCAGAAAATTATTATTATTATAATTATTATTGGTGTGATATGACCGAAGTTTAAAATATCAATATCAACAAAAAATATCAAAATAATTTTACAGAACTTCAATGAAAACATTGATAAAATGTCAATTTCGATAGATATTTCTAGATAAATTATAAAAATAAAAAAATTATATTTGGATTAGTAATTAAACCTTTTATAATTAAAGTTAACATGTCTATAATCTATATTATATGATTAATGATATTTTGTTGCTTATTTTTTATGTTTTGTGAATTTTTGTACAATATAATGAAAATATCAATTCATCCCTAATTTCAATGTCAAACCAATGAAAATGTGAAAATATCGATATATCCACGAAAATTTAATACTACGAACTCAACAATATCTAGTTTGAAAAGCTCCAAGAAAACAAAAGGCAAATTTGGTAATGATCCTATGTTCCCTGTACTATCTTGAAATCAAATCGACAGTAAGGATTTATCCATGTCGGAAATAGAAATCAATTTTCAGATTTTAAATTGATAAAAATAAATAAGTAAATAAACAAGTTGCAAAAACTATCGATAATTATAATTATAATTATATCCTCAAACTTTCAATTATAAAAATAAGCCCTCAAGCTTATATCAGTGTTAAAATTGAACCTTCAAACTTACATAATTGTTATAAGTTTAAGGTTCTAATTTTAGCACTTGTATAAGCTTAAGAGTTTAATTTTTACCATAAAAAATTTAACGATATAATTGCAATTATCACCCTACTTTATAATACCTCTCGCCATTGCCCTAAATAAACTTACTAAAAATGTATAACGAGAATAAAAAGTAGAAGAAAATACCAAATGGAAGAATGAATGGCATTCCTCTCATTTTCTTTTAAATTAACACACCCAATCAATACCTTTACATGATGCTCGACCACTTCCTTCCAATGACTACATTTCATAGCTACTCTTTAAAATGAAAAGCGAAGAACATTGTTTTTGAGAAAATGTCATATTTAGTAATTTCTTTAGTATTTATAGCCTTCTTTCAACTCTCTTACAAGAACAAGCAATCAGGTCCATACAGTACATTAAACTATTATTATTGAACCTCTTTGAATGGTTGAGTCAAAACATATACCTCGACTAAGAGATTTGAGGTTATTATATAGCACGCTATTCTCCAAGATGCAACAGCTGCTTCAATTGATGATAAAAGTTAAGATCGTTCTATAAATAGTTTTACCTCTCTAGTCTAGCAAGGCTTCAAATTCAAAATTCGTATCTACCACATGTCAGCTGATAAAGCTGCTGGCAAACCAAGAAAATTGGATTAGTCGAAGAAAGCATAGCTTTTTATATTACTCAGCATTATGACCAAATCTCATTTCCATTCTATTTTGTAGTCCTTGACTGCCAATTCAGAGCCAAAACACACTTCCAATCTGCCCAAGATGTCTATTAACGCTGCTCACATTTCCCAGGCTCCACAATGTCAGAGAAATAACTCACCAGCATGTGGCAATCCTCCTATTTGATCACATAGCATCACTTCTTCCCTCTCCGTGCAAGAAATCGTTCTCGAGCAGCCTGAATTTTGTTATCATGGCCATCAAGAGTTGATGTGGTCCTAGCATCCTCTTTCTTTGGAGAGTTTTTAACGTTGCCCTCTATTGTCCCCCTCGTAAGATCAGTACTGCCACCACTGTTAAGGGGAGAAGAAAACTACTGAGCTGGTCCATGAGCAAACTTCAATTTGTAAAAAACCAATTGCTTGACAAAAGTTGGTATCAAGTGAAACTGCCTTACCTTAATTTGTTTACATTTAGATTCTTAACTTTGTTTAAAATGGGCATAACCCAATCAACCTGTACTCCACAGACATGGCGCATATAGGGTCGAGATGTTGTAATGAGCTCATGGTACACAATGTAGTCGGCAAATTTCCCTTCTTCATCTGGCTTCATAACAGACGAGGGATGCACCTACAATAGAGACTTTCAGTTTAGATAACTTTCAAACTATGAAGCTGGAATTGGTTGAGCATTCAGCAAAAAAGACTACTTGAACCACATAAAGAAGGTACCTGTTGATGCCTAGCCTAGTTAAGAAAACATATACTGTATTACAAAAGTACACTCCAACATCGTACCTGAACGACTTGGGGCTTAAAACTAAGAGTTCGATAACCATTGTGATGAATCATTCTCTCTGCAAGTTGATTGGCATAACCTACACATAAAGCCTTCCTCAAATTCCAGTACCCTGCTTGACTCTCCTTTTGGTTTTTGAATGACCATACTTCCAATGATCCTGTGTTTCACAAGAATAATTAGGAAACTAGAGGGAATCATCTTAATTATACCTCCGGAAGAAAAGAAAAAAATAACTAAACAAAACAATAAACCAGATATCATGCCAATTTCGGATATCCTTAAACAGCCACCAAAATCCTGGGGGGGACTAGAATTTTAATACGTTAAACTTAACACTCAGGTTTGGCTGGTTCCCATGCATTGGAAACTGAGGCAGACACCCTAGAATTGAAGGTAACAATATTCAATTCAGAGACAATTAGGTTGAACCAACTACTTGAGACATTAAAAAATCCAACTTTTCTAAGATAATAGCCAAGGCAAAGGTAACAAGTTTCTTGAGTGATGTATAGTAATCCCTCATTTCAAGCTTCGTGAACTTGGAAAAGGTGGCGGGGTTCCTAGAATATTGGAGGAAAACAAAATGCCAAGGACTAATAGATAGTATATGTAACTAAATGTGTGTCAGATATGTACAGGAAACAAAAGGTGTCCCTACAAAAAGTGCAAGAAAAAGGAGTTCCAAACACACTTCACAAATTGTTAGATCATATAATTGCTGTTTTGGATTGTTTGTCTAAGTACATAGGAGGTCTTTAAATCTAGTTGTTTGGGTAAATGGTCTGTCTAGTTGCTTCGGAATCTTCTCAGTTTACTGTTCATTTCCTGTTGTTTATGGTCCCTTTTCCATGCAAGCTCTCGTTACTGTTACTTATTTGTAATTTTTTATTTCATGAAGGATTTTTTTTTTTTTTTGTTTCTTCAAATAAATTTGGGAGAGAGAGAGAGAGAGAGAAAACACACTTTACTAATTGAAGTTTTCTGTTTCTGCATGGAGAAAAGCTCGATAATTCCCCTCTAACCTATTCAGCCATAAGATCTTGGCTCTTCCTTAAAAGATGGCATCTTAGCTGTTAGCATTAGCATAAAAACGGTCCTTCATACCCCCAAGTCCCAGGGAAGATGATCTGTAGCTTGAAAAAGTTGAGAATCTTCTTCAACAGTTGGATAGCTACAGAACACATAAAAACATGATCTAAAGCCTTCTTGATCGTCTTTACAGTCTTTACCAAAGGATTTCTTGATTAAACTCCGTAGTACAATAAATTTAATATCTCAAGTAGCCAACCGAGACATCCATCACTACGATTGCTGAACTCGATACTAGTGGTTTCGAAATACTAAAAACAAATAAAAATTCATTGTCTAACCAAACTGGGAACTATAAGGCATCATAGTTCATCCATCCTTTCTGTCATCTTTCCTAAACCAGAAACTAGGAGCCAATATTTTCACATTAATTTTTTAAACATGAAACCAGAAATAATACCAACCTTTGGCTATTTTCTGCATTATTTGACACAGCTGTTTTCGTACGTCTTTGACAAATAACATCCCTCTTACCTGCAATAGTAAGCTCTGATGGTTAATTTCCCACCGTTAGTTATTTATTTAGTTTCAAAGCAAAAGAGGTTGATTCCTAATTATTTATTTACTTTCATTCTGCTTTGTTTTGTTCTGTTTTATTCATAGGGAACATGAAAATCACTAGTAAGAGGGCATTATAAGAAGGAAGGTAAGCACTCCATAGCAATTGGGTGTGGTCACTCCAGCCTCAATAAATGGCTTAGAGGTCATCAGTTCAATCCATGGTGGTTACCTACCTAAAAATTAATATCTTACGAATTTTCTTGACACCCAAATGTTATAAGGTCAAATGGGTTATCTCGTGAGATTAGTCGAGGTGCACGTAAGCTGGCCCGGACACTCACGGATATCAAAAAATATATATATATATATTTGAACTTGCCTGCAAATCATGGTCTTTGCACCAGTTAACATCATAATTCTTTTGATCCCAGAGCTCAAAGATTTGAAGCAATTGGATGTGGTCACCCCAGCCTGAGCCATCAGGAAGGTCCTCCGACCTGTGCTTCCTCTTCTTATCAACATTCTTTCTACAGGAAAAAGCAGGTATGTCATCACTGAGAGGATGGATATGTCACACATTCTACTGTCAATGTGTAGGTTCTGTTCTATACATTCAATGGATAAATCATAAAAGATGTAGGGATCAGCACCTACCTTAATATTAAGAATGATACTTCAAGAAAATTGAGAAGTTAATAGTCTTACATGATTTTATGAAAGGAAGTTCTCAAATAATGGCACTTGAAAACAATGATGGAGCGTCCATAAACAGTGAGACGGTTCAGATTTTAATGGCCAAACAGTACAATGAGAAACTGAGCGGTGTACATCAACATATGTAGTTCCATACAATGATAGTTATTGTTCCAGGTTGTGATGCAATGGCTGTGAGATAAATTCTGAGGTTGTATAATCATTTCGTTGACACTACAAACTAATTTGTATAAAAATGGCTCCCTAGATTTTATCAGATTGAGAACAAAAAGAAGTTAAAATAGGTGGAAAGAAAAAATAAAAAATATGCAGGATATATATTTGCTCCTATATAAACTATGAAATAACATATGAATTACACCATAGAAGTTAGGGACTTCTGAATGCAAATCAGATCAACTGGCAGTACATAGCCTTTGGTAATAAGTCTACAGACGGACAGAATTCAAATGAATTTCATACTGACAATATACCTGTTACCAGGAAGCAAGGTCGTCTCTGCAGATAACATGGCAGCAACAGTCAAAGCCTGGGATATACAGCCATACTCATTTGCCTCAATCAAAGTTCGTGAGAGTGAAGGTTCTAATGGAAGCTCTGCACAAGAGATCATAAGAAGTAGCACCAAAACTGATTAATTGCTTGACCTACATTTAGATATGCAAATAGAGTTAATAAGAAAGAGAAATAATTGCAGTACAACTATCATTTGTTCTTTTATCCTGTACATCTATCAGTTATCAAACAAAAAGAACTTGTACACCAAAAATTCAACATGAAGCATTGAAGCTTACGCAGAATCTTAATCCAACAATGATAGAAATAGATACAATGTGAGTACAATGTCATCCATTATGACAAAACACCCACACCTAAATTACAGGATTGTGATTCTGCTGCAATCATAATCATGAATAAGAATGTACCGTTTATGAACTCCATAAACACAAAATGAAGTAATTAGATAGTGGTAGCTTTTGAGAGTAGTACCAGCCATTGTTTGCCCAATTCTAGTAATAGATCCATTTTCATCAATAGCATCGATAAGATATAGTTGCTTCAATGCATCTTCCAAAGATTCGGCTGCCAAAACAAGTTAGATTTAGTAATCATATTCAGCTGCACTCAAGAAAGATTGTCGAGTTTAATATTTATACTAACAGGTAGGTGGATCAAGAAAATCAAATCTGAGAATATCAATATCTGGAAGGTCCAAGGATTTCAAATAAAGAACACTGCCAGCAAGAGAAGATCGTTGAATTTCAGGAACTGTTACATCCAATAACTCCTCTTGATAATCCATGGAGGTATACATCCTATAGCACTTCCCTGGACGTGTTCTTCCAGCTCGCCCAGCACGTTGATTTGCTTGCACTCTATGCCCAAGACATAAAGCTTAAGATGAGGAAACCAGTACATGTTCATGTACATGAATTCAGCAAATAAAAATTGTACAAAGTCTACCACAAGCAACCCTCATTTCAAGTTAAGGAGACCACAAAAAAGATTCCAATCAGAGCAAAGTGAAAATTAGATACATAGTTCCAAAAAGCATTGCTGAGCCTACATCAAGTAGCAGCTACAAAACCAGTTACTACTGCCCAAAAAAAAAAAAAAAAAAAAAAAAAAAAAAAAAAGA
>QLSR01001477.1:296223-344644 GCA_031780015.1 Citrullus colocynthis
CCCAAAAAAAAAAAAAAAAAGAAACAGAGAAACAGAGGAGGTTTCCTCACAAGGAAAAGTTTTGCTGTTTATATAACAGAGACTTTTGGAAACCAGTTGCCCAAAGAGGCACCAAACTTTACCACCAGTCTTATAATAAATAAACAAATCAATAAGAGGGAATTTTAAAAGGATAATTCCAGGATGATCATATATTCAGCCAAATTCTAGCATCAAACACAGTCAGCAACGAGTGTAGAAAGGCAAAAGACAATGACAACCATCTTCTTTTTTCAATAAGAAACATAACTTCCATTCAGAGCTAACTTTAAAACATCCCATAGAGAGAGCTTAATAGTCAGTGAAGTAGAGCACATACTTGCTTATTTGTACAACGTTGAGGGAATACATGCCAGTTGATGGGTTGTATTGCCGTTGCTTGACATAACCAGAATCGATGACATACCTATGTATACATGCTTATCGTTGGTTTGCAGTTTAATATGAATTAAAGATAAAGAACTTCCAAAGAGATTTACCTAATTTACTTACACAACACCATCAACAGTCAAAGAAGTTTCAGCAATATTGGTTGCTGCAATAAATCTTCTACAATTTGGAGGTGGACGACTGAATACACGCACCTGGGCAGTACAGAGTATGCGTCAGACATAAAGTACCATGAAAACAGAATGGCTCCTACATGTACATCAACATTATTTTTTCTCATGCTTCTCTAACTTTTAAATAAGAATCATTGAGGCCTCATTTGGTAACGATTTTGGTTTTTGTTTTCTGTTTTTGAAATTTAAGCCCGCACTGTATAAAAAAGCACGATGTGATATCAAAATGTTATAGAATCAACTATTAGGTAAACCCCAGGGAGGAGATAATTAGAAATCCAAGAAAGATTGGAGGTAAATGCTATCAGTGGAGGCATAATCATATGTGAAAAACCGGTCATGAAAATGAAGGCACATGACTTATTAATCTCCTACTCTTGTCCCTAAAGCAAGGTTAAGGATATGAAATAAAGTATTATATCAATTAATAGATATGCACAACAATGCAAGAGAAAATGAAATCCTCCATGGAAATTAAAATTACACAGTAACGGCCCAAAACAAAGAAGGTTGAATAGGGTAGGCTTGTAAACATCCTACCAACCACCATTTTTCCTTTTTTTTTTTTTTTTTTTTTAAACTAATCCTAACATGCACTTAAAATCACTATTTACAAGTTCATGATATTTGAAACAAAAAAAATAATAATAATAATAAATAAATCACTAATAACTTTTAATTTATATATATAATGATAAGAAACAATAGCCTAGGGGGCAGGGTTGAGGCAACCCCTACAGAGAGCTATAGAAGTAGGTCTTCCAATCACTAATAATCATTAATTGTAACTTCTAATAAATAACCAAAGAAAAATGTTTGTGGTGAAGTTTTATTTTCTAAAAGAAAATTAAAAGTACAAGTTTTGGGAACAACTCTACAATAGCCCAAAATATTTTATGTTTTTAGACCAATAATAAATAAAGAAATCAACCTTGCCTCAACCAATTCTCTAAGTGAAACAAAATAGTTTACTTGCCTGCAGTTCTGGTGGCAGTGAACCATGAAGGGGAAGAATTATAGCATCCATGCAAGATCCTTCTTCCAGACTATAAACTTTTTCCTCCAACTTTGATACTAACTTCTCTATATCATCCTTCAAAAATGAATTGTTTTAATGAAAGAAACAATTAGCTGAAAATAAATGCCCAATAAAGTTTCAAGAATAGAAATTAGTTTCATCTTGCTCGATTGGAGGCCTTTCCTTTAGGTTGCCTCAATCTTTTGTGGACTCTCTTCTTGTATGGCCTTTATTCTTTCGCGTTTTTTATTTCCCCTCAATGCAAGCTTGGTTATTTATTATAAATAATAATTATATATAAAGAAATAAATAAATAAATAAAAACAACAACAACAAAAAAATACAAAAAAAAAGAGAAAAAAAAACAAATTTTGAAAACAAAAGTACCTGTCCAGTCATGAAAATGAGAACATCCCCTTCTGGTTCTTTGGTGTGTATATCTAGCAAGTAGGCAATGCAACTTCTTCAGTATTTAACTAAGAATGTCTAGAAGTGGATAGAAAGGATTGATATATGGGAATGTTAAACCTACAGCCCTTCTAGAGCTTTTTATTAAGGAAGACTCTACAAGGGATGTAAAAGAAATTATTAGGCCACAATAAGCCTGGATGATTATTGTAAGAAACCGACCCCTTTTGTAGTTAAGATTTAAAATCACGATATAAATTAGATGAAAACTGTAATCATACCAATAGCCGTTTTTAGACATGATTCAATATAGCTCTTTGGACGTTCATTGCTATACAAAATCTCAACAGGATACAACTTTCCAGGAACTGTCAGCACAGGGCAGTCGAAAAAGAACTTTGATACTTTGTTCCCGTCAAGGGTCGCTGAAGTGATAAGAACCTTCAAATTGGACCTACGCATTCTAATTAAACGTTTCATCAGCCCCATCAATGTGTCTCTGGAAAAAACCATAAAAAAGTTGTAATCATTGTTTAGGTACAACGTACAAGGGTGAGAGAACAGATGAGCGAGCGCCACAAACAGCAAAAGAACATAAAAACAACTTTGCTCGACCAACAAGAAGGAAATGCCAAATAACGAGGTATAAGATAAAACTAGGCACTAGTATTCACGAGATACAACTCACGTATTTAAGCTTCTCTCATGAGCCTCGTCCAATATGATAACTGAATATTGACCAAGCTCGGGATCAGAAAGACTTTCGCGAAGGAGGACTCCATCAGTGAGGTATCTGAGCAGTTTACAATCCTACAGTCAGTTGCAAGAAAACTTGGAATCAAAAAAAGCAACAGAGTACTTCGCTAACTTCAACGCACAAAAAAATATTTCAGTTACTTGATTCGAGTTCTTTCTGAGGTTCTGTCCTCAAAACGAATGGCATATCCTACGTCCTCGCCAAGATGAACGCCTAGCTCCTCAGCAACTCGCCTGCCAGTTTAGACAGTCCATAAATTAACTATTTGGTCACTTTTATTCAGGATTTCCATACGCATGTCCTCCATCACTTCCTCACAAAACACAATTAGTTACATCATTCACAGCAACAAGATTCCGAGTTCTATAACAAAAGGCGACGCGGTTTGCAAGAAAGAAAACTGATTAGGAGTGTACCGGGCAACGGAGACGGCGGCAACTCGGCGAGGCTGAGTGACGCCGATAATACCGGACTTTGTGTATCCTCTCCGGTGGAGCATTTGAGAGAGCTGAGTGCTCTTCCCTGAGCCTGTCTCTCCAATTATGACTACCACTTGATTCTGCTCCACTGTTTCGATGATTTTCTCCTCGAATTGGAGAATTGGGAGCTGCGCCATTGATGAGTTGAGTCTACTCTGGTACTCTCCTCAACTTTGTATCAACTTGTAAAATCGCAAGAGCGGCGCCGGATTTGGAGTTTCTGCTGCCTCTGTTCTTTGTCACGATACTGAGCTAATTGAATCTCTGACCCACTGGTCTTCCAAATTTGGGCTTTGTCGAAAGTGAAGAGTTGAGTTTTTTTTTTTTTTTTTTTTTTTTTTTGAAAGTGACGCTTTCAAATTAACTAATTAAATAGCCCCACAAATTTACTCAAATAAATTTTAATTATAAAGATTTAAAATTATTCAAAAGTGGTTAAGATGTCTTTAAAATTTTGAATTTGAATTCTCTAAACTAAAATATTTGAATGAGGCTAAGGTTGCAATTATGACTTTAATAATTCGTAAAAATACGTTAGATCGAAAGGGTTAAAAAGTTGGAATACTCACACTCACAAATCTCACATATGGTTGAACTAATAAAATACATATGGAAAATAACATTTTTTAGTCCGGTTTTTAAGAACATATAATGTTTGGTCCTCAAATTTTCAAAATGTACTGTTTTTCTATATTTTAAATTCTTTTACCCTTTTAGTCGCCGAGTATTTAAGAATCTACATTTGGTCCATGAATTTTTTTGAAATGCATATTTTAATCCCTAAATTTTTAAGAATACATTTAAAATGTCTCAAGAGTATTTTTTTTTATTTTGTTAAATTAAAAATGATTTCCTTTGAAATTGTTTGTTAAACTTATTTTTCTAATTCAAATGTCATGCAATTATTGAAAATAATAATAAAGTTGCATAATGGACCTTCTAAGCTTGTTCTAACAAAATTTTAGAGAAAAAAAAAATATATATTTTGTAAAGAGTTATTTTCAAATATAGAAAAACGAGCAAACTTATTTACAAATTGAACAAAATGTCAAGTCTTAACACTAGTGTCTATTAGTTATATTTTGCTATGTTTATAAATATTTTTAGTAATTTTATCATTTAAAAAACTAAAATATTTATGGATCAAATACATTTATTCTTAAATATTAAAGAATTGAAAAAGTAAAATTTTAAAAGTACCAAATATACTTATTATTTGAAACTAGGGAACCTAAAATATAAGTTTTTCCTGAATACATTTACTGAACACAAAGAAAAAAAAAAGAAGAGCTAAAAGTGCTCGTGGTTTTTTTTTCTTTAAATAATATGCCATATATTAATTTTAGAGAAAAATACTTTTTGGTCTTATTTTGAGTTTGGTTTCTATTTAATCTTTGCTTTTCAAAATGTTATGCAGTCAGTCTTAAGTTTTGATTTTGGTTTTAATTTAGTCATTGAATTTCAAGATGTTACAAGTTTACCATTGAGATTTGAGTTTCATGTCAATTTGGTCCATACATTTCAAGTTTTTACATTTTTAACCTTAATTGTTCGTTAAAAATTCACTTTCAATCATTGACGTCAATGTCTATAGCTTGATTTAAAATAATTATAAAGTGAAATTTTTATTTTTTATTTTAAAAGTGATGAAAAATAATGAAGATTAATTAGAATTAAGCTAACTATTTGAAATTTATTAAGTAGAAAATCAAAGTTAAAAATATAAATCTTGAAATTTAGGGATCAAACTCCAACAAAATTTAAAATATCAAGATAAAATTATAACATTTTAAAACTGAGATCAGAAGTTAAAATCTAATTGGATAACATTTTAAAATGTAAGAAACATATAGAAACTTCAAAGAAAAAAAAAAAACCTAGCACCTCCGTATTTTTCCCTTAGTTTTATAATCGATGAAAACTAACGTATTCAAACAAATTAGGGCTTTTTAGCAAAACTATATATAAAGGCCCATAAAACCCTAGATCAGCCGTCTTCTCTCAGTTTCCCTGGGCTCGTCGGGGGGTGAATGCAGCTAGGTATTCTTCCCTTCTTCACTCTCTACAAATCTCTTGACCGACTCAAATTCGGCGAAGCATTTCCTCACTCATTAGATCACTCGCTACTTCTCTAATTTTCAGTACGTTTGGAATCTGTTTTGTTGTGTTTGCAGGGAAGGATATCGAATCTACCATCTTTGTTTTCTGACTTATCAATCGTGAAGGAAGAAAACAAGGTTTGTTGTTGGTTTCTTAGAGTATGATTTTTGTTTTTATCTGTTGCCCTTACGATGCGTATTAGATTAGCTAACAAATTAACGTCTGGGAAAATTTTCGCGGGTCTAGGAACATCCGGAATCCGACTAATTTTACGTTCTTCGTAGGGAATATAGTCGTTTTATTTTGGTGATTATGTTGCTGTTGGTTAATTTATCTGATTTTTCAGGCTTTAGTGTTTTCGTCATGTTGGATATGTCTGACGAACTTCTTGCTTGTTGGGAATCTCAGTATTCCAATCTTACCTTACTTTAACGATTTCTGTGCTCACTAAACCGACTCCAAATTTAAAGCTATCCTCATGTTTTCTTATAGTTTGTAGACGGTATCTTTCGGTAGTACTTCTGGAAGCTTCACGTTTGTGTAGCAATATTTGCTTATTTCTGTTTTATCTTAGATACGCAAGAACTATTTTCTCAATTTTATTTATGCGAACTACTGTAATGCTTGTTGCAGGGTAAAAAATGGTGCAGTACAACTTCAAGAAGATTACTGTGGTACCTAATGGAAAGGATTTTATTGATATTATTCTGTCCCGTACTCAGCGACAAACCCCCACTGTTGTCCACAAGGGTTATGCAATTTCTCGCTTGCGCCAGTTTTATATGAGGAAAGTAAAATATACTCAGACGAACTTCCATGAAAAGCTCTCTACTATTATTGATGAATTCCCTCGGCTAGATGACATTCATCCTTTTTATGGTGATCTCCTACATGTTCTGTATAATAAAGATCATTATAAGCTTGCTCTTGGACAGGTTAACACTGCAAGGAACCTCATTAGCAAGATTGCTAAAGACTATGTGAAACTGTTGAAATATGGTGATTCACTTTACCGTTGCAAGTGTTTGAAGGTTGCTGCTCTTGGGAGGATGTGTACTGTGATAAAGAGAATTGGGCCTAGTTTGGCTTACTTAGAGCAGATTAGACAGCACATGGCTAGACTTCCATCAATTGATCCTAATACTAGAACAATCTTGATTTGTGGGTATCCTAATGTTGGTAAGAGCTCATTTATTAACAAGATTACTAGAGCCGATGTCGATGTTCAGCCCTATGCTTTCACCACAAAGTCACTCTTTGTTGGTCACACTGACTATAAGTACTTGAGGTACCAAGTGATTGATACACCTGGGATTTTGGATAGGCCATTTGAAGATCGTAACATCATTGAGATGTGTAGTATTACTGCTTTGGCTCATCTAAGAGCTGCTGTTTTGTTTTTCTTAGACATATCTGGGTCTTGTGGATATACAATTGCTCAGCAGGCAGCTCTCTTTCACAGTATAAAGTCTCTGTTTATGAACAAACCATTGATTATTGTCTGCAATAAAACTGATTTGCAGCCGCTGGATGGTATATCAGAGGAAGATATGAAATTGGTCCAGGACATGAAGGCTGAAGCTATGAAAACTGTAATGGGTCAGGGAGGTGAAGCTACAGGTGAAGAGGGGGTGTTGCTTACTATGAGCACTTTGACAGAGGAAGGCGTTATTGCTGTTAAGAATGCTGCCTGCCAGAGATTATTAAATCAGAGGGTAGAATTGAAGATTAAATCCAAAAGGATGGATGATTGCTTGAATCGGCTTCATGTGGCAATGCCAAAGCCTCGGGACCAGAAGGAAAGACCAACCTGCATACCTGAGGCAGTGTTGGAAGCTAGGGCAAAACAAGCTGCAGAGAAGCAAATTAGGAAAACTGAGAAGGATTTGGAAGAAGAGAATGGCGGTGCCGGTGTCTATTCTGCCAGTTTAAAGAAGAATTATATCTTAGCCAATGATGAATGGAAAGAAGACATTATGCCTGAAATTCTAGATGGACACAATGTGTCTGACTTCATCGATCCTGATATTTTATTTAGACTTGAAGAGTTGGAAAGAGAAGAAGGGTATCGTCAAGCAGAGGAAGCTAAGGATGATTTTGAGATGGATGGTGCCGAATTGACTCCCGAGGAACAAGAAGCTTTGGCTGCGATCAGAAGAAAGAAAAGTGTGCTTATTCAACAGCATAGGATCAAGAAGAGCACTGCAGAAAGTCGACCCATTGTACCAAGAAAATTTGATAAAGACCGGGAGTACACAACAAAGAGAATGGGGAGACAGCTATCGGCCTTGGGTCTGGATCCTAGTTTGGCAGTTAACCGAGCACGTAGTATGTCACGAGGTCGTAAGAGGGAGAGATCTCCTGACAGGGGAGATGCTACTGGCGACAATGCTATGGATGTGGATGATGAAACACCAAGTAAGAAGTTGCGCACGAGGTCTAGATCCTTGTCAAGATCTAGGTCTAAGTCTCGGCCACCAAGTGAGGTTACCCCTGGGGATGGATTCAAGGACTCGGTCCAAAAGGTCAAGGCATTAAAGATTGCAAAGAAATCTGTGAAAAAGAGGAACAAGAATGCTCGTCGTGGTGAGGCAGATAGGGTAATCCCAACATTGAAACCAAAACACTTGTTTTCAGGAAAGCGTTCTACTGGAAAAACTGACAGGCGTTGATATGTTTGGAGGTAAATCTTATGCTTTGCTTTCTATCATGTGGTTTGCGTTTGTTAGAATCCGAATACTCAATATTGGTCTATTTGCTTTTTGGATCTTGAATCTCAAAAACTCGTCTTGTTGGTTCTGATATTCCTAATCCTCCATGGTTGGGGTAGACTCCTAAAGCGAATTCATACTTGAGACATTTTTTTTTCTTTCTTATCTTACTAGTTACTAAGTGCCCATCTTCTTTAATTTTTTATCTAATCATATAGTTTAAATTCCAGTGATTTTCTTTTTTCAGGAATACAGTTATTTGCAACCTTCTAGGTGTTTTCTTGTTGTAAAAGGTCCGATGAAGATGTAGATTTTGCTGCATTGCCTTGGGGAACAGAGTTATGTTATAGCCTAATTTTTTGTGCAATTTGGAATGATGGTTATATTCAAATCTTTGAGACTTTCTACTCCTTGGGTGTCATGTGTCTTGCTATTGCTACAAAACTGTGAGTTTGGTATTTCACATGATACCAGAAAATTTTTGACCGCATTGTATTAAAATTTTATTTATATCCTGCCTTCTTTTCATGGTAATTTTAAGTTCATATTCAAGTAACGCATGTTTATATAACTCGTGGGGTTAGTATAGGTTAAGTAAATTCACCTAACTTGTTAAAAAAATTGACACCTAAATTGTTTGCCATGTGCAATTAGGTGGACTGCACCTAAATTGCATACCCCCATCAAGCTTAAATAAACTTACGTATTAAGCTTGATTTTTTCTTTTAATTATCGATTGATAGGTATGATTTATGATCATAATATCTTTCTTAATACTTAATGGAGAACATTATAACTACTCGAGAAAGTTTATACTACAATTCTTTTTATGCATCATATAACAATTACAAGGAGAAGGAAACACATGGAACTTCCAAATATACCTATTGGGAAATATACTTGTTTTAAATTTCCACTTCTTGAAGATCCTAGTAGTCAACACCAGAAGTTGACCAAATATGAAAATGACATCAAAGATACAATGGCACTAAGGGGAGAAATACAAAAATGTATGTTGTATTGTAATGCAATGATTAATAAATTTCTATTAGTTGCTTGAAAACAACAGATGAGAAAGAAAATTTGGAAGATATGAAAGATAAGGGAGAATGTTTTTCTTTCTTTCTATATATAGAATGTCAATGTCACTCAAGTCAAGTCTCAACTCATCTTCATTATTTTTTATTTATTTATTATTTTTTTTCTTGTACTTTTACTCAGAGAACTGTTTTTTAAAAAAGATGTAAAATAATTGCAAGAGGGATATTTGAATCTTTATTGAGTTACTTATGTTGATCATAATTACCGCCATAAGTTTTCATTACAATAAAAATATAAGAAAATTCTTAGATAAATAAACTGCCTTTAATTTAGAGATGTTGATGGGCTATGTTTACATATTTAGACACAAGATATTATATTTGAAGGATTAAAAACCATCAATTGAATATACAGTAGATACAACCTTAAAAATTTAAAAGTTAAGATGTTGTTGGACAGCCTATTTGACTTCTATTTGATTTTTAAACGACAAATACTATCTCGTGAATTTTTTTTTTTTATGATCCGCTTTCTAACAATGTTGTCAAAATTTATGTACGTTTTGAAAATAAAAAAATAGTTATGTATTTGATAACTATCTAGACTTTTATTTTCTGTTTTTTTTTTAAATTATCCTATAATCCGATAAAATCCTAATAAATACTTCGAAGTGTATTACATAAATGGATATCTTTTCAAAACTCATATAAATAATTGTTTTAATTAGCTATAAATTAAATGAGAGAGAGAGAGAGAAAGAAAAGAGAAGGAAAAACATTGAATAGGGAGTGCGAGGGAAATAGAAACAACGAAGAAGAGAGAATTTCGGTGAGAGACGGTTTCTTCCGCATAAATGGTGAATCCGTCATTTCATTTGGTCGCCGTAAGCGTTTGTTGGTGTTCTTGGTTTCAAATTCATGTTACATAAACTAGCATTCCCATCCGTTGAATTCTCCTCTGTTGGCGCCCCATCAAGGAAACTCTCCAGCCATTAAACACTCTTTTGTAGTAAGCATATGAATCCTCTGAGAATTTGAGTTTCAATTCCTCTCTCTCTCTCTCTCTCTCTTCATTTGATGCGAAGTGGTTTCGAGGACTGTTGATCGGTCTGGTTTTGCGATTCACTCCTGTTGATTTCCCCGGAGCTTTTTAAAAGTCAAAGGTAAGGAATCTTCAACCTCAGACACGAAATGTGATATTGTTCGTCGAATTTTTTGAAGTGATGAAGAGAATAATTGAACTGACTGAATCGATGAAAAGTTCCGTCTTGTGTTGGAGCATTCAGACAGGTTTTGTTTTGTTTCAACTACAATTTGGCATTATATTTTACTTAATTTCGCGGAATCGGTTAAATCGACAAAATTCCATTTGTCTTTTCCTTTGAGGTTGACCTAACGAATCATCTTATACGGTGATTATAATTAGCAAAACCAGCACGTTTGTTTTCTTTTGTGAAACATTTCTTGCTGCCTTTCAGATGTACGGTTTAATTAATTAAGTACAAAAAGCTTAATGATCGATGAACTGATGATAGGAAATTACAGGACTTATCTTCGAATTTGCTTTCTTAAGCATTATGTTTCCTTTCGCATCTCAAACAGATTGTTATTGCTCAAAGAAAATATAGAGATGAGAGTAAAATTAGTTTGAGAATAGCGGAGGTTCTAGGATTTGAAGATTCTGAAAACTCCTTCCAACAAATTATTTGACATTAATCTCTATCTGTTTATTCTTTTGATCTTGCGCAAACTTTTGTTTGTGTTTTTCTTTAATCTACACAGGATGAGCTCTAGACGACGTCCACTGCAGATCTGTGGAGTTTCGTTTCTGGCCGTAGCCCACAGCACCTGCACAAGAGCTCAGAATCTTGATGGACGGTTGGGTTCAATAACAAGAAAGATGGTCTGGATAGCCAAGCTTATGAAACCTTTGATTTTTGTCCTGAAATATCAGTGCTTGTTGGTCGTCTCCTTCGTTGATGATCGTTTACTAGCAACCGCTAACATTCTGGAGAAGATTTTTCCTCCATCCAAACTTGTTTTTGATAAGATTGACGATCTTCTTCATCTAATTGAAACTTTTCCATCAAAATTTGACGATGTTGTCGACAAGATTCCCTGCTTCAACCAGGTTCTTTTACTAGATTGGACAGTGACCCACGCCATATCTTTGCTCAAGTTCATGATAACTATACTAATGAACTGGGGGAGAGATGGAACAAGAGAGAAGGAAATTTTAGTTGATATAAACTACAAAGAGGGTCGTAATGGATCCGGATCAGCTGATAAATCTGAATGCTGCTCAGAAGCAATTGTTTCATCTGTGTCTGAAACACAACAAGCTGAAGCTGCCATGGATGAGAAAATGAAATCTAACCCCATGAAGGGAGCTAATAAAGAAGTTCTGAAATTGGGTACAAAAGGGGTATTGAAAGATGATGAAGGCTGCAAAGAGAATGAAAAGAGCACTAACAAAGTGGAGAAGGGAACAAGAGACGAAATGGATGATAAAGATGAGAAGGGAAATTCAAAGGAAGTGGAGAATAATGAGAGCCAGATGGCAAAAATGGAAGAATCTGTGGAAAAAGCAGAAGGAAATAAAGAAATTCCAGATGATCAAAGCCATAAAGGGATCATAAGTAATGAAGAGAATTCAGAAGTGAAGGAAGAGAAGGAAGAAGGGCTAATGGATTATGAAAGTGAAAAGGGAAGTACTGTAAGCATAGAGAATGAGGAAGATATTTTGGAATTGTTTGAGACTGCTTGGCTCATGAAACCAACAGTAAAGGGGAAAGGAAACCTGATGCCTCGTTCAGCTTCATTTGTCTGAACTCTCAAGATCGAAGGTTTGTATATTTTGTATATAGAATCTCGATGCTGTATAAATGGAATTGTTTTTGGTCTTTTTAATTTTACACAAGTCTCGAAGGATTTTGAATCATAATATTAAAGTAAGTTCTTTGTTTCGTTTTCATTGAGAATAACAACAGGATTTCATGCCATTGATTTTTATGGTTTGCGTTTACTCCTACACTTAGAAGATTAATTCAGTTCATTTCTATTTGTTTGTTATCATCGAGAATAATAGGATATTTTAATAACATTTTTGAGTTCGAGATCGAAAATTTTAAATGATCAAGATTGGAAAAACCTTTTTTTTTTTTCTTTTTTTTTTTTTGGTTTTCTTTTTTGAGTTCAAAAGAGAGAATTAAAACCTCGAGCCTCGCTACTTAACTTCACGGCTGAAAGCATATACGAATATTTTTCATTTGACACCCAATCAGTTTTATTTATTTATTATTTGGTAAATTAGAAATAAGACGGGAAGAAAATAAGCCCACGTCGGATTTTATTTTATTTATTTATTATTTGGTAAATTAGAAATAAGACGGGAAGAAAATAAGCCCACGTCGGATTTTATTTTATTTATTTATCAATTTTATTTGGGTTAAAAATTACTTTTGGCACTTTATTTTTTTATATTTTTTATAAAAGTAAAGTAGGTAACAATTTACTCTTTTACTTTAAATATAATTGTTAAATTTTATTATATAACAATTTAGTTCTTAAATTTAATTAGTAACAATTGAGTCTCTACTATGATAAATTTCATCAAAATTAACTTCATATATATATATATATATAACTTTTCCTTAATCAATTATCAACATACGTGTGTCAAAAGTTTAATTAATATTGTGTTCACTTTAGAACTTAGTTATATATCTTGTTATTTGTAACTTCATATCGAAATTAATAGATAAGATTCTTTTATGTTCAATGAGTATTTATAAAATATATCAAAGATATGGATTAATTCTCAATATTGATGTTAAACCCTCTAATCTACGAATATATCTAGAGATGTTCGAGGGGCGAGGTTGGGGATGGCTTCCCTGCTCCCTGTTCCTGCCAAATTCCCTACAGGGATCAAGGTGGGGATTGGGCTCCCCACGGAGAATTTTTCCCCGTTTGATTCTTTTTTTAAGAAAAATAAATTACCACAAATCACTATTATGAAAAAGTTTTAATTAAATGGGTAACTTTTATATGATTAGTTCATATGGAGAATTAAAATTTAAAGAGAAATTACTCAAAAATTTGAAATTGAAGGAAATAATTATCTATCAAATTATTCACATATATAATCTAAATTTATTAGAATTCAAATATATATATATATATATATATATATATATATATATATATATATTACACTAATTCAAACATATTCATTATTTTGACCATTAATCTTCAAAATTAAATATAATAAAAAAATAACATAAAATTAAATTATTAAAATATGAGGAAAAAAACATGGATTCTGGTAATGCAATGTAGTTAGACTCTCATGTTGATCTGAATGAATCATCATTTTCACGGAGGTAACTCTTTGCCTGCTAGGCAAGAGGATAGAGGAATTTCTTGTCCCTCGTCCTAATTTAGCTTTCAAAGAATTTATTCCCCCATTTTTCGCTTAAACAATGAGTCCCGACTCATTTAGGGCGGATCCCCATGAAAAAAGTAAACATCTCTAAATATATTAAAAGAAATTGAGTATAAATAAATCATAGATTAGTTTGAAATTATTTGCAATTAGAAGTTGATAAAATGACAAATATGTTTTAAAAAAAAAAAATTGTGGAGTTGCTAATAGAAACCTTTTAAAATTATTTAGCAATAAAAATAAAAAAAGAAAAGAAAAGAAACGCCCACCGTGGGGCTCGAACCCACGACCACAAGGTTAAGAGCCTTGCGCTCTACCGACTGAGCTAGACGGGCTGTTGAGAAGGAAACTAAATATGCACAATTAAATCTTAAAAGCTCTAAAAAGCCAAAATCGAATTCACGTCTAGTTAATTAAATTAAAAGACTCGAAGTTAAAAAAATAATAATTAAAAAAAAAAAAATTGATGATGGCAATTCCTTTTCACTATTTTGAACTCGAACTTAGAGCAATAGAATGATGTGATAAATTGGTGAAAATGTGAAGTTGTTTGTTGATATTGTTCTTATTTTGAAATATGATTAAATGAGGGCTGAAATTAGTGATAAATTGGTGGTTGTATTTCTATCACAAAATAACTCTGGGAAGAATTAGAAGCCAAAACTCCATGAATTAATTACATCTGGCCTGTACATCTCATCTTTCAGATTAAACGAAAACCCAAAACGAAAAAAAAGAAAATTAAATTTACAACACCAATGAGCTTTTTAGCATTGGTAAACTGAATAGCTTTTGCTTTTCCATAAAAAGCTAAAAGCTTTTGATGTTTTTCTTCTTGAGATTGACTTGCACAGTGGCTTTGATTCCGCCACAGCCATAGATGTCCCGCTACTCTCTGATGGTTCGGTCGGTGTCGGTATGGGTGTCGGTGTTAGTGTGGGTGTGGGTGCTGGTGGCAGCGCCTCCCGTTGTCGTTGCTCCCTAAACAACATCAGAAGCTTTTGAGCCTTTTCCTTACCTCTTGCTGTCCCGTTCACAGACATCGACACCAAACCTGGAATTACGCCTTCCTGTAGGACCATCTCGCTGCACCTCTCATTCCCATTGCATAGAATCAAGAGACAAGCCACTGCTTGTTCCTGCTCAATGGGCTCACCATTGTCTAATATTGCTGCCAACCCACTGATAAGTTCTGGAGTAGATGACATTTGATCTCTACCTGATTCACTTGAAGCCAAATTTATCAAGATGGCTATGCACTTTTCGGTCCATGTTCGATCCAGACGGGCTGAAAGAAGGGCTTGAAGTCCCTTGATGATTCCAGAAGAAACCAGGTTGGGAATATTGGAGGGCACAGTTGAGAGATTGTAAAGTGTGTGTAGTGCATCAAGCTTGCATAGTGTTTCGGTATTAGCGTGGAGGAGTTGAGTCAAGAACGGGACCGCACAACTTGAGCCGATAATAGATTTTGCTTCTTCCAGACAGGAGACATTAAGATAGAGGGCCGTTGCATATTCATGGGAATTTGGGTTCATAATCATTTCCTCCAACAATGAAATCACCCGTTCTGCCAACATTATTTCCTTGTTCCTGAGAAAATATACTTCCAGACATCATATATATAATACATAATATAATTTTAGATCCAAAGGACTGCATTTGCTAAGAAAAAGGACGTTATGACACAAAAAAGTAAGTCCAAATAAAAATGCAAAAAGGTAGCTATTACCAAATAAAAAGTAAGCATAAGTGAAAAGCATTGTACTACTCCAATACATGCAAACTATTGATATGCTACGTGTATAATATATATAGCAATGAAAAATTTTCTAGTCGCTAGAATTGAGGCAAAAGGATTAAGAAGGCTACAAACCTGTCGTTGTTGACAGCAAGGTTGAAAAGAGCCATTGCTCCACTTTCCTGGGCCTTGGTATTTTGTTCTTGCACAGCTATCTCTAAGTACCGTAGAAGTCCCTGGACAAATCCATTAGCTCCCATATATATCCTCGCCTCTTCATCATCCTTGAGCAACAGTCTAATTTGCTCCACAACCGCGGACTTTTTCGTCAAGTCCGCTTCTTCAGTTAGGACTTTCAAATACTGTTCATACCTAGCAAGCATATTTACATTGGACTCTTGGTCTTCAGCAGAGTTGTCAATGTCATCCACTACATTTCCTTTGATCTCCTCAGTTACACAATTTTCATCCAGTGGGACAACTTTAACATCTTTCAACTTACAAGAACCAACAGAGTCCACAGGTGACAAATTAAGAGACTCTGATTCAGATAACTCGAGCCTCCAGTAATTGAGATCAAGACTATCTGGAGGCCCATCAGGAACAGGAACTCCATACTGTTCACACCAGTTTGCAATCAGGCCCTTAACACAGTAATTGGGTGTCAATGAAAGATGAGAGAGTTTCTGTTGAGTTTTTGGGCAGGTGTTATGGCCGTCACTTAACCACTTCTCAATGCAAATCCTTTCATATGTTTGCCCGGAAGCAATTATGACCGGATCATACATAAGCTGCAATGATATAGGACACCTCAACTCATCAGGTGGAAGGGGAATCTGCTCCAATCTGCGATTTTTTGGCTTCAAAGTAAAAGAACCAATCTTTGTTAGCTGCCTTTCAAAGGCTTGACCATTTCCACCAGGTCCACTGTCCTCGAGAGAGCTCTGAACAGTGGGTGAACAAGGTCCAGAACCCTGTGAATCATTGTCATCTGATACCTCGCTTCTAAATAACTTGGAGTACTTCCTCATGAGATGCAAAAGATATGCTACAATCGATTCCTTCCTCTTGTCGTCTTCAGTGCGAGACCGGTCAATTAGTTTCTTTAGCGCTCTTCTTTCTGCAAGAGCTGCTCTCGAGGAGTTTATTCCGAGTCTAATAGCAGCTTGGTGAAAAGCCTCAAGCTCATTGCTGTCAACAGTGTTGTTAAATGTTCGTCCCTGTTGGAGCAATAAAATAATGTCGTCACCAACTTGCTTCTCTAAAGGATCCAGGAAAAATTGAGTACTGGCCAGTTCCTTCATAATCTCCTGAACCTGTCACAAATTAGAAGGGTGTCAACAAAGCACAATATTCAAGCAATATTCCCTAATAAGATTACTCAGAAAAACTCGTGGTTATGTTACCTGATATCCAATTGACTGTGGAACAATATCTTCAACACGTTTAAGGCTGTCTTGTAGAGCATTTTTTACCTTCTCAAACTTTGACAGGACAGAGTCCCCAGTTATAGCCTACAACATACAAAAAAAATATGTTAAGAACCAGAATTTTAAGGTGCTAAATAGTATCATAAAATTGTAACAGAGGAGCTCCATAAAAAACTTCATTATCAATAGGGTCGAAAGTTAGTGCTTTGTATGACATTAGCGGCTCTAAACAACCATTAAGACAACAATCCTGAATAGGAAAACTTAAGGGATACAATCATCGTACCAAGTAAAGTTTGCTACTCTCTGTACAATGTTGGAGAGTGTTCTTGGCTTTTTCTAGTGCTACATGCAATGAACATAATGACTGTATACCAGATTTGCTCCGAGGTCGTGCAGCTTCCAATGAAGGGAAAATTGATAGTACTTTATAATATATTGCGGAGAGAGTTTTGCACATTCCTCCATGTAGCTACAATAAAGGACAAAACTAGATTACATAACTCGTGCCATATTATCAATATTGATTAAAGTATAAACGTCTAATAAGAACAACCCAAAAAAAAAGTCTGGGAAGGCAATTCTCATTGAACAACTTGAAAAATCACTCTACAATAAACTGAATGTTAACCCCTCAGTTGTCCGACCATGCACTTTTTGAAGGGAGATTCCCCTTCCAACCAGCTCCTGATCCCTTAAAAAGTATTTACGAAACCCCACACACCACCATAGATTAACAAAACGATATAGGGGTAAATAAACAATAAACTGCATAATTGCAGGATCGACAAAACCAATTAGACAGTAAACAGAAGAGAAGATAAAAGCATGCTAGGCAGAACGTAGAAGGGTTCAAGCGTTTAAAAGTAGCTTAAGAAAAGGAGGCAAACTTTTTCAGAAGTAAAATACCATGGGCGAAGAGGAACAAACAACGAAGAAAAAAAACCACGACATATTAACTTATCTTTTGCTGAATGAAATGAAGATTTTTTAAACACAATACAACCTTAAAGTTTATTCCATTCTACATACCTTGGCATCACTTGCAGCAAATAGATTTTCTTCAACTTCAGTAATATCCATTGTTCAAGCTCACCGTTAAAACAAATACCGAACGCTTATGTCATCTGCATTGCGAGATATTTTAAAACAATTTTAGAGAAGGCAAAATGAAAATCTCCAAAGCAGACACAAAAGAAATAATTATAATAAAAGCACACCATTATTGATTTAGATAACAAAATCCTCCTTTAATTTTATTCAAAAGACAAATTAGAGAGCCTATGAATCAACCTAAACCATTTTAATAATGGAAATATAGACGCCATAAATCTTAGGCGCATAAAAATTGTCCTACACCTCAATTCTTTGAGCTAAGTTGCGAGAACGAGATGCACAGAACACCAATCTGAAGATAGAACGGAAATAATAAAAAAGAAATAGGATAAAATAGGGAATCAATAATCTCTCTAACGACGAATAATTAGGGAAACACTGATTGATTTAGACATTTCATCGAACTCTAAAGGAGACAAAATTTGAGAAGGAAACATTAAACAGAAATTAACAAACAACTCGAGACCGCGATATTAGACGAAACAGATTCTGATTTAGACATATTTACAATCAGCTCGAATTGAAGGTTCAAAAACGGTATCTAAAACGTATTTCCAAACAGTAAAGGTTTCAGAATCGGAAAAAAGAATATCTACATACAAAAACTCCGAAAACGACTTCCTCAACGAAGATCTTAGCAGAAACAACAACCACAACAAGAAAAAAAAAAAAAAACATTCAAAATAACGAAGAAGTAGCAAATCCAATCCAAACCTGGATTACAGGAACCAATATTGAAAAAGTTGAGCCTGAAAATCTTGACGAAAAGGAATGGAACGAATTGGAAAATGGAAAATGGAAAAGAATCAAGAATCAAGAATCGGAGGTAAGAGAATGGGAAAATCAGGGGATGGAGAGCAAAGAAAACTAGATTTGAAACAGAAAAAACGTACCAGAAAAAACAGAACCAACCAAGGAGGCTTCATAAAATAGTATTAATCACAATTTTTTTTTTTCCTTTTTTTTTTGGAGGAAACAAACAGAATCAGAGGCTGCCTATGATCGGCACAATCAAATACTCTTTTTTTTTTTTAAATAAAAAAAAAAATTGTTTAAAATAGGTAAGCAGATTTCTCGGAACGGAGAGAGAAAGAGAAAGGAAAAGGAGATTTATGCTTTTTACTTCCCAATGGCAAAACACGGTTGAAAAAACAAAAAAAACAGCAATAAAATAATAAAATAGAATATTTTCAATTATAATTATACCCAATTTTGCTTCATGAACATGACCTGCCTTAAAATAATAATAATAAATAATAATTCATGCGCTTTCGTTTTAGTTCAAACTTGTGGACTGCAAATCCAAACCATCTATTTTTAGATGCTCTATTTTTCTAGGGGCTTGAACCTCAAATTTGGAAGTTAATTGTACTTTAGCATATGTTATTTTTAATTATACTCAAATTAACATTTTTTCCGAATTTTATAGAATTTTAAGTAGATATTTGAATTTTCAATCTTTAATAGAATGTAAGTGTATTAGCTACCGTTGTGTACTCGTTTTTATTTAATTTTGTATTTTTGTTACTTTCTTTAGATTTGTAGAAATAATCATTTTAGTTTTGATGGTTATTTTGTCATGAGTTGTTTAATATGTTATGAGTTGTTCAATAGATGAATAACATTACTTCAAAAAGTACGTTAATAAATGTATTTTTCGTAATAAAATGATGGTAATTGTTTTAAATAGCAAAATTGTTAGAAATATTTTAAATATAATAAAATATCACTGTCTATTAGTGATAAATAGATCTGATAGATATGTTTGATGATAGTCCATTTGTAACAACCGCAAACTAATAGCAATAACTAACCTATTATCTCTTTTATCTAATAAAATTAAATTAGTTATCTTTTTATGATTTGAGAAAGAATATAGTTTCATTATAAAAAATTAAAAAAAAAAAAAAACTAAAAAGAAGTTAAAATTTTAAACTCAAATAGGCTTTAAAAATAAAAACTAAAATGAAATGACTCATTGTAGATAAAAATGAACATAAATTTAGCAAAAATAAAAGTAGATTGAATATATATATTTTGCAAACAAAAAAATGTGAAGCAATCGACGCCAAAAATAAATTAAGAAATATCTGTCAGAGCAGGACTTTTGTTTATGATACGGCCTTTTTTTAATTATTCAAAAAGTCGGGTGCCCTTAAGAAATGTACAAAATTTTTGTCCCAAAAAAAAAGAAAAGAAAAGAAAAGAGCGGGACGAAAATTTTCTCCACCATGTCTCCCTTTGTTCACAGGCCGACAGTTGCGTTGCCGACCATCTGGTTTGTCGGTTAGCCGATCCGTAATAAATGACACGAATTGACCAATCTCTCCCTCACAACAATTTCCCCTTTTTAATTATGCTATTTTTTACTTAATTTTACTCCGTTTATTCAATAAATATCTTTTTTTCAACATTTTTTTAATTCACACAAATTATTTTTTTACCTATTTTTACACTTTCACGAATTATTTTTTAGCTATTTTTATTACTTTCATTTTGTTTTTTTATATATAAAACTTAAATTTTGTCCCCACTTTTAGTTATTGACTTATTATTGATGTTTCTAATTTTTTTATTATAAATTTTGAAAATATATTTAAAATTATTATTATTAGTCAATAAATCTAAATAAAAAATAATTTTGAGAGATTAAATTTAAAATTTATTGAAAATACAAATATTAAAATTAAACGATTGAGATTATAAGAACTAAAATTAAACAAAATTTAGATTACTTAGGCCAAAATAATTTTTTTTAAGTATCTTTCTCATTCTTAAAATTAATTGGGTACTTATATTAGTATTTAAAAATAAAATAAATTTAGATTATATTCAGATAAGTATTGTACAGTGTTCAACAATAATTCAATTATAGTTTCAATCAGTGACAAATTAATTGAAAATTATTGAAATAACAACGACGGAGACAACTTACCATATGTTTCAAATGTTGTAGATAAAATGATGTTAAGAGGTTTATGAAGTATTAATTATTTAAGCCAAATATACCATTTGAGTTTATAATGTTGAGATGAAACAACATCTACTATGCTTTGATTTTATATTCATGCAATTATCTTTTTTTTTTTTTTAATTAATATTTAGAGTTATTTTTAAATATAACAAAATGAGCAAAAATATTTATAAATATAAAAAAATTCTGTTGTCTATCATTGATAAATTTCGATAGATTTCTATCACTGGGCGACAGACTTCGATACACTTTTATTACTCAATGATAGAAGTCTACCGCGGTCTATCACTATTTGTCATTAATAAACAGTGAACTTTTTCTATATTTGTAAATAGTTTGATATATTTTCTATTTATAATAATTGTCCTAATATTTACTACAAAATTATTTAAATAATGAATTTAGTGATCGAGTGATAACATGGTGTCAAAGATATATTTTAGGTTAAAATCCTGTTTTTGTCTCCAAATTTTGGAACTAGTTCAATTTTAGTTCTCATACTTTCAAATTATCAAAATTAGTTCATGAACTTTCAATTGATGTTAAATTTAATCCATATTTCAAAAAAATTTAATCATTTGTTAACTTTTTATTATAAACTTTGGTGACATACTCAAATAGTGTAGTTTCTTACATGAAAAATATTGTTATTATCTAACCACTTCGACAAATATTAACTTCGATCGACTAAATTTAAGATTTATTGAAATTATAAATACTAAAATTGGATATTTAAAAGGATAGAGATTACAAGTGAGCAAATCTTGAAATACATGGACAAAAATGATATTTTAACTTATATTTTATGAATAAGCCTGAAAATATATAATATTTTAATTGGATGAATATACGTCTAACTTAACTTGAATATAGTTTAGTTAGTTAAGACAACAGTTTTTTTTTTTTTTTTTTAATTCTTCTTATTCTTTCTAGTAGATGAAAATATAATTTCCATAGCCGATATTTGTTTATTTTCGTAGTAAAAAGAAAAAAACACTTAAAAATTTGATCTTCTAATTTTTCAAAACTCGATAAACACAACTTAGATCTCACTAATTGAGTTTGACTAGATTAAAATGGCCTATTATACTAACATTAAACAATTAAGTGAAAATTGATAATTAAAGTACAATGGTTATTGTTTAAATTACAGTGATAATATATAGATTATAAAATTTTTTATAAATTAATTGAGAAAATTAAATTTTTATTAAGAATTGGGATAAAACTAGGGGGAAAAAAAGGAACGATATAAATGTTAAAAGATTAATTTGCTAAAAAAGAGATTTATATACATCTACCTTATAAGAATTATACTGGAAAGATAATTATTTGTTTAAATAAAAATGGAAAAGGGGTAGTATAGTAAAGTTGGTGTCTCCGGTCGGACCGAGTGGGGCATAACAGAACAGGCAGATTTACGTGTGATTAAAAAAAGTGTGGGCTCCCAACTAGCCACGTGGTCATGTTTTTAACCGTGATTTCAACCGGTCTAGCCGGTTTCCACTTCCGTAACTTCCGGCTTCCTCTCTAACTTTCCCTTTTTACCTTGGAATTAAAAAAGAAAAAAAGAATATTTGCCGTCTTATTGGGCCACGTCAGCTCGCAAGTCGAATATTGTGGTCAACGATTTGCTTTGACTGTTTCCAAGGATTTTCATCAACGCGGCTCCCACTCGGCTTCGTGGAGAGTGGTTGAGAAACTGCTTTCATTCGAGATATAAATTACATTTTTCTTATTTGTCAAATACATTATTCCAAGAAGGCACAATGTAACACTCAATTTTACACAATTACATACCGTTGACGCGAAAAACTCGCACGTAGGTCTAAGACAATCCCCTGGCCCACTTCTTTAGTTTGGACGAATCATTAAAGCTAACTTACATAATAGTACTTGCACCAATGTGGCGTTGCATTGAGTACATTATAATTCTTAAGTTAGTTTATTAAGCATTTAGCTTAGCTAGTTTTTTCCTTTAGAGTTACTTACTTTCTTTGAAGTTGTTGAAATGAGGCTATTTATAAGACTCGACCTCTAGCACTTGCTTAGGATTTACATGTAATATTGGCGGTGTCACGGTAGATGTGACTCTTAAGATTGTAGAGTGTCAGTGGTGAGCTCAACTCGGTTATTTCCCCTTTGGTAAAATTCCATGAACTCAACTTGTTAATTAAAACCCAATGGGTTGACTTTCGCTTTTGAGATGTATTGACTCCTATGCAGCCTTCTATTTTCCTTAGACATTGGACCTTGCCTGAGACCATTAAATATATATATATTTTGCTAAAAAATAACACTTACAAATAACACTTAAATGTTTATTATTAGACATTTTAAAATTCAGATTCAATATATGATCATTATTAAGATTTAAGTGACACTCACATTTAATAATATTAAATGGAAAGAAAAAACATCACACTAAAAAAAAGTGTACCTTTCAAAATGGAATTAGAGTTTTAAAAATAGATAACACACAATAAGTTTAGACTTTAGGGCATTTGAAAAAAGAGTAACATACAATGAGTCTAGACTTTAGGATATTTGAGAAAAGAGTACAGTTTAGTTTGGAGTCCACAACGTAAGGAGTTTTTTTCTTTTTTTAGTACGTCCACTGCGGGAATGGGGGTAGTACCCTTCGACCCCTAAAAATGTCTTATCAATTACCATTGAATTAAACTCATTTTAACACATTGTAAGAAGTTAACAAGACATATAATTGCTATTTTTAGCTATTAAGTAAAAAATCCTTGAACCAAACATGTCCTTAATGATTATTAAATTAGACATTTGCTAAAAAATAATGTAGATAGATTTTACTAGATTATTAGATTTGAAATTTCATAAAGTTTAATTTTCAACTAGATGTTAAAGTTTATTGAACAATCAAATGTTATACAATCAAACCAATTGTCCTAAAAAAATTGAGTGAAAGTGTAGACAAATTTTAAAAAATAGAGTTTGAGTGTTTGAATACTTAATCAAATTAAAAATCTAAATATTGAAAGCTTCAAATGATGACTCTTAATTTTGAAATCACAATCAAAGTGTACAATTATCTTATGCCCACTGGCACAATTCCAAAACAATGCAACCTTTAATATAAAAATACTCTAAATCAAGATAATGAGATAGTCTTAGTAAGTTGCTAGAAAACAAACATATCAAATCTTGTAGGGTTTAAAATAGAATATTATTTATTTTGTCTCTGCGTAAGTCTGTATCTAGACTTTTAATATAAAGTTCAGTTATTAAATGCTACACATGTCTAGTTTATGCAATACAAAATTAATTTTAAGTTATTAAAACAAAATATTTAAATACAAGAATCTTTCACCATTTTGTTTTTGTTTTTTTTCTCTTTTTTAAAATTGTTGTTTATTTTCTGTGGGTAATATTTTCACATTTATTTTAAAATACATCTGAATTCTCAACCATATTTTAATGAAGTACAATTAAATTTTAACCATATTTTAATGAAGTACAATTAAATTTTGAAAGATAGAAAATTTCAAATTACTTTTAAAACAATCTAGTTAGTTAAAAAATAATTTTGATTAAGTTAGAATGTAGTATATGAAACTTTAAGTTTGCAGGTATATTTGGTTTCTAAACTTTCATTTTGTTTAATAAATTTCTAATTAAAATTTTAATTGTGTATAAAAGACTTTTGAAAAATAAATAAATAATAATAATCTATCGATCTATTAAAAATATATCCATAGTTTACTACCAATTGAATCCAAAACTTCCAATTACGTGCATAAAGATTTGTGAATTTTAAAAAATTTGAAACTTCATATACTAATATATAAATTCGAAAGTCAGCAACTTAATACATTTCAGCATCAAAGTTTCCAATATTCTTGGGAAACCCTCCACTTCAGAGTGGATTATCTACAAAGTAATTATCAAGTAATTGAATGAGAATAATTTTTAAATTAGTTTATGCTAATTTCACAATTACAAAACTCATATTTAATTGTGCAACCAAACACACTCGTGACTAAAACCTCTTGATCAAATTAAGAAAATGCAACTTGAGAATTTTAATTAAAACCATCCTCCTAAGATGCGTCCGAAGAAAGAAAAATATTTTCTAAAAGTATTTAAACTAATATATATATGAAACCCATCATATATCTCTACTTAGATTAATCATATTGTAAATTAAAAATTAATAAAATTAGACCCAGAAAGAACTATCAAAAGACATGAGCATGATGATGCTTGAAAACCTTTTCTCGTTATTTATTTATTTAATTAATTTATTAACGAGGGTTCGGTGTTTGAGAACACAATCCAACCACAAATAAGACAGGGGCCCACTTAAACATAAATAAAATATAAAAAAATGGGGTGGTTTTTATATATTTAAACAAAATACTTATAAATAACAATAATAACAAAATGGCCTTTGTTTGGGGAGCACTAAACCCCAAAGGAAGGGGTCACGTCATGGAGTCAAAAGTCAAGTTTGATTAAGTGACAAATAAATAAATACCAAAACATTATAATTAAAATTTGATTAGTAAATTAATTTGTAGAGAAACTCCATAATGATGTCGTGATCGTGATTACGTGGCCTCCTCCAACGCCCATTTTGACTATTATTTTAAATGATTTGGTCGCTATCATTGGTAGATATCGTAGCAATTAATATCCCCCAATAATCAGCCTGCAGCCTTATTGGGATGTTTGGCTTCCCTTTAATTTCAGGAGTGTACAAAATTAGTTTAATTTAAATAATGTTCATAATTGTCATTTATTCCTTTTAATAATTTATTTTAAATAAATAAATAAACGATTTGGATATTGTTTTAGGTATTAGGATAGAAAGTTGAATAATCATTTATCTTTAGTTTGGGTGCAATGGTTACTCACTTGTCTCTGGCCTTGTTTTGGCTATGCGCCATGAAATTTCCTTAATACTTTTGTTAAAAAAAAAAAAAAAAAAAAGAGTAAAAAGTATCAATAATAATAAATAAATAAATAAAATAATGTGAAGTTTTAATTGTACGACATTAGAATGAATTGGGTTACTTTTTCTTTTCTTTTTTTTTTTTTAAATTTAAATAAATTTGATTTCTTAAATTTGTTTTTGAAATTTAAGCCTTTACAAATTTTGATTCTACTTCTACCTCTACTTCTAATTTTAAGTTACTTGTTTTGTTATCAGTTTTTGAAAATTGAAAATTTTAAACCTAGTTTGATAGCCATTCATTTCTAGATTTTTTTTGTGTTTGAAATGTATGCTTATAAATAAACATTTGAATTATTAGTCAAAATTTTAAAATAAAAATATATTTTTTTATTTATTTCGAACATTGATTTTAAAAACTAAAAAACAAATAGTTATTAAACGAGACCTAAATGAATCATTTGTCAAATTTTCTACATATGAATTGAATAGTTGAAATTGTTTTTTAGTAAATTTAATTATGAGTCTGTTTGAATTGTCTAAAGAAAAAAGCATTTAAAAAAATTATTTTTATTTAAACTTTTTTGATAAAAAATTATTTGAAATACGCTTTAAAAGTGTTTTGAAAGCTATTTTTAGCAGTTATAACGCTTCATTTTTTTTAAATAACTTATTTTCAAAACTAAATACTTGAAAATTAAACCAAATGCACCCTACCAATACGAAAGGACTATATAATACTAATGTTTTTGTAGTTCTATGATATCACATTGTCCGTCCAAATGTTAATTGATAATATATTAATCAAAACGACTTTCTTGGAGAGTCTTCTAACCGGCCGTTTTCCTTTTTCCTTTTTTTTTTTAACAGATGGCAATGACTTTAATCAAATTGAATTGGTTTGAAGCTGCTATTGTATATCGGGATTAATTAATTACTTAATTTAGGCCCTATTTAGTAACTATTTTATTTCTTAAAAATTAAGCCTATGCACACTACTTCTACCTCCAAATTTCTTCATTTGTTATCTACTTTTCAACAATGGTTTAGAAAACCAAGTCAAAATTTGAGAACTAAAAAAAACAGCCTTTAAAAAGTTGTTTTTGTTTTTGAAATTTAGCTAAGAATTCAACGATTGTACTCAAGAAATATGCAAATCGTTATAAGAAATATAGAAGAAATAGACTTAATTTTCAAAAATTAAAAACAAAAAATAAGATGATTACCAAAAAGGGTCTTAATAATTTTATTGATGTTGATTTCAGTTGATGTGTTATGACATAAATAATCAGCAAGTTAATAATTAAGTAAGAAAATCAATACACATATTTATGTTGTTCACTAATGGAGTGTTAGCTACATCTACTAAAAGGAAGATATTATCTTAAAAATAACACAGTACCTAACACGTTGATATATATCGACACACACAAAAATAAAAATCAGAGCATACATCTTAAATCTAAGCATAATAGTTCAAAATAAAGTTTAAAATTAAAACATAGTAATAATATCCTGGTAACAAAATGAATGCGTTATGTGTAATTTTGGACCAAAATAATAAATTTAATAAATAAAGAAAAAAATAAGTCGGATCATAGTCAAGACAAGACAAATTGAGGCAAAAGAAGAGAGTTAGGTCTTTGGGCCAACCCACACCTTGGCCTCAGAGGTTGAGTAGAAGCCGAGGAGCCCAATTAATTAGCATATGGAGTGTGTCCAACACACTCCTGTTCTATAAGATCACAAAATTATTTGATCAAATTATGAGATAATTGTGTGAAATTTGTATATCTTATTGAATGATCCACTTATAATCAAGTTTTACAAGGGTAAATAAATAGACACCTAGAAACCAATAAAAGAAAAAACAATAAAGTCAAATATTAATTTAGAAAAATACAAGAAAGTAAACCTAATTATGAGAATTATAATAAATCATAAGTTTTTTTTTTTTTTTTTTCAACAAATTGGATTTTGAGAAAAGGCAAGAAAAGACCTAGGTTAATCACCTTTATAAATATATTATTATAACTCTTGGAAATATAACTTAAATCATAATCTAAAACTCTCTAGCTTTCGTACTCTCACTCTCAAACTTAAGTATTAGAGTGTGTGTGGCAAACACCATATTAATGTGCATATTTTATTATTTGTTGGCCACGTTCTTTCCCCTATAAACAAATTTATGTCACATGAAGTTTATGTCTATTTTCTCTATTCAGATTTTTGCATTAAGATAAGGCATTTCAACTGGTTGCATATGATTTAGTGAACTATACCAATTTTAAAATTCTAGTTAAAATACCATTTTAGCCTCATACTTTGAAGCTTCTTCAATTTTAGTTCACATACTTTCAATTGTTCAATTTTAGTCCTTATTACAATAAATCTTAGTCTCAATTGGTAGTTTATTGTTGATTTTTTAAAAACTTGTTATCTATTAGCATTTTTACTCTAAATTTTGATAACATATTCACATATTATATTTGAAACTAAATTTAAAATTTATAAAAGATATATAGACTAAAATCGAACCATCTAAAACGTAAAAATTAAAATTAAACAAACTTCATACTAAACGGACTAAAATTATATTTTAACATAAAACTACTGAGAACGTAGTTGTGTAAATTTCTAAAATTGAATTAGAAGTGGTTAAAACTTAAAGTGAAGGTGAACTTTTGGCCATTATAAAATTCAAAATAAAAAATAAAGCTTAAAATATATATTTAAAGACAATATATAATCGAGTAGTCTCATGATGATACGTCATGATGGATGTCGTCCAACCTAACCAATTTAAATCACATTATTAAATTTAACTAACACGTGTTGTTATGACAATGGTCTTTTTTTGGACATTTTCGTGTTTGATAATTCAACAACACTTCATCTTAGGATGTTCATGTTTAATTTGATTTATACTGTGTTTGCTTTTGTCAGTTTAGAAAGAGGTTGATTTTTCATTATAGAGCATGATTGATTTATTTTTAAAGAAAAAAATAGATATATTTTGGTCTCTAGCCATGTTTATTTTTTATTTTTTAAAGGAGAAAAAACAATCAAGTCCCAGAATTATTTGGTTATGCATATGCTTATGCTACACACATGTCAAATCACCATAAAATGATATGAATGTGACTTTAAAATTACTTTTTTTTTTTGAAAGATCAATATTTTAATACTCAATTTAATTTTTTAAAATTATTTTTATTTCTTTATCAGACATCTCAAATTATAGCAATCAAATCACCTAGAAAGTTACCTAAAAAACCACCTAGAAAGTTCTGTCAAATCACTTTAAAGTGTTATTTGATGGCACATTGGTGGTTGAAAAATGTTTTTAGAAAAAAATTGGCTTTAAAATTACATTTTCAAATGTTATCCTAAACTTACTATCCATAGAAGTTATGTTTAAAGTTCACTTGAATTCAATCATAAATTTGAATAAGTTAGACTATATATCAATACCATTATAATAGTAAAATTATTGAAGATAAAACCTAAATCACTCAAATTTTTAGAAAGATATACAAGTGTTATAATTAGGTTTACCAATTGCACGTTTTACTTTGATATTGATAGAACATATTATATGTCACTTAAACTCAAATGACATTTTTTAAGTTTAAAATCTATGAGACATATAATTGAAAGTTCAAGCATCTATTAGATACTTTCTCGAGAAGAAAAAAAAGTCACCTATTAAATACTTTTAAGGTTGTAAATAAGTTATGGTTGTAATTATCTATGCAATATTTATTTTCTCTAATGAAGTCCTTTGCTCTTGAAAAGAAAAGAAAAAAAAAACTTGTAATTTAATTTAGAATAAGGTTAGTTTCTTTTATTTCCAAACACACATGGGCAAAAAAGAAATTAAAAAAAAAAGTTCATTGGAATTTACAAAAATACCCCTTATGTGGTCATATTTGTGGTTGGGGTTATTGATATGTGAATTACTGTTTGACCTTCAAAAAAGGGTGAGTTACAGTGAATGCCGGTGGAAGGGCAAAAGCGGAAGTGAAGAACAAGTAATTTAATTCGCGGCTTGGGGCACCATTTATTAACGAGTTTGTAAAGTACGGCCAGGAGGATATTGCTTATTTCAGTTATTATTTTATTATTATTATTTTTACCTTTTTTTTAATATCATTCATAAATGTGGTTCTTCGTACTTCTTGTCTTCTTTGTATTTACAATTTAATATTAATTTTGCTTCATTCCTATTTATAAATTATATATATACTTCCTAATTTGTTTAAAAAATATTTCTATTCTATTCTTACAAAAGTTGAAAGCTTAAGTTTGATTTTTCTATAGATATTTCAAAACTAATTTTAAATAATAGAATTAGAATTGAAAAAACGATGACGTAAAATAGAGTAGCGATTCAAATTTTAATCCATATATGGAAATAGATGGAATTTTTTTAGTAGGTAAGACTCAAGTTACGGAGAATTTCTAAGGTTTAGCCAGATCATAATGGCCATTTTGAAAAATTAAGGTCGTATTTCGAGGACAAATTTGAAGCTAAGTCTATATCATAAGGTTAAATCAAAACTTATAAAATCATAAGAAATCTGAATGAAAATGATTGGTTCAACTTTGGGGTAGAAGGCCCTGAGGCCCAATACTTACAACCGTCAAAGTTAGCTGAAATCAAAATCTGGGCCAAGCCCATTAAGCCCATTTTCCTTTTTTATAAAAAAATAAATTTTGAGAATTAAATTCTATAATAATTATGTTTTTTTTTAATAATATAATAATTAGGGTTTTGACTATTTGATAACGACTTGTTTTCTCGGATGAAAATTGATTGCATTGTGATTATTTTATGGATATCTGTTATTGGCTAAACTATAAATAACAAAAAATACCCTCAAAGCGATTTATATAAACAATACTCTGAACTTTCTAGGTTTCGAAAATAATATTAAACTTTAAAAAAATAGTTCAAAAATATTTTTACATTAGTTTTGAAAGAAAATAATTAGTGTTTTATTTAGAAAATACTCTTAAATTTTTAAAAGTGTCAAAAATATTGTTAATGTTAGTATATGAGTAGAAACTGTTAGTACCTCATTGTAAAAGTAACTCTAGTTTTTTTTATTTTTTTAAATAATAATAATGTTCCTACGGTTAGTATAGTGATAAGTTTTTCTTTTGAAGTCTTCTTGAGTTCAAAAAATGACCAATTTTAATACAAAATATATATATATCTTCATTTTGTTTTTCATATAGATCTCTCTTTCTTTTCATATTTATTCAATTCTTACACCGATTTTTTTCAACAATGTAAATAAAAACCAAAACTTTAAGTTAAAACATAAAGTCTCGTAAAATTCCAGCATTTTAGTCAGGAAAGTTTTTTTTTTCTTTTTAAAATAAAATCAGAATTTGAAATCACTTCTAATTTTAAAATCATTTCATTTTGTGTAGTGACAAATAATGGAATTCAAATAATGAATTGGAATTCCTCAAAATCATGAGATATAAACCAATCATAGGAGGTATGAAGATGGGAGCAAATAAATAAATAAATAAAAATAAAAATAGAGAAGTAATAAGACATATATATGTGTGTATACATATATATTTTGTATAAACTAACCTATTTTACTTAAATGTTTTTATTTTAATTTTGTGTATAATAAAACTTTAATTGCCAAAGTCAGCATATTTCAACTGATATACAAATGTGTTAGTAATCAATAAATTTGTGGTTCAAATCTCCTTTTTAACTAAAAATAAATAAATGAACAATAAGTCTTTAACAATTTTTTTTTTTGTTTAAATTCATGAACATACTAAACACAAAATAAAAGGGTAATTGGAATGGAGCATTTTTAAAGCTAATAATTAAGTGTATACCAATATTTTAAAAATAATTACAAATATAGAAAAATTTATCGTTGATAGATTTAAGAAAATAGATCTGAACTTTGTCATATTTGCAGATTTTTAATGTATTTTACTATTAATTATAAATATTTTTAACAATTTTACTATTTAAAATAATTCTTCTAGATATAGATATAAAAATGGAGATACTAACCTTCTCATTTATCCTAAGTTTTATCCTTGAAAAAACATTTATATTATCCCTCAGGAAAAGAAAAACCCAAAAAAATCTTATCCGGAAAGGAAAAATCCAAAGAAGATGAAATGATGTTTGACAATTTATTGTCAATTTTTTTTTAAAAAAAATTATTTATCGCAACTTCAGTCAAATGGACAAATACTCCATAAATTTTTAACGTCACTCAAGAAATAAAAAAAAAGTAGGAAATTTCAGTTTCTAGAAGTATTAAGAACAATATTAAAAAAAAAAATTTCTACAAAAAAAAATTAAAAAAATAATTTAAATTTAAAAAATTTTTAAATAATTAAAATTTTTATTTTTTTTTTAGGTGTTTTTTTTTTCTTAAAAAAGTTTCGGATGGTAGAACTTAAATGCAACGTTTAAAATGTTAACAAATTGTGGATGTTCAACTTTATTTAGAAGAAAAAAAAAAAAAGTAGGAAATTTCAGTTTCTAGAAGTATTAAGAACAATATTAAAAAAAAAAATTTCTACAAAAAAAAATTAAAAAAATAATTTAAATTTAAAAAATTTTTAAATAATTAAAATTTTTATTTTTTTTTTTAAAATGATTTGGAAGAAATTTATTTTTTTTTTTTTTTCTTCTAAATAAAGTTGAACATCCACAATTTGTTAACATTTTAAACGTTGCATTTAAGTTCTACCATCCGAAACTTATGTCAGTAAGAAAAAACACCTTAAAGAACAGTATAAATAAAACAAATCTTAATATGAAGCAGAAATATCTTATCCAATTGTAATTAGCTGACGGGAGAAGAAGAAATCAGAAGTGAAATTTCAATCAAATCAACTAATTAGTGGAATAGCAGAGCCAATCACCATTTCAGTGTAATTTTAATTTCTTGAAAAAGGAAAAAATTAAAGAAATCTCAGCGTAATCTTGAAGTGAGAGGCAATAATCAGAAGTAAAAATCCGAGGCAGCGAGCAAAACCACATAAAATCAAGAACAAGATTTGTCTCACCCCACCAATGGCAAAACGAGAGGCAAGGAGTAATGGAAGAAGATGAAGTTTCAACCCATCGGTTTCATTAAGCCACACGATTCTATATCCCCTTCTATCTACTTTCTTTCTCAACTCCCTTGACCCACATTTTTTCCTGTGTTCATCTTTCAGAATCTCCATGTAAGTTCGTCTCACCTCATCCTCACTAATCCCTTTTTTACTCAATTGTTTTTGCGGCTTCATGAATGATTTTATCCCATTTGCTAATTCACATGTGATTCCCGCATGGATCGGCAATGCTTGGCTTAGTTTCTTCTGAATTCGCGAGGTTTTTTTTTTTTTTTCGGTGTACGGTTTAGAATTTCGGAAGGTCTCCGTTTTCTCTCTTTTGATCGAGTGTTCTTCTCATTTGAGTGCAGGATGAAAAGCTTTTGAAGATTTTCCCCTCATTATTGTCATTAACTAAAATTCAATTCATATTGTTGTCGGTTTGCTCCCCGACCTCCAGCTGTTCTTCTCAATCTAAGGTGGGTACTGGTTCTAAGCTTGTGCTTTTGAACATTTTTTATTCTTAATTTATTTTCCATACTATGCTACTATCAATATTTCAAGATTGATGATAGTGCTCAGCTGGAGTATGAATCAGTGAGCATTTGTTGTTTTTTTTTTCTTTTGTGATTTTTTCTTTTTTTTGTTTTTTTGTTTGTTTTTTTTTTTCTTTTGTGATTTTTTCTTTTTTTTGTTTTTTTGTTTGTTTTTTTTTTTCTTTTGTGATTTTTTCTTTTTTTTGTTTTTTTGTTTGTTTTTTTTTTTCTTTTGTGATTTTTTCTTTTTTTTGTTTTTTTGTTTGTTTTTTTTTTTCTTTTGTGATTTTTTCTTTTTTTTGTTTTTTTTTTTTTTTCGGTGTACGGTTTTGAATTTCGGAAGGTCTCCGTTTTCTCTCTTTTGATCGAGTGTTCTTCTCATTTGGGTGCAGGATGAAAAGCTTTTGAAGATTTTCCCCTCATTATTGTCATTAACTAAAATTCAATTCATAATGTTGTCGGTTTGCTCCCCGACCCCCAGCTGTTCTTCTCAATCTAAGGTGGGTACTGGTTCTAAGCTTTTGCTTTTGAACATTTTTTATTCATAATTTATTTTCCATACAATGCTACTATCAATATTTCAAGATTGATGATAGTGCTCAGCTGGAGAATGAATCAGTGAGCACTAGTTGATAACACCTTCTTAATTGGAGTTGTGTTAATCTAACCGTTGGAATTTTACTTGGAGGTTTCTGAGCATTAAAGATCTATTTCATGTCTGGGAGAGTCAATCATTGTAACTGCATGCATAACCATTCTGATTTGGAATAATATACCTGCAGATTACTTTCCATGGTGGCTTGAAACCCTTGCTCCCATTTCAGAAGGATATTCAAGTTGGCAGCCATGCTACAGCAGATGGGAGCTTCACAGGCTTGCTTCGAGGAACTCAATTCCATGGAGGTTTTCCTAAAGCTTTCACCACAAGATCTTCTCTCTCTAATTTGACTATGAATGCTCAACGCCCATTATCCATAGGTAACAAGAATCTAGATTGTAGAAACTTTGCTAGTTGTACAGTTGTAACGTTAAACGAACATTCTGACAGGTGGAGTGAAATATGTAGAGAACTCCAGTTTTTCTGCAGGAGAAGAGACACTTCTTGATGTTTCTGGACTACCTGGAGAAATAACTTCGTTTCAAGGTTTACCTGTAGAACAAGAAACCGTTTTAACTGATAAAATTGCATCCGAGAAAAGTCTCTTTGTGTCTGACTCCCTCAATGTCGATAACAATTCAGTTTCAAATGTGAAAGCAAGTGCAGAGGATTTTTTGGCTCGTGTCAGCAAGTCCTTTAATGCCTCTATACAACAAGGGGAAAAAACTATTGAGAAATCATTGGATACAATGCACTCATCCATATCAGCGTTGATTAAACAGGGCAATCAAAGTGTAGATGATGCCTTCAATAGTATATTTTCATCTGTTGATCAGATTGGGGAACAAGGTAGTAATAGACTCACCAACTTTTCAACTGGGCTCAAGGAAGGATCAATTAAAGCTTCTGTTTCTGCAATCGACTTATTGAGACACGCAGTTGTTGCAATTGAGGATTCTCTGGTAAATGCAACTTCATTTGTTGTCTACTCCTATGGGTCAGCCAAGGAACTCTTTCCCCCTGAGATCAGGAATGCTCTAAGTTCGTCCGAGCAAAAAGCAGCTGAAATCTTGAGTCCTGTCAGGACTGGTTTTCAACAGGTATTAGTTAAAGATTTAAGATGTCACTCATGTCTTTTCTCATTTTCTAAAAGATGTATGTTAACATGTCACGAGCATCCAAATTATGATAAATTATACATTGGAAGTATTTTTGGAAAGCAGATTTACCTTACTGTTGAGAGTTTGGAGAAAACCATTGGCTTAGATCCAAGTGATCCGCTTGTTCCATTTTTACTCCTCCTTGGAAGCTCTGTCACTCTGTGGTATGATTATTCTTTTAAACTTGAATGTAACTTCATTATGCTGTATAATGGAGAAAATAGAATCCATTACTTGAGGTTTAAAATTTTAATCAGATTTGTGCAGGACTTTCTATTGGACAAGCACATATGGTGGTTATTCTGGAGATTTATCCCCTCAAGCAACTTTGGAGCTCCTGAAAGGATCTGATAATGCTGTTCTTATTGATGTCCGGCCTGAGGCAAGAGACTGTAAAATTTCATGGCCTTTGTATTTACAACATTGAGCGTGTTTAAGTCCTGATTTCTCCACAAAATAACTGTGTTGCATGTTTCATTTGAGCCCTACTCTTCTACTGTCCAATGAAATATGTAGCCTAAAGTTATTGAAAAATGAAACTCCATTGTGTTCCGGAATCATAGACAAGCAGGGTTAATAGGAGGGAAAGAAAGCAGACACTTCTTCATTTAAAACCAAGTATTTTGGCTACTGTTCTGAATTCTTCTAGTTCCTGACCTTTCCCAGATGCAATCTGGCGGTTATGAAATATAAACTGTTCTAAAATGAAGTCATTAGAATTTATAATAGCAACTTTAAAATTTTAAATTAGTTGTTTTTTCCCCTTTCTTTCTACAGGATTTGAGAGAAAAAGATGGCATTCCCGATCTTAGACGTGGAGCACGAGCTCGTTATGCAAGTGTAACTCTACCAGAGGTTGGCTTGTGCATTTTAGTTTGAAAGTATTTATATAAATTATATGTTATTACTGGCGACCAAAAACAAGCACTGTACGCAACTTCACGCTTCTTAAAGCTTAATCTTTTGTACTCTAATTTTCAGGTCGATGGCTCTATACGGAAGTTAGTAATGAGTGGAAGAGACCTTGATGACACTTTACTTGCTTCTGTCATCCAGAACTTAAAGATTGTTCAGGTAGTTGGCCTCTTTTCAAAACATTGACGGAAATCGTAAGACCATGGAGCTCAAGAACAGTTTGCTTACTGTTCTTATGTTTGAACCTGTAGACTTTTATTTCTTTTGTTTCTTCAGTTGTTGCTGATAGTTGTCTGTTACAGATAGTTTCCTTACATATATATATATATTTTTAAATTATTATCAAATAAATATGCCAATGGCCAAGTTGCATGAAATAAATGTGCTAATTTTTGCAGTTGCTATTATCTATCTTGGGAGATGCCACTTTGGTGACTTGTGTCTGTTTTAGGATATTGTTTGACATTATATCTGAACTTTCTCATGATTATCCAATTCTTAAAAATAGGATTGGTTTGATTAATGATGTGATTATTGGCTTGTGCTCTCTGTAGGACAGGTCCAAGGTTATCGTCATGGATGCCAATGGTACAGGTTCGAAAAACATTGCTAGATCATTGAGAAAACTTGGGGTCAAGGCAAGTATTCTATAGTCCGAACATTATTTTTTAGGAATGTAGAAGCCTTTTCTAACTTCGTTTGATCACGAGGATTTTAATACATGCCGGAGACAACTTGGTTGGTAAAATTAGCTGTAGGTTTCAAATATTAGCTCATCTAATTTTTTCCTGTCTCAAAGGTGATTGTATTATATGATTATCTGGATCAGAAGAAACTCTAGGATCTTTTAGAACAAAGAAAGATCTTTTCAAGAAGTAATTAATTCCTCTCTTTTTATGGCACTTTATTGGTTTAAAAATGATATCATATCCAATTGGAGAAGGTTTTATAATCTCTTTGGATGGATTTCCCATTTGTATCATTTCATTCAATCAATGAAATTGTTTCCTATCCAATTTCCTCCACACCTAGTTCTGTTGAATTACTTAACAATATCTTAGAATTAAAACATTATTATTTTGTTATTATTATTATCATTATTATTTCAAGTAATTCACGTCAAGAATTCTCCTGGTATTGAATGTTCTTTACATTCAAAATTGCTCAATTCTCAATATCTTTGGATATTAACGTGACAGAAACCATACTTGATCCAAGGTGGATTTCAGTCCTGGGTGAAACAAGGCCTCCGCATCAAGGAGCTCAAACCTGAAACAGCACTTAGCATACTTAATGAGGTATCTAACGTTTTGTTGTATAGTCAAAATTATAAAAATGTCTTGAAGAAAAATCTAGTTTTCATATCTTATACATGAGACTTAACCACCTAACCGAGTATCCCGATCAAATAATATAATTCAATCTTTATGTCAACGAAATACGTATGGTCTGTGCATGCTGTTAAGAGTGCACATTAGGAAGCTGCAAAATAGGAAAAGGTTAGAGTAATTGAAATAAACATCTTTGGCTGATAGAAGTGGATAATTTTTTCATCTTGATTTTGGTCTAGGATTAAATCGTCAAAATCCTTCAATTGATGATTATTTATTTATTTATGTTTTTGCGAAGCCTGCATTTTCCTGGATGTATTTATTAACTAAGGAAAGCTAATTAGTTGCAAATGTAGAGATCGGCTTAGTTGAGAAGGGAACTACATGCACTTTATTTCTACAGCTGTTTTTTGGACTTGCTCGTGGAAGAAATGCTGCTTTTTCCAACCTTGATGAATCTCTAATTTGAACCTTGCTGGACTAAATACATTCTCTTCATTTGTTTTGACTTGAACACTTTATTTTTGCTTCTTTGGATTTGTTATATTGATGAGTCGTGAAAAGTATTGAATATTGCATGTTAAAAATTCTTTCAATGGTCAATTTGATTTTTTATTTTTTTTCCCCGCTTCTGAGTCGAACTGCAATCTCTTCAGGAAGCTGAGGCAATCCTGGAGGAAATAAATCCGTCGCCCGTACAAGTTCTGGGTTATGGTTTGGTAAGGTTAAATTTACATACAAAAGATTTCAGCAAGAAATTGCTGACAATTGACTTGATTTTTGTTCATGGCTTTTACTCCTGATAATTAAATCCATTGGAGGGATAGAATAAATATTTCATTATCTATCCCTTTCTCTGGATTCAAAGTTTGGAATGTGTTTGGTAGTGCTTTTGACCAGTGTAAAAGTATGTTTAAGTGGTGAAGAAGTACTTTTACATAGATACTTATGCTTTTTGCAATTTAAAAGTCTGAAAGATTTTCCTCTTTTGTATTTTGTTTTTGTTTTTTTTTTTTTTTAAATGAAAATAACAACTTCCATTGATGAAAAAGTTTGAAAGATGTTAAGAGTACTCAGTAGAGCTGTTTCGAAACAAGTCATTGATAGGGCTTTATCAATTGCTTCTTTTTCAATTGTCTATCACTAATCCCCCTCAATACACACACTTCCTCCCATTATTTTCTTTGTACACACCATTTTCTAACTATTCTCTCTGTATACTCTTTCACTAACTTCTTTGTACGCAAACTTCTTGCTTATTTTTTTCTATAGCATACACATAATAATCTGTACATATCCATTTCTCTTACCAACTTTTTTCCTTCCCAACTCTAAGAAAACATTTTGAGTAAATAATAATCATTCGAAAAGTAATTCTAAGAATATATTTTCAAGTGTATGTGCTTCCTCTCACTTTGTCTTAGGCCAGTTATATTAATTCTCATTTGCTAGATATCAGGTTTATATTGGCTTGACAAAAATTTTCATTTCACATTTCCGTGAAAGACCTTCCCTGTATGCTTGGGTTTTTTCTTTCTTTTTTCTTTTTTTGGTTGGTGGGTGAGGGTTGTTCTGATGTGCATCTTTCTCTAAACTATGTTCTTCATTTCGTGCAGGGTCTCGCTGCAACTTTGTATGCTCTACTAGGTAATGCAAGTCTCATTTATTATTTACTGTTTGCATAAAATCTCAGTTGGGTTTAGTAGAGCTGAACTTTAACATTCCATCGCTCCACAAAGGTGCTATGCATTTGTTGCTCAATTTCAAGTGAAATGGAAGTCCTTTAATCCTCGATTTTTAAGTACTAGAAGCTTTCTCATGCTTTTGATATTATTTATGTGGAAAATTTGTACTTGGAATATTTTAGTACTATAAACAATTATGCCAAGTTTATACCTTGGAGTTGAAAATGTGCAGCAATATTGGTGCGTCTTTGTTGTCTTCCAACATCATTTAACAAGTTTTGTGTAATTGTTCTATTCTGAAACCCTGCACTTCCTCATTGAATTCAGTCACCAAATAGACACTGATTTGTTTTAAACTTTTAATCTTAATCACTCGTTGTTAAAGCTGGTACATTCCATCTCATTTGTTTGTGACAAACACAATTTGTTGTCTATCAGAGTGGGAGACATCACTACAAATAATTGGCATCGTTGGCATCGGTCAGGTACTTTGTGTTCTGCAAGTTGAACTAATCAAAATTCAAAGTTCTGTCTACTTTGGAAGTACTATTACTCTACTGTTAATAATTAATATGGTATGGCAACTCCACCAGACAATTTATCGGCGAGTTGCATCTTATGAAGATGCTGGAGATTTGAACAAAGATGTCAGGTGAAGTTTAACTACCCAAGACCTGGTCTATTTGATCATTTTCACTTCTTTTTCTGGCCATTTATGCACCAAATGTCTCTGATCATTCTATCCTATGGATGCTTGTAGGCTGTTATTTACTCCAGTCAGTCTTGGAGCTCAGGCACTATCGTGGGCTGCTGGGAAACTGGAGACGAACGGCATTGGACTACCAACATCTCCTTCCTCCTTGGATGTTCAAAACAGGGTGTTGCAAGCCGCTGCGAAGCATGAATCTCAGCCTTCGGTCGATGAAGGTATCCAAAACAGACCGCCTGAGGCAGCCATTCCAGTCAGTGAGGGTATAGATCTTTCTGAGGCATAGAACATTATTTTCTGGCAGTACATAATGCTTGTTAATGTAAGCTCCTTCTGAACTTGATTGTTGATCCAACTATACTAACTGTATAACAAGTTGAAATGGATGGCTGCTTTGATCAGCTGCTCAAGAAATATTGTGAGCTGATACCTCTGACTTTCTCTTTTCTCTCAGAAAAAGATGTAGAGTCCTTTGCATATACTAATTGTCTAAATCGATGTTGGCTTGCAGTATGTCTAATACTAAATCCACATTTTTCTTTTCTGATTTTTGTATGATTAGGTAAATATATGTTTTGGTATTCCTTTTTTCGATTACACTCTCGCAATGGGTGAATGTCAACTATGTGTTATAATTGACTGATAGTAAACTTACCCAACATAATACTTAGTGAATTGGGGGAAATTTAATGGAGAAACATGTCACTTAAAGTAAGAAAATCATTATATTGCCCTTTGCAAGTTTATCATGGGCTGATTTAACATTCAATAATAGTGAAGGGCTAAGTTGAAAAGTGTTGAAACATGGAGTAAATTGGAAGCTTTTCGAGAATAGGAACGATACATGACAACTTTTATTTATTTTTTTGGGTAGAATAAGAGGTGGGGGATCAAGCCTCTAACGTCAAGAGAAGATCATGCCAATTACCACTAAGTTAACTCACTTTGACAACAACTTTGAAAATTACTCGATTACATAAAGTATTCAAAATGAGCTTATTTCCACAGTAATTGACATAATTTTCCTTTTAGAAGTTGGAGGTTCAATCCCTTTCTCATAATCGAGTACTAAAAAGAAATACAAATTATTACGCACAAGCTAACGCATTCATTTCTGTCTATTTTTAATGCAAAAACTTTCTAAAAGTTTGTTTCTTTTAATGATTTTTTATGGGAGTTATAAATATGTTTGAGCCGGGTCGGGTTGAATAGGAGTTATAGTTGAGTTGGGCCTTAAAGCCCAATGATATGAAGAACGTTTAAAAAGCAGGCCCATCTTCTGGGCGAGTTGACCAAGTTTTATGGAAGGGCTCATTTGTAATTTCATACCTTATGCGAACACGATTAGGGTTTTCGTTCTCTTCTTCACAGCCTATAAAAGGCCGCCCCCCAACCATTCGATCATCCAGTCTGCTGCAGTGAACCTTCCATCTCTATATTTTTAGGGTTTTGTCCTCGTCAATGTCGTCGTTTTTTTCTTAGGTTTCGTTAGGGTTTCATCTTTCGTGAAGGTCTGTTCCATCTTTCCGTAATTCTTTTGTTTCTCTTTTCAATGCAAGAGGAAAAAATACAGTGAAGCCAATTTGCAGAGCAAGGGCGTCTATGATATTAATGGCGTGAATTGCATTGAAGGTTGGCAATACTAACGTTAGCGATTCTCCGTGCCTGGCAAATTTTGGTTTTGTTCATGGCCTCGAACAAGTCGCTACATTCATTCAATCTCTTAATCTTCTTCCGTTAAATTTTATCGAAGAAAAGTAGCTTTTTAATCTATTGTTCTGACGAAATCTTCTAATATCTGCTACTTTCTTTCAAAAAACTTTCGAAAATAGACCTAGAAGATCGAATCTGAACTACAGTGCTGTTGTCGATCTAGAAGACTTAATGATGTTTAGGTTTTCTCGAATTTGTTCTTCATCCGTAGATTCCCAATTTCTGGTAAAACCCATCTTGCTTTTGAACCTTCCGATTCTTTGAATTCGTTCTTTATCCGAATCTTTTTCAAGTCTCACTTTGTTTTAAGTTCTGGTTCTTCTGATATTGGTGTTTCTTATTGCTCAATGTCTTGTCTCTATCGTGGATTTTCCATACTTCCATTGAATTTTAGGAACGAGATGAGTCTATTTGGATTAGTGGACGAAAGTGAATATGTGGATTTTCTTTCGATTGAGTCATCTCTTGCAGATTGTTTAATTCCCTGATGATCTCTTCTATGTGGAGGCTGTGACTGTCAATGAAAATGACTTGACAGAGGATCGATTCTACGATGAGAAACCAAAGGAAATGCAAACATTCATAATTTCGTCACTAGAAAATTGAAATTTTTTCCATTACAAAATGATTTTCCACCACATAATAATTAATACTTAGAATATATTTGATAGAACATTCAAGATCGGAGCAGGGATGTAAATAGCGAAGTGGAAATCTGACTAATCAAGTGAATAATTTAAGTAAATTGCTAGGGCTAGTTATGGAATCAATATGAAATTATTATCTGCATTAAAATTATATGATATAATATTTATAATATACTATGAATTAATCTTGCAAGTATAATTAAATTAAGTAAAGCAATTTTAGAAATTAAAGAAAAAAATTACAATAATTAGCAATCCTAAAAATTAAAGAAAAAAAGTGACAATAATTTAACCGTTCAAGACAGGTCTTGGTCTTGATCTGGTCTTCAATTTCTTATTGGAATTAATTCGAAATTTCCACTCCAATTCTATATTAAAAAGAATATATTTTATAAGAAAAAGGAAATTGATTGAATAATTTTGACTTATTTTTCTAAAGTTGATTTTGAAATTTTCTCAAAATTACAAAAATAATTTTGAGCAAAGAAACAAAAAAATATTAAAATTGAACTTGTAGACCTTAGTTTTTTTCTTTAAGTTAAAACTCACTTTTTGCTGTTTATGTACTTCCAATTTGGTCTTTTTATACAACTAGTCCCTAATTGAAATTACACTCTAAAATTTTTAATTTTAAAATTATACCCTTACCCTTAAACCTAGCTTAAAATAATTGTAGAGATTGAATCCACAAGTGACTTGTAGAAATTGGATTCACAAATGAACAAAATTGGATTTTCAAACTTATACAAACGTTATAATTTATAATGATATAATTTCAACACTCATTTAAATTTGAGAACTCAATTTTTAAATTGAGGTTTGAAGGTATGAGAAATTGGTTGGAGTTGAGATTTCAATACTTTCTGACATAATTGACAAACAAACTCATAAAGACATAATACTCCTTGAGAACATGGAAATTCGAGTCAAAAAGTTCAAACTTTCACCTTGCTAGTAATTCTTATCCTAAAAAAGATGCATTTATAGAGAGGATTTGCGATCAAAATTGTAGATTGTTCTGATACACCAAGGAAACAAATTTTACAGGAGACGTGAAAATGACAAAAAGTAAAACACACAACATTGCAGGACCTTCCTTCTTCTACATCTATCACACCTAAACCAACAACCAACGCACATTATTGTATCTACACTACACACACACACACACACAAATTTCTTCCTTTGAGAGAGAGGGATGGACAAGTCAGAGCAAAGAAGATGATACTAACCATTATTGTTCTCAAACACAAGAAAAAGTACACCAAATGATGATTCCTCCTCTTTTCCCTTTCCTATCAACTCCTCTTGACATTTCCTTTTTCCTCCTTTCACCTTCTACAGCTTAACCTCCCGATCGAAAATCCAACTGAACGGAATGGTAGGACCTTCTTTCGCCCGCGCTTGAGCTCTTTCTTCTAGCTTTCTAATTCTTGCTGGTAACCCACAGACGTAATCTTGAGCCTTCTGCCCCTCGCCCGACAGTCCTGTGAGATTTTCCACCTTCCATCTCCCAACTAAAAACTCCAATATGTCTGCATAGTCCTTGGCTGTGTAAACCCCCAGCCTCTGTGCAACCGCTGAGAAGTGATCGAACAGGTTGTCGTCGCGGCCATCGTACATCAGATGCGCTGGCATTGAGACTTTCTTCCTCATCATGTCTTCAAAAGCTAGGACAGTTCCTTCTGGGTCTATCTCAAAGAGCTTTTCAACAATTTTTGTATATGCAGTCTCATGTCGCTTCTCATCTGCGGCAATTGTTCCACATATTTGAGCTAACTTTATGTCTCCATGCTCTTTTGCTAGTCTGGCAGTGTTCCCATGGGAGATGAAGGTTGCCCTCTCTTGAAATGAGGTATATATAAATCCTAGGTAAGGATTGTTTTCAGTTCTTGGATCCTATAAACAAAATTCATAAGAATTATACAAATAAATAGAGATTAGAAGAATTGAAGAACCTATCACATATCAGGATCAGCGAAAAAATGGAAATGGCGAAAAAATTCGTAAATTTATTGCACCTCAAAAGATCATTACTTTAAAACCAACTAATTCCACAATATAAACTAGTTGCATCAATAAATTGTGGTTTATATGGGCATTTTGATATCCAGCAGAAGAGAGAAAATTCTGCTAAAAAAATCTTTCTGAAGAACACTTGACTCAGAAAATAAATTAAACTTGTTTATCAATTATCAGATAGAATGCAGCCAGTACTCATGCTCAGAAACGCAAAGAATGCAAGGAATTAACCTATAGCATACAACAGGAGTGTGTTGGCAGTCGTGCATTCATACACCTTTTTGTGCATGTCGAAGTAAAGCAACAAGGAAAAAGAAATTTCGATGGTTTTAGATGGATCTCACCATTCCCGATCCGATCAAATACTGAATTGTTTTCTCAATCTGCCTCATGTCCACACGCCCAGATAGGTAAAGATATTTATTTAGTAGGTCACCGTGCCTGTTCTCTTCAGCAGTCCAAGCCCTTGTCCAAATTGCCCAAGAGGTGGGGCTTGCTCCTGTTTCGTCCCTCACTCCATCCAAGGTATTCAGCATTGTCTGGTAAGTAGGAAGGGCCTCTTCTGTAATCATGTCTCCAACTAAAACAACGAAGTAATCATCAGGGATTTCCTTTGCCCTCTCTCTAAGATCCACGACTTGCTCATGAAATCCCTCACATGCCGGGTCTGGCAAAAAATCCTGTGGTTGCCAACACCTTTCCACTGGTTTCAAATGAACCAGAATGTTCTCTTCAGCCCAATCCTCCAAAGATCTAAATATCTCGATCTTCTGGGGTGGCATCGAGTGAGTTACTTGAAGATGCACTTCCCTTGGAGGCATAAAGGGTTTCTTAAGGGTCTCAACTTCTCTGGAATTTAACAAAACACACACACAAAAAGGAAAAAAAGAAAAGGGTTAATGAACAAAGATTCTCGTCGCTGCATAGGCAGATTATATAGTTCAGAGTAGCTTTCTAGAACTTCTATACAGTTAAGCGTTTCCTTAATGCAAACGAGGTGTCTCAGAATTAAAATATTATCCAAAGGCATTCTGTACAAGAGACCTGATGGATTCAATAATGGAGAGAACAGAACTGGACGATAAAATGGTCACATCATACGTCATTAAGACATTAAGTATATGTTTCCCAGGTAATTAAAGGTTTTACTTTGAGTACTTCAAATGAATGATTCTTTTAAACAGTCATGACAAGTAAATGATTGGATTACATTCAAGATTTAGATCAGAAAAATATGGTATCTTAAAGGTTTTAAACATATGAGCCGAGATAGTTCAGAATATGGAATAAATGAGCATCGGAAGATCAGAATGAGGAATAAATGAGTTGGGACATCAAAGAGCCCACGGTGATGGCACATAATAAAGAAAAACTATCAAGTTAAAACCGAAAAATTCCAAGGACAGACCTGCACCAAGAAGCCTCCAAAACAAGACAGAACATTGAACACAACACTGCCAAATACACCAAAGAATACCAAATGGACAGTCATGCAACCACACACTCCTGTTGTATGCTATAGGTTAATTCCTTGCGCTACAGTTCGAATTTACTACCACAGAAAAACAAAATTGAACATCTAATTTTATTTTCAAGAATTACAACAGAAGGAAGAAGCCTCTTCGTACCAGCAGGATTGAGCCATAATAATTCAGTCGAGGAAATATGTATAAAAAACGAAGACAGAAAGAAAACAAAAATAATACAACTGAAAAAGCTCCATATTCATCGCCATTGAATACATTCTCCATTTGATTAAAAGAAATCAAACGCAATCGCCAAAAATATATAGCGACATGAAGAAAAATGATGAAATTCCAATGGAACCACAACAATTAAATGAAAATCAAATTCCTGGAAGGGACCGCATCAAGAAGATAAAATGCGCAGAGAATCACAAAGGAGAGCAACATACAAGAGCAAAAAATCAACAGAACAAGACGAGCCAACCATGCAATTAAATAGAAATCCGAGGTGATAATAAATCGAACAAATTCGTTTTCGACAAAACATTCGGCGTAATGAACGGAGAAAACGAGATGCAAAAGAAGAAAGCCACGAGTTAACGAGAAAAGAAAAGCAATGCAAAACAAACGAAGCACGGAACCAAAAGATTCACAAAGATCTGAAAAGCATTAAAGTAGAATGAGGGAAAAGAAAAGAAGTTGCCTGGAGGTGGAGCGGAGAGTGGAGGCCATAACGAACTTAGGAGATCTGAGACTTGCAAGCTGCGGCATCGCAAAAGACGGCAACTTAGGAGATTGAGAGGTGAGAGGATGGAATTTGAGCGCCATTTTCCGACTGCTTCCGTTATCAACGTTCTATATTCCGGCGAGTTGGTCGGAAAACGGTTCGTGAAGGGAGGAGGAAGAAGAATATTGGCGTGGCTGTTGAAATGGAAGAAGAAACCGAGGCCACTTTACGTATGTGAATGAATGTGATGCTAAGACTACCTGCCAGCAATGGCTACTTTCAACCTCAATTCCTCTCTTCTCTCTGTTTCTCTCTCTACAAATGGGCTTTTGTGTGGCACAAACGTTAAAGGCCCAGCTTACCTTGTTTTGTAAATTATATTGGAAAGTGGTATTGATGCAAAAAGCAATTTTGTAAAACTAGCTTTTTTAAAAGACATTATTTTTTTAATGACACCCCCTTCAACACTAAAACGTGTGACATTCTAATTCTAATTAGAAAAAAATAATAATAAAGTTTGGCATTTATTTATTTGTTTAAATTCAAGTCTATTTATTCTCAATTTTTTTACTAAGAATTTTCATTTTTTTCAAGTAAAAAGTGTTGTATTCTTAACTAAATTCAAAAAAATAAAAATACATTTTTTAAAACTACTGATCTCGTTTGGTTTTTTGTTTTCGAAAATTTAGTCTATAAACACTTATTCCACCTATCTATTTCAGTGTTATATATGTCTTCTATTATATTTGTTACTATAACAATAAATACTCTCTTTCTGTGAAATTAAACACAATAAAAAGTAGACCAAATGTTTTCCCCTTTCATATCAACTCCTCTTTAACATTTCCAGTTTCTACAGATTAACCTCCCAATCGAAAATCCAAGTGAATGGAATGGTGGGACCTTCTTTTGCCCATACATGACCTCTTTCTTCTAACTTTCTAATTCTTACAGGTAACCACCACAAAACATAATCCTGAGCCTTCTGCCCATTGGCCGACAGTCCTGTGAGACTGCCCACATTCCTTCTCTCAACTAAAAATTCCAATATATCTGCCATAGTCTATGGCTGTGCAAATCCCCAACCTCTGGGCAACTGCCGAGAAGTGATCGAACAAGTTGTCGTCGCGGCCATCGTACATTAGATGGACAGGCATTAAGAATTTCTTCCTCATCATCTCTTCAAAAGCTACCACTGTTTCTTTAGGGTCTATCTCAAATAGCTTTTCCACTATTTTTGTATATGCACTCTCGAGTCGCTTCTCATCACCTGCAGTTGTTCCACATATTTGATCCAACTTTATGTCTCCATGCTCTTTTGCTAGTCTACCAGTGTTCCCATGGACGATGAAGCTTGTCCTCTCTTCAAATGAGGTGTATATAAATCCTAGGTAAGGATTGTTTTCAATCCTTGGGTCCTATAAACACAATCCAAAATAAATAATTAGGATTAAAAAAAATCTAAGGAAAATAAATTAAATATGATGGTTTTAGATATGAATCTCACCATTCCCGATCCAATCAAATACTGAATTGTTTTCTCAATCTGCCTCATGTCCACTCGCCCAGATAGGTAGAGATATTTATTTAGTAGGTCACCATGCCTATTCTCTTCAGCGGTCCAAGCCCCTGTCCAAATAGCCCAAGAGCTAGGGCTTGCTCCTGTTTCGTCCCTCACTCCATCCATGGTATTCAACATTGTCTGGTAAGTAGGAAGGCCCTCTTCTGTAATCATCTTTCCAACTAAAACCACCAAGTAATCATTAGGGATTTCCTTTGCCCTCTCTCTAAGCTCTATGACCTGCTCATGAAATCCTTAAGATGCTGGGTCTGGCAAAAAATCCTGTGGTTGCCAACACTTCTCCACTGGTTTCAAATCAACCAAAATGTTTTATTCAACCCAATTCTCCAAAGATTTAAATATCTCTATCTTTTGGGGGGCATCGAGTGAGTTACTTCAACATGCACTTCCCTTAGAGGCCTAAAAGCTTTCTTCTCAAGGGTCGCAATCCCCCTATAATTTTACAAAACACACACAAAAAAAAAAAAAAAAAAAAAAAAAAAAAAAAA
>QLSR01001477.1:345049-365916 GCA_031780015.1 Citrullus colocynthis
AAAAAAAAAAAAAAAAAAAAAAAAAAAAAAAAAAACATGTTTGGAATGAACATAGATTTTTCATCACTGCATAGGCCGATTATGGGATTGTTTGGAATGGTTTAGAAAGAAAACATCTTTTCCAAAAATTTATTTAATAAAAACTACTTAAAATAAAAACATACTTATATTTTTGGCAATTTTTTTTCTCTAGAGTGCTAGTAGATACAAGTTTGTTTGGTATATTATATAGTGTCAAGTTACTATTATGACAAACTATTATACACAAGTTATCGGCATTGGTGGTCAAAGTTTGTTGATGACGGTCGCCAGAAATCGTAGTCAGAGTTTCTCATACAAATTAAGAAAACATTAATCATTAAATACTCAAAGTTTCTCCTACAAAATAGGCAAACTCTAGCCACCATCTCCCAGGATCGCCCCGACAAATTCTTATATTGTAATTTGACATTAATAAAAGGAGAATTATTATAAATAAAAAAATATCAAACTATTTATAAGTATAACAAAATTTCACTTTCTATATGTGATAAATCGCGATTGACCGAGATATGTATTTGGTAAAGTGATAGATGTCTATAGATGTCTATTGATGTCTATTTGGGTTTATCGTGATGTATCACATATAGAAAAAGTAAAATTGTGTTGCACGTGTAATCATTTTCAATAGTTTTTCTATTTTTTAAAACATTCGTTAATAAAAAAATATTTGTAGTATATAACAAACAAGCAAACAAATTTGTATATAAAAACACTTTTGAGAAATAGTTGCCAAACACGTGTGTTTTTATTGTAAGGAGTTTTTATCCAAAGAGTTTAAATAAAATTGAATTTTTTAATAACATTTTTTTCTAAGTCATTCCAAACTTGCTGTAGTTTGTTTAAGTGTTTATCTTAAATGAACATATTTGATAAACTTGTTTTTTCAAAATCCATTTTGGGTAGTTGTTAAACATTTAGATTTTCTAAAATGACTTTTTTTTAAAAAAAAAAAATTAACCACTTGAAAATGTATTCAAAACACACCCTATATCGTTCAACGTAGCTTTGTAGAACTTGTATACAATTAAAATAAAAATATTGTCCAAGGGCATTTGTACGAGAGACCTGGTGTATTAGAAAATAGAGAACAAAACTGCACAACGAAATGCTAACATCATCCGTCAATAAGAAATTAAGTATATGTTTCCCATATCTCAATTTTCTTTTATTTTTCTTTTAAAAAAAAGTTGCATCTAATTTATTTATTTATTTATTATTATTTTTTAAAAATGTTTTGAGTACTTTGAAGTTATTGAAAAGCTTTAAAAGAAAGAATGAGAAAAAAAGTAGAAGGTTAAATTATATAATATATCCCTAACTTTCACACTTTGTGTAAAAAATGTTCTTAAATTTTCAAATTTTTCAAAGATACTCTTAAACTCTTAAGATGGTCTGAAAATATGTTTATTGTTAGTTTTGGATGAAAACCATTAGTATATTGTGTATAAAATACCATGAATTCTCCAAAGTTTAAAAAATACCCTTAAAACTTTGAAAAAAATTCAAAATTACTCTTATTATTATATTGAAAAAACCATTGACACAGTTTTACTTCTCTATTTTCTCTCTTTTTCAATACTCTCTTATTCCCTTTTTTGTTAAATGTTTAACATTTGTATATCAGAAATAATTGCACACTTCAATTAAGATATACATACCTTAATAAGAAGAAAGAGAATAAGGGAAGCACCAAGGGTATTTTTGAAACTTTTGAAAGTTTATGGGTATTTTTCAAAAATAAAACTTTCAATGGTCGTTCAAAAACTAATGACAATATTATTTTTGAACTCTTCTTTTAAAGTTTGAGAGTATTTTGAAAACTTTGGAAAGTTGAAGAGTATTTTTTAAGGGCTTATTTTTTTTTTTTTTTAATAATTTAGCCAAAAATGAAAAGGAAATTACATTGCGGTGGAGTGGAGAGGGGAGGGTCATAACGAACTGAGGAGATCTGAGACTTGCAAGCTGCGGCATCGCAAACGACGGCGACTTAGGAGAATAAGAGGTGAGGGGATGGAATTTGAGCGCCATTTTCCGACTGCTTCCGTTATCGACGTTCTATATTCCGGCGAGTTCGTCGGAATAACAGTTCCTGAAGGGAGGAGGAAGAAGAATATTGGCGCCGGTGTTCTGTATATATTGGAAAGTCGTATTTATACAAAACCACTTTTGTAAAAATAGCTCTTAATAAAGACAATATTTTTTAAATAACACCCCCCTTGATCAAGACTAAACGTGTGACATTCTAATTCTCTTTTCTTTTAAAAGAAATATGGGCCATTTGATATTTACTTGGAGTTTTAAAAATGTTAGCTTACTTACTCTTAATTTCTTATCATAATCTTCATCTTTTTTAAGTAAAATTGTTGAAATTTTAACCAAATTGAAAAAAGCAAAAACGATTTTTTTAAAAACTATTGTTACCATTTGGTAACCTTTTTTTAATTGTGAAAATTTAGCCTATAAATACTTCTTCCACCTCTAGGGTTCTTTGGTTTGTTATATTCTTTACACCAATGATTTCAAAAACTAAGCTAACTTTGAAAACTAAAAGAAAAATTATTTTTGTTTTTAAAATTTAGCTAATAATTCAACTATTTTATTTAGGAAACATGAAAATCATCGTAAAACATTGAGAGAAAACAAGCATAGTTTTAAAAATTTAAAAATCCAGAATCAAATGGTTACCAAACGAGACATATTTTATTTAGTTTTTAAAACTTGGTTTGGTTTTTTAGCACATTGGTAAAATGTAGATAACAAAGCAAAAATTTTAAAGGTGGCAGAGATGTTTGTAGAATTAGTTTTAAAAAATGAAATGCAAATGGTTACCAAATAGGGCCTAAATTAATTATACACTGCATAGTATAATTTGATTATCAAATCGATTTATTTTTTTAGACACTCTATTTTAGAGGATGAAGAATTACATGTGGAGCTGACGATTGATAATCAGAGAGGTGACCTAAGATTTCTCTCTAGGATAACAAAGACAATTTTTCTCTGTCCTTGACATTTAAAGTTTAAATCCCAACAAGACAACATAAGGCTTCAATTAATAGGTTAATTCAATCGACCTTTATCATCAACAATGGCAAAAAACTTTCATGCCTTTCCAACCACAACTATTTTTGACAAGTCTTTTTTAAGTTGAAAAACATCTCTCCTCAACCTCTTAAATGAATCGGGAAAAAAAAAAAAAAAAGTCATCAATTTGACAACTTGCAGCCTCCGGATCCATTTTCCAAACAAATCGAACAATGTTATCATAAGCTTTGTTTGACAATGACCTTACAAGTGCTTATGGATAACTAATAGCATAAATTACGATACATTACTATCTGTGTCATGACACAAATAGTAGTCTATCGCGGTCTATTGCAGATAGACAGTAAAATTTTGATATATTTGTAAATATAAAGTCATTTTCTTATATATAAAAAGCCCTTAATTTGTTGATGATTTTTCATTTTTAAATATTGCGCTTTATTTTTCTTTTTATTATTTTTCATCTTTCTTAAGTAAGGATTTAGATTCATTACCATTTTCTACAAAAGAAAGAAATTTTCAATAACAACAAAAACTAAAATGAATTAGAAATTTTCAATAACAACAAAAACTAAAACGAATTAGTTTTAAAATGAAACTTTAATAGTTATCAAAATACCACTTTAAAATTTAATAGTGATTTTGACCCGTTAAAAGTGTTCTAAGAATTTTCTATAACTAAAAGTGATTAAATATTAGTAAAAAAGAAAAAAAACTAAAAACCAAAAAAGAAAAAAAAATGTTTATGTTTTTGAAATTCAAATCCACCTATGACAATTAATATTGTGAATATTTTTAGAAAGCAATTTTTTTTTTCTTTTATTAACCTTTCTAATACAATAGGATGTGAAGGATTCGAATTGATAGCACACATCTCGAATACCAATTAAACTATGTTCGTATAAACTATCCATACAATTTTTTTTAAAAGGAATTTGATTAACACTTCTTTAACAAAAATCAATTTAATTAATACTTTTGAAGACATATAAAAGAAAGAAGTCGTGTATGAAAATCAATGTCACATATTCCAATAATTCAACAATAGGATGTCTAGACGGAATTCAATTTTCAATTTTACATTAAACAAAATCAACTTTACACAAACTTGAAATTTCTATTTTCATTTTACGATTAATTTTTCATTAAATAAATTACAAATTTAATTTATACAATTTCAAGTCTGTATTTATGTTGTCTACAAATTTTTGAAATTTTTTTAATAGATCAACTTTTAATTTTGTATTCATGTCTTTGAATTTTAGAGAGTATTTAAAAGTTGAAACATTTAGTTGAATAGGCTACTCCACATTTAATATTTCAAATTTGTCCAAACATTTAAATTATTTTACAATTAGATTTCAGTTGATTTTTTTTTTTTGGACTTTTTAATCTCATACTCATTTATCTCTCCAAATTAAATGTACTCAATCCTTTTTTTTTTTCTTTCTTTTTTTCTTTTTTTCTTTTTTTCTTTTTTTCTTTTTTTCTTTTTTTCTTTTTTTCTTTTTTTCTTTTTTTCTTTTTTTCTTTTTTTCTTTTTTTCTTTTTTTCTTTTTTTCTTTTTTTCTTTTTTTCTTTTTTTCTTTTTTTCTTTTTTTCTTTTTTTCTTTTTTTCTTTTTTTCTTTTTTTCTTTTTTTCTTTTTTTCTTTTTTTCTTTTTTTCTTTTTTTCTTTTTTTCTTTTTTTTTTTTTAGAATTTTAAGGGTCTTTCTTTTTAAAATACATATTTTAGAAAATAAATTCAATACTTTCACTATATTACTTTTGGTTAAGATTCCATAACTTCAGGAAGAAATATTTGTCGTGATTGCCATTTCAAAAAGCATCATGTTCTCTTACGATATCAAAACGAAGAGTATATGACATATTATTGTGTACATATACCACAATTATATTATATATAGTTATTTCAATATTTAATTAGTAATTGCATGTTAAGTTGTAGATGTATGTTAATTAGTATATACCTTAGTTTATATAATATATGAATTTATATATACCACAATATTATCATAACAAAAATATATGATATGTTTTCACACATATATATACAACGTTTTATATAATCTTTGTAATTGTTTCGCTATTGTAGAAGTCAGACTTTTGTTTTAGCAACTGAGAAATTGACAATGGCTAAGGACTTAAAATTTTATTACGACAAGGGAAGAGTTTTTGTCTGCATTTCCTTTTCAGATGTTATTTCAAAATAAATATTCTCTTTTCTATTTATGTTCGTTACACTAGAAAAAGCGAAACTATTCAATTTTAGTTTATAAATTGATTTTTTCTAACGTTTAAAGTATTATAGGGATTGAAATGTAAAAAGTCATAAAACATTTGTGTAGAAAACAAGTCCATAAGTCCATTTGCCATTTTTTTTATTTGGATGTTTGTATAAATAGACCCAATATATAGGTCATCCAAGTTCTTGAGTTTTTAACTTTGAATCCCATATATATTCGAATTTTTAATTTTGTATCTAACACGTGATTAATTTATGTGATTTTAAAAAAATGAAAATTTTAAGTATGTAAGACTTTTTTTTTTTTTTTTACATCTAGTCAAATATACCATCGTTATTACCATAAGTTCACAAATGTTCAAATATTTGAAGTTTTACACAAATAGACTTTATCTTTTTTAAGTACAATTTTACCCTTATTAATTCGGAAAATAGTACCTATTTTCTTGTTTAGTACAATTTTACCTCTTACTAATTCGAAAAAATAATACCTAATTTTCTTCATCTCTCCCCATTAAATGCAATAGATTTTAGTATTTATTCCCTTTTATTATAGGTGGGATGGGCATAGACTTTTACATAGTTTATTAATAAATATCTAACCTTTGGAATTGTCTTAATTGAAACATTTATTACATTTGGAAAGAAATTAAGTATTTGACAACTACTCAAAATGAATTTTAAAAGTCATTGATGTTTTTATTTTAAACCGTTTTTATAAAAAATGTTTAAATAAAAATGAAATTTTAAAAAATATTTATTTCATTAAGTTAATCCAAACGGGTCATAAATCTCACTCCTTCAAATTTTCTCTGTTCATCTTCGGTCACTTATATATTTGGTATATATTCATTCATATTTTTGTTCTATTTTCACCATATGTTGTCTATATAATGTATACATAAATATGTCTCCTATGTATATTATATACACATATATGTTGATTTTAACCATGATGCTACCAAATGAAAATTTGGGGGGTAAATATGAAATAAGCTTCAAAAATATATTTGAAAATTTTAAAAAATAGAAATAAATCTCATTGATATACTTCCATATTCTCATACAATGACAACAATTGAGTACAATAAATATGTACCCTTATTTATGGATTTGTGAGTGATTATAACAATGTTGTACAATAAAAATTAGAGCAAATATGACATAAACAGCGAAATACACTTTATTAGTGTTCTTGAATTATTTGAAATAAATATTGTATATATTTTAAATTGAAAAATATTATTAGAGGTTTAAAAGTAATTGAGCCCTAATTGTTGTGAAAAAATTTAGATATTTGTTTATTTGTATAAGAAAGGAAAAGTTTAGACATTTTTTTTAATATATGGCTAATATTCTTGCTATCTATGTGACTAACCCCATTTTTAAAGTTGAATGACTAAATAGATAAAATTTTAATGTTAAAAAAACATTATGTTTTTTGTTTTCATGGAAGGATGGAGAATAAATATTGAGAAAAATTTGAGAATAACATATTCATCAATTTGAAAATAAATAAATATCATGGATTGTAATGAAAATTACTTAAAATAAAAGGATATATATGATAAATTTTGATAAAAAATTTCCTAATGTGGCTGAAATGTACACAACTGCTGAAATTGGAGTAAGGCCCAACTCACATTAACATCCCTTTTAGCCCACAAAACTCCCAATTCAAACCCAACACTATCAAGTTTTGAAATTCAGAGTATTGAAGATGGTTTGCTTAAATGCAAAAATAAAATACTACTAATAATAAAGTTTAAATCTTGGTTCATTTTCATTTCAATAATTTCAAAGTTTCATTATCATGATTATCCTTGTCCATTACAATTTTTTTCTTTTTTTTTTTCTTAATCACATATAGTCACATGAAATATGTTGCTCCTCGTTACTCATTCGTGGAAATAAAATATTCTATTAATATTTCGATTATTAGGACCTCTCTAAGATTAACAATTTGCAAAAGAAAAATTTATTTTTGAAAGAGGGAATAGATAGACTAGGAGACGTGAATTCAAACCATAAATTTTTTAATCGCTAACATATACTATATGTTAATTAAACTATGTATACTTTATATCATAAAAAGTGTAAATATTAAACTTAGAGCCATTTGGTCTTCCAACATTGTAAGTTGGTATACATTAATTAATTCTATCTTTCCATAATTTTTCTACTTCTCACATCTATCAACGATTTTAACTATCACCTCTGCCATTTAATTTAATGTGGTCATCTTAAAGAAATTTTCCTAAGCACAGTGGGAGCACATGTTTCACTTGACTGATCCTTGAATCTTTCATTTGAAATTTCCGCTGTCGTCATCGATCACCTGCCACCGCCCTCCGCCGACGGCTGAAGGCCGACCCTTTTCTCAGCCAGATTCGGAAAATACAAAAGCTTCCAATTTTGACTTTATTTTCACACGTGATTCAAATCCTTAAATTTATTTATTTATTTATTTGTTTTGTCAGTATCATTCTATGGAAACCGCAATTCGACTAAAGGTTGGGTTCCTTCGTTAAAGACCCACTTCTAAGGAAAATCTAACGAAGTAACCAATTTTGTATTCCTTTTCTTCTAACACTTCCAATTCCAGTTTCTTTTTGTTTATTTAAACCCTAATTTTCCCCCTTTTCTTGTTCATCCTCTTTCATTTCATTTCTTAGTTTTCTTCTCAAATATCCTTTTTCCAATCTAAACAAAATGGATCCAATTGCTCTGAGTCAGCTTGCCACCGGCCTGAGTGTGCTGGCCGGCGCCGTGGTGGTGAAGTCCGTCATTGAACAGAAACTACCGACGGCAGGGACGATGCCGAGGTGTTCGACTTGTAATGGGTCGGGTCGGGTCACATGTCTATGTGCCCGGTGGTCGGATGGAGATGTTGGGTGCCGATCATGTTCCGGGTCGGGTCGGATGTCGTGTAGAAGTTGCGGTGGTGGCGGAAGAGGGCGGCCGATCACCCTACAATTATCGACTAACCAACTCAACCGTTGATTTTAAAGATTTTCTTTCCTAATATTTGAACTTGTATTCTACTTAGCTTATGCTTATTTTGGTCATTCAAATAAGTTAAATATTTGTCAAGTAAAGGTTCATTATTTGTTTATAATAATATTTTTGTGATTTACTATAAGTTCTTGCTTTGGGATTTTGGGTGTTTTTAGAATATTACATCACAACAAGAAAGGTTAACAAATATCAACTGGAAAAGAATAATTATGTTCAAAATAATTAGAATAAGTATTAATCATATGGAAAGAACATCTATAAATATTTTGTCCCGATATAAATTTTATTAGATAATCATTTAATTGAAAATTAACTTACCAGACATTATTTTTACCTATATATTTCTTTTGTATGATACATTTCTTAGTGATATTTTCAATACCGAGTCAAATTTTCAATTTTTTTTTTTAATAAAAAGGAAGTCATTCTTTTTTTTTTTTTTTTTTTAAGAATTTCTCTATAAACTTAAATGTTGTCGGTGTAAAAAAAAACTATTGTAAAGAAATTATAAAAAAAAATAAACACAAATTTTTAAAATAAAAATACCAAATAGTTATCAAACGTGAATTCAAATAAACTGATTCAATTGGATTGGTTTGGTCGATCTCTCATACCAGTTAATAGGGTGGGAAGATCGATTATTTGGACTCCATTTGATAACAATTTTGTTTTTAATTTTTCTGTCATTGAATTTATGCTTATTTTCTTTCAATTCTAGATTTCACTATCTTAGAGAGAACATTTGAATTCTTGACGAACTTCTAAAAACATTAACAAGTTTTTTAAAAACTATTTTTTTTTTTTAATTTGCAAAATTTGACTTGGTTTTTTTGAGACACGAGTAAAAAGTGGATGGCAAAATGTGAAATTTATAGTGGAAGTAGTTATTATAGGCTTAATCTTCAAATAATATATATATATGATCATTAAACAAGACCTTAGCGAATTAGTTAGTAAAATTTTGGGCATGATGATGAAGGATCTATTCAATTTTCACTCCCTCACTCCATCCCAAAAACCATCAGAATTATCCAAAGTTCATTACTAACATGAATCTTATTTGTCCGTACGTTCTCACTATCATTTTTTCGAGAAGTTTCATTTAGCACTGAGAATGAAAAAACAAAATGGATTCGTCTGCGGTAAGGTCCACTCAACAACGGATCATATGTTTTTGGTAAATAGTATTTTTTAGGTTTATCATTATATAATTGAGTCCTTTTTTCCAGTACATCCCAAGCGAAATCCTGACGGAGCAATGCCGCGTGGAGGTAGAAGGCCTACGGGATTCTTTCTTATCTTTTCTTATACTCAGTGTTCATAAATTAGAACATGCTTAATTTAAACTCAACAACATAATCATACTAAATGAACTCCCAATTATCAAGGAGGGTGGATTATTGATTTCACAAAAGATTTAGATTTGGTTAATGATTAAGCAACAGAACAGAAGGATTAGAGCTTCAAAAAAATACCAAAATTTGTGGGATTTAAGGAAGCAAACCAAAGCAAACCTGTAGTATTAACGCCTACAAATCATAGCATTATCATTCAATCAAATGACTTCTCTACACAAATCTGCACCAAATATCAAAAGATTAAAAGCTGGGTTTGGTAAGATAACACTAATAATTAACAAACAAATCTTGAAAAGAGAGGAAGGCAAAAAAAAGAGTGCAATTTGAGCATGAGACATGTCTTACTTTCTGTTGATTCAGCCATGTGGGCAATCATGCATGAACTTGAAGAGTAGACTTTTAATTGAGGACTTTTCACAAACACCTTGAAAGCATTTTCAGGCATTAGATATGTATGTGGATTGGAAAAGTGGAGCAACCAGTTGGCATCCATTTGGGGACAGAAATGAGCAAAGTTTTCTTAGAGGAGAAGCAAAAACAAAAGAATGGAAGGGGAAAAACAGAGGATTTGGATTGGATCTGAAAGGCCAATGATGAAATTATGGGGATGTTATGAAAACTGGAAATGGTTTGTAGTGACATTTTTGGTGGTTATTATTACCACAAATACCAAAATTCACAGTAAACAATTTGGAAGCCAGAAGACAAAGCAAAGGGGATTTGGTGTTGGTCCCCAAAAGAATTATTAGGTCTCTCTCTATGTGAATCTTCCTTTTGGTTCAGATTTGGCAGCAGCTCTTTTATTATTGATGGTTCACGTGGCTGGTTGAGCGCTGCCAACCAGGCTGCTACTGAAATATGTCACAATGTGGTTGACAATTTTGTACTATAAAACACATGAAACTAAAATAATAAAAGTAGTTCATATTTCTATTAGTAGTTATTAGGAGGTGAATTCCAAATCCACATCCATCAAGCTTGTTGTACCTCATTTTGCAATGCACTATTGTTATAGCTTTGGCGAGACGGTCACAATGTCACTTACAGATTTGCACTATAAGATATATGAATGAAATGGTAAAAGTAGTAACATTTTGGGATGATTGCTTGTTTGGTCTATATGAGATCTAATATCATATTAGCTAACCTGGGTTACATCTCAAAACTAATTGACGAGGAGAGGACTAACCCATTCATCTTTTCTTTGATTTTTTTTCAATGTAGGGTCTTCAATATACTTTATATACAAATTTTGCTAATTTACCCTCACTATTTATTTATTTATTTTTATTTTACAAAAAGTAGTGTAAAATTCTCTAAAAACTAGCTGATTTCAATTATATCAAGATTTCCACAATTGGTTAAGGTACAAATTATCTTTCAACAACTTTGTCAAAATTTATAATTTTTTAATAAAAATTAACTCTGATGTACCTTCCTTTATAATTTTATCAATTTCAAACCATATTATTTTATATAATTCATTAAAGGCATATAAAAATACATTTTTAATAACTTTCAGACAAAAACTTATTAGAAGGAAGAAATTTTAAACATGTAGTTTTTGACCTCTTGATCAAAAGTATGTGCATACTTTATGTCAATTGAGAATATTTGAAATATGGTCGTGTTAACAAAATGTCTTTCCTATTTTACAATTAAACTATTTTCATACAAATATTATTACGAATCAAATTCTCAAACTATAGAGTTAGTTACAATTTAACTCAAAATTTAATAATTATAATATTTAAACATAATTTAAAAAAAAAAAAATCAATAAAAGTGGATTGTGTGGCCCCGAATCAAGAGGTTAATTATGAGTGAAATCTTGAAGTTTTGAGGGGTAAAAATGGAATGTTACTTTTTGAAGGCGCAAGGAATTGGGCCACACTGTGTTAAAGTTATTCAACTGTGGGAGGCAGAGGCATGCATTAGGGTTTAGGGCACACTCTTGCTGCCCAATCATTTTTCCTCTATCTTCTTCCATTGACTTCTTCATTGAATGCTTTGAATTCTTCGTTTTGAATTGTGTTGTTGTTGGTAGGGTTATAAGTGGAATTATCAAATATTATGTGCTGATGTGTCATCTAACGACGTCCAGTGGAAATGATCGCATCCAACCAATATCGAACGCAATAGTCGAGTGTATTCATATCATTCATTTTGTTCTTTAACTCTATATAAAACAATTATTGCATTAATATATATATTTTTACTTCTATTTCTTACTTAGAAAAAACAGCAACAAAAACAATTAACCATATTTATATTTTTAAATCTTCAAAAATAGTAAATAAACAAATATCTCAATTTTACAAAGATGTCGATGAAAATGTCAATAGAATGTAGATGCCGATAATTTTTTAAAAAAAGATTATATTAAAAATTCAAGAAAAATATTGAAGTTTATAAAGAAACATTATTATAATATAATACATAAGTGATATTTTGTTGTAACATAATAGAAATTTCAATCACCCCAGCATGTTGACGTAAAACCTATGAAAATATGAAAATATCAACGAGTGAGAGGCATATTAGACTCTCTCTTCAAAGCATGAGCTAAATTTGACATTTAAATAGATCAACTTTTTTTTTTTTCAACAAGTGAAGTGGGAGACTTCCACTTCAAACTTCAAAGTTAACCGTACAAGTTTTATATAAGCCAAGTTGTATTTATTTTAGTAAATCAACTTCTATATATGGTGATTTGACTAACATAACAGTATAACACTTTTACTTAGTCCTCATGTGTACTTAAGAAAAATTATAATAATTTTATTTACTCAACTCCTTTAGCTGAAAGCTTTGATTTGATTTAAGTGACAAATTGTTGTTAAATAGAACATCCTATTTCATTTTAATTTTTAGCTCTTCTTTCAGCCAAATTATTCTTTAATTAGCCCTTCTTCAATATCCCCCACTTTCCTTTGGCATTCATGCTTGTGAGATTGGGTTAACTCTAGCTAGTTGATGAGTTTTGCTGTCTTTTCAACCATAGTATAGAAACATAGAAAATAACAAACTAAATGGATATTGTAGAAACATGCATTTACCTCTTGAATTCCTTCAATTTTAGTTTTTATATTTTTAACGATCTAATTTTAATAATCTCAAGTTTAATTTTTCAAAACTAATTTTTACCAAATTTGATTAAATAATAATAATAATAATAATAATAATAATAATAATAATAATATTTATAATATATGTAGAATATGTTTTCAAAATTTATTGTAATAATGCAAATAGATAATAAAAAATTTTAAAGATCAACAATAAGCTAGTAGTGGAAACTAATTTAATCTTCAGTGATTAAAAACGCGTTTCGAAGTGATTTTAAAGAAGACAAAAGTGATTTTAACAATTTCAAAATCACTTTATAGGTTAAAAATAGCGGAAAATAAATGAAAAAAAAAATGTGTAGTATTTGAAATATTCTACCATGTAAAAAGAAAAAAGAAAACGTATGGCATTTTAATTAATTAGAAAAAGATTTGCATATATTTCAAACAAAAAAATTGTGTAAGTATAATTTAATTGAACAAAAAACTGAGAAATTTGGAGGAGTCGTAATCATAATTAAAGAGATTAGATGCCGACTCTTTTAAATTAATGTGATTGAATGATGCATCTATTACTTTGTTTGCTGCACCATAAATACCTAATCTCATTACTCTTCCAATCCCTTCAAAAGCCATATGATTTTTCTTTTCAGAAAAGAAAATAGTGCATCATCCCCCTTTTTTTTCTTTAATAATATAATATCATAATAAAAACACAAACGGGTGTTTGGAGCACTTAGTTAGTTATTATAATGAGGTGTTTGGAGCACTTATTTGGTTATTATAATGAGTGATTATTATAGTTTGTGAGTTATAACAATATGTGTTTGAGGTGTATACTATTTTGAGTCTGGATAAAAAAATAATAAACACCGTAGCCAGAAAGCAAAAAAAAACAGGATGAGTAGGAAATAGTAAACATTGTAGCAAAGAGAGATTGAAATAGTATATTGTCGTTAATTGTAAGTTATAATAGTTTGAAACACCAACTTTTTATAATTGGTGCCCCAAACATGGAGGGGCTATAATAGCTCACTTCACAAACTTCAATTTCGTGGCCTAAACACCCTTTAAAGAGTTGTCAAATCACAGTTCACAGTATCATTGACTCGTGGAGGATGATTTTTCCGCTAGAGTCCGAGGGCAGTGGTTCATCGAGCATGGCACAAGCTAGACCATGAGCAACATAATTAGAACTACAAAGCTAAGGATAAAAAAAGAAAATCCTAAAATAATGTCTCGTTGACAGAAAACTCAAATGTCATCAACAGAGGTTTGGACCTTATTATTGAAGTGGTCTCAAACTTTTAGTGCATCATCTTCTTGAGTCTTGAACCAAAGCTTGGAAGATATTAGAGATTTATATCATCAGACCAAAGTACATCAACTACTTCCAAACCGTGACACATAATAATCACCAATTCATAAAATTTAAAAGTTGAGGGAAGTACGAACCCCTAGTCTATAGTTGCATTGAAAATAAATTGTGCATGATGCGTTGAATTGGGGTTATCCCACGTTGATGTTGCTTTATATTGGTTCGTTTAAACGCAAGTGTTCCTATTAAAAACTCAAGTGAGTTTAAAATAGGTTTCCTAGAGAGTCCATGTCCGAACACAAGGATTTGTAACAATCTGATGTTAAGAAAGTTCTTTGATTTAATGCGGTTTGCTATACAAATGAATATATGTAAAAAGAAGGCATTGATGTGTCTTTACAGTAACTAAAAATAAATTTAGAAGTATAAAAATGGTAGATGAACATATGGAATGATGATGCATGGAAGAAATTGTTGAAAGTGTCAAGTACAAATACAATCAAAACAACATGCATTAGAATGAGGAAGTCCATAGAAAAAGTAGGGTTGAGACGATTGCACTAGCATATTTCTAAGTAATACTTAAGCAGATGTTCATGTTGCAAACTTGAAATTGGGAAGGCATCTCTCGATGCTTCAATGCCAAATTTATCTTATTTCTAAGACGCATGATGAGTTCTTCTTACAAAAGGTTAACTTTATCTCTAAAGCCAATTCTTTTCTTGTTTAAACTAGAATAGTCAATCACTTATTCTCTCGAGCAGTTGATCATACTTATTTAAACCTATTTGTTCGATAGATTTATGCAAGGTTTTTAGCACACATTTAAACAAGAGGAAGGCAACTCAAGAAAAACTTAGAAAATGTAGTTTCATTCCTCAACCCATTAAGAAATTTAATCACTCGTGATGTAGGATGTTGAAGACAATAAGGGATGGAAATATGAAATCAACCAAAGTTATATTAAAGAAGTATGCAATTGTTTTGATTGACATAATCTTGATACAAGTAAGAAAAGTGGAAATGAAAGTAAAATGTGAAATGAACAACATCAAGTCGCCAATGGCAATGTCTTTCTTCTTGGAGGCTTGAGATGAATGTTGTTTGACACAATTTGCACAGGAAAAAATTGATGGATTCTCACTCTCTGAGATGCGACACTAAACTTTCACTTAGAAACTTCTCACAAGAGAGCTCGAGGTAAAGGATGGCGATGGTAGTAAGGAGATTGAGCAGAGTTTTCACCCACGATTTTCTTTCTGTCTTCAACTTGAGCTTATGTGGGCTATTTATATAGGCATCCAAAAAGTGGTCTCATGATTGTCTGACACTTTATATTTAATTTCATGCCCTACTGCACATAGGTTCATTGGTTCTGTCGTAGCCTGGTCAAATCAGTTATCCACTTGCTCATAGACACAACAGCCACCGCCCATGCGTTTAACGATTCTTTTTCTTTTCGATATCAGATTCTTCGACACGTTGATCATTGGAATGATGTGAACTTCGTGATTCTGGCAACATATTTTTCTTGTCTTTTAGCGTTTTTGGCTTCTTTTGCCACATCATGCATTCAAAAGATATAAAACTCATAATTTCCAGATAGAAGATTTTGTAAACATCATGAACTTAAAGTTATTCATACCACACTATTTCATTCTTAAATTCATGTGTTCATCTCCTAAATTATTCTAATTATTTCAAATAAATAGTACAATACATAACTTGTATTTCTACAAGTTATCATCTACGTATCTTCGCCCCTGCAATAAACTACCATTCATTTAAATTTAGGTTTTACTAAAAAAAATAATTTCAAGATTAATATATCTTTACCAAACAACTAACCATAAGGGTAAAATAAGAGTTACATAACAACAGCTTTTTTTTTTTTTACTATTATCATTATCGTTAACGTTATTAGGTAGAGTTTAATTAAATGATCAAATTTTCATGATTTAAATGAAAAAAAAATGCACTTTTAGTTAGTGCAAGGATTATATAGTTTATTTTTGCTGTGAATATGGATTCTCCATTACTATTTTAAGTGATTAACGAAGGATGGTTAAAGTTTATCTTCGACTAACTTTAAGTTTATTCATTTTTATCTCCTCATCTATCAAAAGTTTTTGTTAGTCTCTAACATTCATATATAAAACTTAATAGATCTTAAAATTTTTAAATATTGGTTTAATCATTGTTATTATCCTGACTCATTCCCATTTATAATCAGTAGTTGGATCAATGACAACAACTAAATGGATGATTCTTTTAAATTTAGACACTAAATAAACATTTGAAAGTTTGGATATACAAAATATAATCTCTTTGAAATTGATGAACAAAATTGTGTTATTCCTAAATAGTTTGAGAGAAAAAAAAACAAATAAAAATATGCAATTAAAATGTCATTAACATAAATATAATATAAATAATAAATATTTTAATTTATTTGAAAATGATTATAATATTTATTTACTAATGTAAACGCTTTTTTTCAAATCTTTTGCTTTAATAAATTTTTTAAGAATATCTATCGTCGTAATATTTTTTTTACTATTTTCGTAAAATTAAGACCTCGATATTTTTATCTACCATCATTGATATCTTTACATTATTTAGACTATTTAGACTTTAAAGAAAGAAAGCAAACATTATTGTAATTTTTTTAAAAAATAGTAATTGGTGATATAAAATATAATGATACAAATAAAATAAAGAATGTCGGTCGGTGTTGAAGTTGGAATGGGATGCCCGTGGCCGGTACCCTCATCTTCCTTTTAACTTTTCTCTCATTTTCATAATAATAATAATAATAATAATAATAATATTATTATTATTATTATTATTATAAAACTGAGGATGGTTTTGCAAAGTTCTTTCTGATTGCTTTTTATTGAATATATGTACGCTATCCATTGATGATGGCTATGTATTTTGAAAATTTAAGTCAAATTATTTTCTTTTTTTAGTTAACAAAACGAGGAGACATAGTGTATATTTATTCAAGTTAATTTTGAATGGACAAATTAAATTAATTTAATATAAAGATTATTTTTTTAAATATAGCAAAATAACCAGAATTTTTATAAATATAGCAATATCATCTATGAGTATCTATTAATGACAGACACCGATAAATATTTATTAGTGTTCATCGTTGTCTATTATTGATAAATAATTGTATTTTGTTATATTTAAAAATATTTCTAATTATTTTACTATTTAAAACAATTACTTTTAATATAATATATAATTCTTAAGAAAATAATATCGATGGAGGTATAAGATTTACTGAAACATATTTGGTTTATAGTATAATTTTAATTAAAAGCTACATTGGAAAAAAAAAAACAATAAATGAGAGAATCGTACACGTGTATTCATGTCTTTATCAGAAAGATAAAATTTAGAACATAAAATAAGGGGGAGAAAAAAAATAATAATAATGTCACCATTTAAGACATTTATTCCTTACGTTTTGTTTAAACTAATTAAATTGATAAATTTCAAGAAACCTTTTGAATTATGATAAGGACTATCCTTAGGCAAGATCTAGCTTTGCTTATGTGTATATGTAGAGAGAAAATGTATGAATTTTTCCCTAATTTCTTTTCAAATATTTAAAACTAAAAGATTATGTTATATTATTATATTATTATATTACTATATCGAGCTATGACATCAATAAAAAATCAAAGATTTGAATCATTCACCAACATATTGTTGAAGTCTAAAAATATATTTTTTGTTCTATCATACATAAATAAAAACACAAGTATTCGTACATACATCTCATTTACTTTAATTTAATTCATATGATGATACATATATATTAAATTCCAATATTTTTTTAATTTTAATCTCTTAAAATATATCGTTTCATCAATATTTGATTTCTAAGATGTGGTCCATTAAATAACCTGGTTGTAACTTAACAATAATTGACATATATATTATTATTATTTTTATTATTTATTTATTTTGAGATTGTAGGCGTTCAAATTTCTATATCCCCCATTTGTTGTTCCAAAACAATATATGGTTGATTTTTGCGTCAAATTGAATTGTTCTTCGTCATTTTTCTCTTTCTTTAGGTAAAACGAATCTATCTATAAAGATTTGTCATCCTAATATTAGTTGGTTGTGTTATATTTTTTTTCTTTGGTAACTTTTATAATATTTAAGAAATAAACCTATATATATATATATTTAAAGAAAAGTACTCGTCTTTTTTATAATATTCATTACCATACAAATAATATACTTGCAAAGGAGTATCAATCTCACTCACCAATATATATGAGCATAGCGTCTAATTGATTAAGACATATATCTCTTTAATTAATAGGTTGAAAATTCTCACTTTCACATATGATTCAATTTTTTTAAAAAACAAATTATAACTTGTTTTTAAAACTATTATTCAATCTTACCATATTAATTAAAAAATCTGACTTTTTAGTTGAATTTGATGTATTTTATTTAAACCCAGGGATGGTCATTATTGGCTTTTCTTACCTAACAAAAGGGGTCATTTTTAATTAGAAGCCATTTAATGAAGTGATTGTATATCATAAACAAACATGCATTATATGCGAATTGATTATGTATTAATCGCTAACATCAAATACCAACTTGGTCTAGAAGTTAGGAGATTCAATATAATTATTTAAAACAACTTAAATCAAACTTATCCTTTTAAGTCATAAATTATGAATATTTGTCAGGTTTATTTGATGATTCGATCTTCACTTTACCATAGTTGTACTAGAAAAAATTTTAAAATATTTAATAATTTTTGTCTTTTTTAATTTCAACATAATAATAAAGATGAAGAATTCGAACTTCTAACTTTTTTTTTTTTAATTCAACAGTAAATCGAAAAATTTAAACTTTTAACTTCTTGATCGAAAATATAAAATATAAAAGGTTGATAAATTCAACTATATTCAAATTCACATAATTATTCGGTGGAGATTGAGAAAAGGCTTAGAAAATAAATTTAATTGGTGAGAGAAGGTTGATGTGTGATAATAAGGCATAAAGCTAAAATATTAAAGACAAATACAGATGCAAGATCGACGACGTAAATTAGCTTAACTACTTTCATTAATAATTATAAGTGGTTCTTCATAGAATTGATTTTACTTTTTTTTTTTTTTTTTTTTTTTTTTATGGGACAATAATGAAGGCAACTTTATTTATGTAAGCTAATTAATTAGCAAGATTGACAAAAAGCACAAAAAAGAAATAATAGAATAGACATTAATCAGGATTGTTTGAGTTGTAAAATTAGTTGAGACATTTTTTCAGTGGTGTTTACGTTTTGTTTTGTAATTATTTCGTTTTTTGTTTTTGTTTTTAAAAGTTAAGTATATAGACACTACTTTTTCCTTTAAATTTATTATTTTGTTTTCTACTTTTTACCGATGGTTTAAAAAACCTAAACCAAAATTTGAAAACTAAAAAAAAAAAATAGTTTTTAAAAACTTACTTTTGTTTTTGGAATTTGACAAATAATTCAACTATTATACTTGAAAGAAATGCAAATCAATGTAAGACAAGAGAGGAAATAGACCTTAATTTTCAAAAACAAAAACAAAAAATGAAATGGTTACCAGACGAGATCTTGGGTTTTAATTTTCTATTTTTAAAATTTGAATTTTTTTTTCACAATTTTTTTTAACTTATTGAAATATTTGAATCTTTTGTCAAATTAAAAAAATATAAATAATAAACAATAAAGAAATTTTTAAAAACTATATAATTTCTTTTAAATTTTTGCTTGAATTTTAAAAACATTTTTAAAAAGTAAATAAGAAAACAAACAAAATTTAAAGATAGAAATAGTATTTATGTATATAAGCTTGCTTTTCGAAAGCTCAAATTAAAAATCAAATTGTTATCTAATCCGACTATTCACTTTTGAATTATAACAAGAGATCTATAAAGTTAGAGCTTTATTAGGCCTCTAAAATCACAATTCACAATCTTTATTTTTTTTACTTTACTTGAAAGGATAAGAATAAGTTAACAAAGAAAAGAGAGGAATAATTCTTTTAGTTTGGACAAATTGCAAGAAAAACTCTTGAAGTAGGGAGATGGTTAATGACAATTAGACCCTCAAATTTTTAATTGTAAAAATGGGACTCCTAAACTTCTAAAATTGTTAAAATTGGACCTTCAAACTTAAAATAATCGTAGAAATTGGACTTACAAATGATAAAAATTAAACTATTTATACAAATATTACAATTTATACAGTTATGCAAGTTTGAAAGTCCAATTTGACCAAATGTTAACATGTATATAATTTTGAGAGTTTAATTTTTAAAGTTGAAAGTTTAAGAATATAATTGACAAATTTTTTTTTTTAGTACAGAGAACAATGTAATCCAAAATTATCTTAAAAAGTTAGAGATAATTATTCAAACAAGTTTTCTACATCATTTAATTTCTTTTTATTCGCCATCACCGTAGAGTTTCTATCCTCAAGTGTCTAAAAATAAATAAATAACTATTTTTTTTTACATACTTTTTTTGTTTTAACTATTCAAACAAGTTGTCCTATTAATCTTTTCTGACATATATGAAAATGTTATTGAAAAGTTAAAAGGTAAAGCTATTGAAATTTAGTAAAATTTTCCAATGTGTTACTTATGTATTTAGGAGGTTACCAAATGTTAATAATTTTCTTACATGAATTTTATTTTTTAAAAAATGATTATGATATGTTAATCACTAAAAAAAAAAAAAAAAAAAAAAAAAAA
>QLSR01001477.1:372194-416073 GCA_031780015.1 Citrullus colocynthis
TTTTTTTTTTTTTTTTTTTTTTAAATATAAGTATAATCTTACATCATTTTAACAAGACAATAGAAGTAAAACCTAACTATAAAGTCTTATGTCATACCAAAAAAAAAAAAAAATCATTTGGGTAGAAATATAAAAGTGACGACGTATTTTCAATAAATTATTTCGTTTTGTCATTTAAGTTAAAAATATTTTAATTTTTAAAATTAGGTTTGGTTTGGGAGCATAATTTTTAAGTGAAGTAGGTATAAAAGCACTTTAATTATCAAATAAGGCTTTTAATTTCATTAGTCCGAAAGTATTTTAAACAATTTAAAAATATATCAACAGAATCCGTAGCATGTAAAAGGCAAATATAATAAATATATACATATAAAAAATTTAAAAAATTTATCCAATTAAATGGTCAAATCTAGGGAGTAAGAGTAATATGCAGGGAAAGATTTGAGAATTGGAAGAGCATGTGAGAGGAGAAAACAGAGAGGAGCCGCATATGACAAACAAGAAAGCAATTATTCTAACATTCTTTTTTTAAGCTTTTGAGATCATGGTGGTTGCTCTTTAGAGGGTCAAATGCATTTAGTGATTCAAGTAAAAGGGGAGGGAAATTAAAATATAATAAAGTAAAAAGGGAAGGAAGGAAAAAGAGAAAGAAAAGAAAGTAGTGGGAAGACACACACACAGAAACACTTGCAAGTGGAGGACCTAGTCTTCTGCTAATCTTTTGCTTTTTTCCTCTTCAAAATCAATTATAATAAAGAAAAAGCCATTATAAAAACAAAATAGTAGTAAGTAAATAAATAAATATTAGATACATAGACATGGGGGAGCACTTATTCTGTCTTTTTCACAATCAATTATTCCCCCTTTTTTCTCTCTCCATTTAATTTGGATATGTACTTTTAGGTATGGCTAGTTTTTTAGTGGGTAACATTTGGGCTGGGATTTAGTGCCAGTACCCTACTACCCATCTCCATATATTACACAGGTTTATTACCATTCAATTCCTTTTACTAAAGGTTAAAATTTTCTTTTTTAGGAGGGTCGAAAATTTGAACGTAAGTTACGTTGCGTTCACTTTCACAAAGACTAAAAGAAAATCTTAATGAAATGCACTTTTTTCTTTTATAGTACAAATATTTTCATTCTGCTACTACTAAAAATATTAAAATTTCATTGAGAATAAAATCCAAAATGATTTGAGAATCTCTTTGTCTTCCCACTTGACTCCGATGCCAAAATTAAAAAATAATAATAATAATAATAATAATAATAAAAAAAAAAAGCATAAATGACTAAAGCTAAAATAGTTTTAAATTTTGAAAAAATTAACTAGAATTTTGTCAATTAAAAAAATAATCCTATTATTTTATATTGCAATATTACCCTCAACATTTCATAAATGTCTCGAGGGTTGAATTTCAAAGAAATAGGCAATCATTGAAGTTAAAATTCTTTAGAATTCTTAACAAAATTGAAATAGGTGTAGTAATGATCTAAAATGATGTAGTAGTATTCTAGTATATGCTATGGATAAATGGTTCCCACAATGATTTTCGTCAAACACTCTAACAAAGTTTGATATAGTTTTAAAATATTCATAATAGGTCAAAAGTAATATTGTAAATTTTGAAAGGATACCGAGCATTTTAAAAAATAATAATAATTTTTATAATTTAACCAACCATAAATATTTTACTAGTATTAAATTGGCTTTCAATGTAAAACAGTTTAGCCGTAGAATAGGAAAGTAATCAATAAGATACGTTTAAAAGCAACGAGAACCTAAGAACGACAGTACTCGTTAATAGATGATTAGGATTGGATGGGACTATGACCTAGTCCATAAGAAAATACCAATCTAACTTATGCTCTCAGCTCTAAAAAGAAAAGTATGGTAACTACTCTAGGATAGTTGCGTCCAATAATTCCTTGAAATCAGCTAAATCAGTTCGTTAGAATTAATTTTTTACTTTCTTGATTTCGCTCTGCACACCTAACCACGATCCGTGACAAAGTTGGAACGGAAGGGCTTTGTCTCAGATTCACAAAATAAAATATTGAAATTTAAATTGAGTACTTTCCATTTTAGATTACCTTTGATTAGTTTTTAGAATTTGTGAGATTAAATGTATTGAAAGTTTGAATGTAAAGTCCTGCCCTCTAAAAGATTTCTAGATCTGGCTCCCCCTCCTCGTAATTAGCAGTGAGCTAGAAGGAAAAGGAAGAAGGAGAGAAGGGGATTTTTGGAAAAAGAGCAGCTGTGAAGGATTTGGGCCCCAGCGGTAAGGTTTCGTTGGGCTACATAAGATTGGGTCGAGTTAACAAGAGGTGGCCCCGCCCCATGATCCGGAAGGATAAGTTGAAGACGATTTTGTTTTAGTTCAATACCACTGTGGAGCCAAGGAATTCAAATTTCTGATTGACCAATAAGTGAAAAGTTTGAATTTCTCACTCCCAAATATTCAACTGTCCAAATTTTTCTTATATTTTCAAAACAGAAAAAGGACATTATAATTCTTAACTTTTATCAAATGATTTTTTAAATGGTTGAATTATAACCTAGTTATATAGGAAAATAGGAATATATATCTAAGTCTAAGTATCAGACCATTGCGATAGTGTGGGTTGTGTGATAGCAAACACCTAGCATGTGTTAATTGTGAGAGGAAAAGAGATTTGGAAGCATCCACCTTTGAGATGAAGATGGTGGGTGCAACGGACGATGAGGTTCAATTCCACAAGTAATAACAATGGAGTTTCCAATGATCAAACTATGGCACTGGTGTGGATTCCATGACAACAATAACTAGTGTGCACTTTTTATGAGAGGAATAGAGATTTAGAAGAATTTCACTTCTTGAATGTAGATATGGATGGAATATCTATTAAGACAGTTGAGTCAAATACCATTTAACATCCGTTTGCAAATCTCAAGATCTAAAGTGGCTCCCTTCTCTTCAAACTTTGAAGACATTGGACATCAATGTTAAACTCCATAGCTACATCTAGTTTGATCCATTCTTTTTCTTTCTAACTTTTTTTTCTATCACAATTTTAACCTATCAATACATTCACAATAGTTTCTACAATCCAACCACAATTTTATATTTTCAAAATATTCATTTTATCTCTATTTCTAAAAAATACTCCTTGGGCCTAGTCATTTTCTTTTCTCTCTTTTTTTCAACATAAAACTAAAAGAAAAAGTTTCTTAAAATGTAGTTATAATAAACCGTTAAAATGAAAAAAATGACCAAAATAAACATTTAAAATACATTATAAAATTAACTAAAATATTATCTTTTTTTTTTTTTAATTTTTATCTTGAAAAATTAGGAAGTCGATGGCTAATTCCTTTGCTAAACATGTTTAGATTGATTTTTTATATACTTAAAAAAAATAAATTTTTTCACTAAAAAATACATTTTTTAAAGAAAATTATTTGTTAATGATTTTTTTTAACCTTATGGGGCTGGAGATTTGTGGTGGGAAGGATTTTACGGCCTCGGACCATTTTATTCGCAACTGCCCAACTCATGGAGTCGCTCAGGTCAGTTGAAGACTTTAGGACTTAGGAGAGGCGGAGAGGCGTAGAAGCTGGCAGGTACACTACCAACCACTTCATAGTTCATATGTATGCTTTAAAATATGTCCCACTTCAACTCCTTTCATCCCATCATCTATTTACTTAATTATAACTCAGTTTAATCCATTATTTTGCTTTATTTCTTCATGACAAAATTTCAGATCCTTCGTTTAGCTATACCTTGACGTTCTCCTTCTCTTCTGAAGTTGGGCTTTCTTAGGTTTGGAGTTAAAATAGGATCAGGAAGAGAAGAGGAGATGAAGTTTGCAGAAAATTTAATGCTGAGAACGTTGGAAGATTTAGAGAGCACCTGTATGCGGTAAAAGACCGGTGCCTGAAGACCAAGGAGATGTGGAGTTACCGGCTGCGACCTTATAGGTTCTGGACCTTCGAGCCCCACAATTCGCAGCTCCATTGGGATGGTGAAATCAGCCAGGCGCCTGGTCGCAGCGACTCCTATCATGATCTCCTCCAGCAAAGTTAAGACAATTCCAAATGATTTATTGGAGGTTAATGGTAAGTGTTTTTCTCCAGCAAAGCTATCACAATTCCAAAATCTGATTTTTCAGGTTAATCTGTGCTTATTTTTCAATGCTTCCCTCATCTTTGGTTAGCTCTTATTCATCTGTAGAAGAAGGTTCTTTTGAGTAATTTCTCCAGAGGAGGTTGCTCTTTGTTGTTAGTTTGTTTTAATGGAAAATTCCAGTTTCTCCTTATGCCAGTTTTCCTGAACGTCGTCTGCTATATAAGCTCATATTCCTTCTCACTTTGAGGAATGTCTGGAAAAACTACTGTTTTTTATGTGCATTGACATCAAAGGTTACAATTAGTGTATATGAACAAAATTCAATGTTGAAAACATATATTGTATAGATTTTGTTGTAAATTCTTGATTGTCATGAACAAAGGAAGCGAATTATAATCAAATGTTCGAACTATATGAAAGATTTCCAACAGTAACATTCAACTACTAGGAAGGAACAAATCAAAGTTCATAGATTCTGTGTTTGTTTCTTCGTCTACCTGAAAACGTCGGGTTGGTGCAAAATAAGAATCTTGGACTCTTGTATTCCACAGTATGACCTAAGAGAGCAAGGGAAAATTAATAATCCAAGGATAATGGATACGTTCATCAAGGTCTAGAAAGTCATTCTAATTTCGATCCATTACAAAAATTACCAGTTTAATAAAGAGACGGTTGAACAAAGTCAGATATTTAAAGCCAGGCTTTTCAATGGTCTTGAGATTTCTGTCGCTTTGTGTACTGAAGGATAGGATCCTTAACCTTTTAGAACAAGAAGATTTAAATTTTTCTCATTGAAGTATCATATCGGATATTCATTTTGAATTAATGAATTAGGAAGTACCGTGCTTGTCTTTCTTGATCGTTTATCTTGATTAGATTTTTCCAAGTCCATTTCGTCTAGTTGGTTTGCACTTCCATTCACTCTAATATTGTCATTTCCTGGCACAAAACTTTCTCTCGAGGCAGCTGGCTGCACGATTAGTAATATCAGGAAACATTTCTCGTTCTCGTTTCATTTATATTTTGACACGTTATTAATTTGTATATTAGTTTTTTTCATTGACCCCTCATCATTTGTCAAATATGGAGGGAAACGAATGGCAATAGTCAGTTGACTAGTTGAGTAAAAGCTTCAGAAGCACTTACCACAGGCGTGCTTGTGGGAGTGTTGTTTCCAAGGTCCTTTGATTTCGAACCATTTTGGTTTGTGTCTGATGTCACTCTCATGCGCGTTAAATCTGATCCAATGGAACGGAGGATACCACAAGTGGACATGTCCATGTGGTTGCTATCTGAGAAAACAAAAGTCGTACTTTGTTACTGTAAGCACTGATAAAGATAGGACCATTTCTGGTGGAATTGGATTTTAAGTATTCAAAAGTTTGTCGTCACTAACCCATCTTGTTGTTGGACTTTTCGTGTGGTCCATAAGAATCGATTTCCTGCGGGAAAAGAATTAAAAATTAGAGACTTGAAAAGTAGAAAACACGAAATGTATACGTAAGGAAAAAGCTCAGGCCTGCGGCTGTGGTCGTAAGAGGGTTTGAATTGTTACCATGTCTTCGCAGTTCAATACTTTCTTTACTTCTTTCAACTTCTTTTCAGCTAAATCTGAGTGGATCACGCGTTTGCCTGATTGTGAAAATAGAAACAATGATTTATTCATTAGTTAGGCAAGTATGAGATCCTTTAAAATAAAAAGCCAACACTACAGAATTTTCAAGGTGGTGGATATATACCCAGTCTTCGGCTCCCTTTGGCTTCAACAAAACCATCACGAATCATCTTGTCAATGATTTTACGCACTTTGGTGAGACTGGCCTCTCCTCCAAGCTTGCTTTGAAGCTTTGCAACCGTCACATAACTCATTTGAAGAGTGTGATATAAAGCCTGAAATAAAGAAGTCAGAGTCAAAATTAAATGTGAATATCGAGCCTAGCACATTCAAATTCCATTGATTCATGTCAGCATTATGCAAAAAAAGAGTTGAAGCTGTAACGAGCGAATTTTTGTGATAAATAAAAGAGTAATGTCCGCATGATTTTTATCCAGGGACATAGAAGACATGGCTGTACTGAAATAGATTCTTTCAGAGGATGGTCGAATGAAATAAGTTTAGCTACCTTCACGTACAGGAGATCGTGGACTGTGGTAGCTTTGATACCAACTTTGTCTATTTGGCCATCAATTTCTTCTTTCACCAAGTCGAATTCATAGTCAAAGGCCTGATACAATTGATGTTCCCAACAGAGTAAGGAGCATAAAAGACTAGCATTCAGTCATCAATTATGCATACGAGTTTATCATGGAGACTGACTGATAAACAAAAAAGGAGTTAGATAACAACCTTCTGCCTGTTGATGTTGTAAGAATCCCTTCCAATCTTGGATAAAACACCTTCGTTCACAAGCCTGTCCATAATTTCTGAAATGCAATCAAAAGATTTATGTGTCTTACCAAATCTATAATAATAACACATGATTCAAGACATCCAAGGATTTCTCCATTAGTAAACTTAGCTCTCTCCATTAATAAATTTAATGAGGGACGCATTCCTATACCTTCAGTTAAAACCTGCTGTAAAAAGAAAAATAGACCAATATCATTTCGAAGTAAATAGCAGTTATTGAGCAGACAGTTTGAGAAACAAGGTCCTTGCCACTGAGATGTCCGGAAAATTTGAAAGAACGTCAGTAATTTCCAATTTGTCATATTGGTTACTGTTAATCCATTCCTTCACCCTTGCTAACTGCTGCTCATCTTCCTCTGGATCCTGAGTATCATCTGCACACAATGTGATCTCTTTAACTAAACATTCTTCTGGAGAAAGGCCTGTAAGCTGGGAAACACCGAATTGTTGGAAGGGTTTATTGCCGACATAGGTGTCGTCAAATGCAGAAAACGTGAAGAGTTATAGGAAATACGTTGAGAAACATTTTGTGGACTTTCTTTATTTGGTTTCAAATATTGCAATACCATTCCGGTTCTTGTTTCCAGCTGATGATCTCATTTAAAATGCAGAAGTTTATACCAAAAGATATCACGCATTCATTACATTCTACCTTCATCAACTTTGCTAGTATTATCTTGTTCTTGTCGTTGTAGCTTTTCTGCCAAGGAAAGTTAGTTATTTACATTGACAACTACTATGAAATATAAGTATATAACAAACATTTATAACAGGAGGACAAAGCAATAACAATAACGTTCATGCCACAACCTCTTGGTGCAACAATATAATCGCCTTCTGGGGAAGGATCAACCTGGTTTTGGAAGAGAAATATCGTCATGTGCTTTAGAGCACCTTGAAGTTAAGTTGACAGATTTTAGCTCTGAAAACAGCCATTTAGGTTGGACTAGGATCATTTCACCTCACTGTCAGTTTCGGACAACCCGTTCCTTTGTTCCGATTCAGCTCCTAAGCTAACTTCAATCTCTTCATTATCATCATTTTCATCCTCACATGGATCAAGCACACTCTTTACCTGTAAAATTGATAAGCAATCAAAACTAACTCAATTATTAATCATGAGCATTAAAACTTGTTTCATCTCAATAAATTGCAATCCCTTACTTTGAGAGCTAATACAAAATGCTTGCTGTTGATGTTTCCAACCTCCATCCTTAATGGACTTTTAGTCCAGGGATGATGCCCCTCTTCCTCTGTGCAACTCCTGAAGAATGGAGGTTCATAATCGACTGGCTGCATTAAGATAATCACCAAACGAGGATTTTGTTTTAAACGAGAAAATATCCTTTTGTACTGTCAAAAAGAAAGTGAACGCGCGAGCTTTGTCTGAATGGAGCACCACAAATTAACAATTGATTAGCCAGTGTAACGTGGTTGAAAACTACCAGCAAGAAAAATACGTCATAATAGAACGTGAAGTGCAAATGTTCCTTAACGATTGAATGAAACGAACGTTGAATAGTTCTGGAAAAGAGCATGTAATAAACATACCGTAACATCATCATAGTAGAGGAGTTTCATCAATATGGTGCGCTGTAATAAAGAATCAATCGTGTTGATGCAAAACATGGTATCTTGTAATACTTAATGAAAATTTACATTTTAGAAACTTCAAAGCTCTCATTAAATTTATGAATTCGTTAGGCCTTTACCTCTTCGGGCATCTTATCCAATGTTCTCATCAGTTGAACCAGTGTACGAACCATCTTGCAAGCAGAGCTCCTGAAGTTCAAGTTATTGTCACATATCCCGCCGACAGTATTCAAAAAATGTAAGAGAGAGATGCAGTGCAACATTTGATCTTCGATTAGCTATACCTCATCTGGTTGGGAGTTACTTCGGCCGTGGAATTGCACTTGAATGTTCCTCCCTGTTTCTTGTTTCCAGTACGAGTGACGTTCATTGAGACCTCTTGACTATCACAACTGGAGTAGCTGAAAGAAACTGCAGGCAAGAACTTAATATTAGCTCGCTAGAACTTTATGTCAAAGAAATAAACATTTCATTTTTCCAAACAGGATCAAACAGAAAATCCAGAGATGCAAGGAAAATAAAATCAAGAGAGCTTACAAGCATATTCCTCAATCATTGGCCCTTCCACCGCTTCGCATACGCAGAAGAGAAGCGTTTTAAGGTATTTCCGTTGCAGCGCATCATATACACCTGAAAAAACGTAAAAAATAATTGTGAACAGTAGATTAGAACTTGGAAACATAAGATATTAGATGAAAGGCTAGATTCGACATGCCTTTTTCCATCCAGTCAATCAATCTTCGAGACTCTGCATCCATCGGCATGAGCTTCTTGATCTTCATCTCTGTCAACAAATCGAATTCATTATCAAATGAATAGTTGCTCTTATAGAAACTGATAAGAACTGAAGAAAACTGTTGGTAAAAATTACCGTACCTAAAGCAGGAACTGACTTATCGTTGAAATACTTTTCTGGAAAAAGACCTCTGATATAACTGATATTGAATATAGCGATGCGCAGTAGATTCCTCGTCTGAAGCCAGAAAACACAAACAAGTCGTTCGGATCAAATTCCATATAATAATCGGAATTAATAATATTTGAATTACGTAATGGGAGTGTTCATATCTTGTTAATTTTTGGCAACGAAAAGCAGAGCATCGATTTGGAAGTTAATAAGTTAAGTACCACGGAGAAAACTTTAGCACGTCGAAAATAAAATGTTGAAAAAGATTCCCGTGATTTTTTATCCGTTCAGCCATCAAAATCGAGTATGCATTGCAGTCTTATGTGATTCACTAAAAGAGGAGGTGTAGTTCCTTTTCTCTATAACAACACTCATCTTCATTTCCGATTTATACAAGTAAACGATCTCCAGAAAATTCTACGATATCATAATTTATACATAATTCAAGACCGATTTTCATGTTTGTCTAGATGACTAAAGTACTGAAATAACTGCTATCGCAGTCCAGCAGAAGTTGAAAAATTATGAAACCGAAGTCTATCAGATTAACGAGAAGAGAGCAAACTACATTGGACAATAAGGCAAACAAACAGATTCAAGTTCAGCTATCAGTTCCATGATTATCCGCGAAGGAAAAACTTCAAATCCATTTCCAGAACACAAGAATAAATCAATGTCATAAAATAGTCTTCGAAGGAACTAACCAGGAGAAGAGAATCCTGCTCCGTTATCTCTGCTTCCTTCAATTTCTGTGCAACAACCTGGAGGGATTCATTCGTATCAAAAAGTGCAAGTAGATGCAAATACAATACGCAGATATATAATTACAACCCAGCAAGAAATATAGATATATATATATATATTCTCAGAGAGCTTGTCGAAATCACCATGTTTTTCAGTGTTTGGAAAGGAAATGGAGAAGCGGAGGAGGAGAGAAGCCTTCCAGAGACCGGTTTCGAATTTTTGAAATAGCATGAAATGTGTTGAGAAAATGTTGGCGGGAGATGAAGAAGATGAAGAGTACCGTTTTATAGACGGCTTAGAAATAATTAACCACGGTTACGAATTTAACCACGCTAGTTTACTCAGCTTACGGATAGTAAATGCAACTTCTAGTATTTACTTATTTATTATAACAAACTTCTATTAGTCTGTCAGTCTGATCCTTTTTTTCTTGTTACATATTAGTTTATGTGAGCTCTATAATCTTTCGATATGAATGGAAGTAATTTTCTTTTTTTTTTTGATGTTTTGTGAATATAAATCTTTTTATATTCTAGGTTGTATCACTTTGCTAATAGTTATTCTTTTTGTTGTTAAAATACAACATTCATATCATGAATCATGATGTTGTCAAACCGAGCATAACTCAATTAGCATAAGAGTGTATTAGAAACCATGAGATCTATGGTCCAAATCCTCCCACCTGAATTATACTAAAAGAAAATAAATAAAATACAATAATTATGGTGTTTCATATTTGTATCTTAAATGATGTTTGGAGTATTATTGAAACAAAATTGTCCCATCCACCACAAAAATATAAATATAAGAATATAGCATAAATGATTGATTACATTATCATAAAAATGGAGCTTTTTTCATCAATTTTTAAATGACAAAACATACTATAACCTCTCTAACTTTCAATAATTTTAAATTAATTGCCTTAAATTAATGTCTTGATTTTTTTCCTTTTTTTGACACTGTCAAATTGAATTACATCATTTGGAACAACCAAAGTATTTGCGTGATAGTTAAAAGGATATATTTTCAAAACTCCTATGGTGATTAACTTGTACCTAATATTCAAAGTTGTTGTGAAAACTACTTTTGTAGTAACCTATTCTTTTTATTTTTTAAGATAAAAGATCAACAAAAATATATTTAAATAACTGTTTTCTTTTATACAATTTCTCGTGTCCATTAACTTATTTTTTCCTCCAAAACTTACATATATTTAAACAATATTTTAAACATACACATTAATATTTAAGCAATATTTTAAACATACACATTAACATTAAAGTCTGCCCATCATAATTCTTTAAAATGGTTTAGGTATTCAAATAAAATTGAAAACAGTGAACCAGAACATACCCAAACAATTCAGGTATCGATCTTGATGACGAAGAAGCCCTTTAGCCAAGGGCAATTCAAATTCACATATGAAAACATACTTCAATCCAACTTGTAACACAAGAAAGAAGAAAATTTGATTATTCTCCCGAGAACTCACCTATCCAAGAATTTGTAGGAATATGCATCATCTCTCAAATCAAACACTGGCACCTGATATTATGAATTCCTTTTCTTTTTTTTCCTCATTAAGCCAAATGACCTAAGAACCTTTTTTTTTTTTTTCCCCTCTTGTCGATTAGGGAGAAAAAATAAATCTAAAAATACTAAGAAGAAAGCAAATGAGTTAAATAGGGAGAATAATATTGTTAGTTCTTATTCCAACAATCTTCACAAAATCTTAATACATATTAGAGGCTTGCCTTTCAAAGGAGTCTCTATTTGAATTCAGTGAAGGATAAACAGCAGCTGCTATTTTCTGTCTAAGGTTGAACTTTTTAGCAATAAGCGGTCTGACGTCTTCAACTCCCACCAGTGTTTCCAAAAAGGGAAGTAATAAAAGCAACTCTTTATCTGAGCGATCATCAAACCAGCTTTCTATTGGTATTCCATTGTCCACTTGGAACCCAAATGCCTGAAATAATACATGAACATAAAGAACATTTCTAGCTTCAGAAAGACTACAAGCCACAGGACGTTCTAACTTGGAAATGGTAATAGTCATAGTTACCTGTGGGGAATTGTCGACAATAATAACACGTGCCAAATCACGACCAAGAACAGATAAATCTTTGAGATAGTTTCCATCCACAAAAACACACGATTCGCGGAAAACACGATGCCGAAATATTTTTCTCTTTGGATCAAGAACATTCAGGAGCTGCTCTGCATAAATACTCTGACTTGCTGTAAATATGATAATCTCAAAATGTCGGGCAACTGCTTCCATGAAATCCCTGAGATAAGGTCGGCATCGAACGTAAACTGTATGCTCTTGGAGGTTGAAATTTACAGGAAACGTAAAATCAGCATCAACACATGGCTCGAGTGTAGAATGCACCAGAGTTTCTGCAAAGTGAATGTACACACGGTGGGTTATTTTAAAAGGTTTAAGAACACGAAAATTTAACTGGCTTCACACTGAGGATCAAATGAGAAAAGAGTGTCAATTAGCATGGGCACACCAGGATAGGATGGATCAGTAAGTCCACAAATTTATATTTTAAACTTCAACTATCCACTGTTCATGATTGCATGGTAAAAAAATGGCAAATACTAAACTAAGCACTTAAAATATGAAGATGCAATCTCGACTGGTCAAAAAAAAAGCAGCAGCCCACTGGTCGTATTTAAGGAAAAATCTGCACAATAACCACCCTACATGCATCATATGAAACAAGCACCATATTGGCGTCAAGACTTGTTACCATCCAAATCCAAAACAAGAGTCGTGGGAGGACAACTCCGAGTCTGTTTCGGTAGTAACATAGGTCGATAAGTTGGGACAACTGCTGATAAAGCAGGTAGGTTCTTGATGAAGAAATAAGGATCAAAATCATCTATTTCTTCATATTCATCATCTTGCACATGAACTTCAGCTGCTATAGTATCATGGGCATGCTCGTCAACACACTCCAGCTTAGAGTTTTTCATGGCGAGATAAATAGCTGATACTTCAGATGATAGGCTAGCATCTCCTAGATCTGCATTATGGAAACAAATTCCTTGAACCTAACAGTTCTACACAACTAAATTTCTTGTCATCAGAGAATCTCATACTTATTAAAGAAAATAAGGCCTTACTGTAATTCTTATCTCGATCGCCATGAACAATATATTCTGAGTTATCTAGTTTGCTATCAGAATGGAACACTTGATCTCCACCTTGAAAGAATTTAATAAACTCGACTGCAAGAGGAAAAAAAATCCAAGCATGTTACAGAATAATTTTTTAACTCCAAAGAAAAATAGTGTCCTCCATGAAATAATTTCATAGTCTACCTCCACTATGAGCTTCTTCTCCAGCATGAGCAGGTACATGAAATGAAGGAGAAAATATGGTTCCTGATGCAGAGTTGTCGATGTCATCACCATAAGCCTGCCAAATGAAGTACAGGTGTAATGTCATCCATAATAAATAGTGAGACGATCCTCCCCACCAGAACCAGATAAGAAAGAACCATCAACGTAAAGCTCACATGCATGTATGTTCGTTTGTCTAGGCAGTATTTATGAATAATTTACCTTGAAGCCCAAGGTCGCACCATCAGTTGCATCATGGTCCAAACAAGCACCGGATGTCTCATTGCGTAGAAAATCATATTTAACATTTAAATCTGTTAGAACATCTTCTTCATTCTTTTTTGATGGAAAACCACCTGAAAATGAGACATAACTCTTAAAAATGGCACTCATGCCTCTTCATAAATAAACTTAACTTCAATTAGATTCCTTTCTTCCAAGGGCTAAGTGAAGAAATTTTATAAAATAAAAGCCATGGTTGTCTGAAATGAATATGATGAATCTATTCTAGCAAACAAGTTCATATTAGATGGCTAAATTAGTTAAAATTATGTTTAGATAGCAACTACTATTGGATAAGAAGTGAAATAATAAACATATTCAAAAGTGACCAACATAAAGAAACTTCCTCTGTTACCAAATGACAAGAGAACTAGAATGTACAAGAGCAGTCAATACTTGTCAGAAATGGAGAGTGAGAGATGCAATCTAACTCAATTGAGATTAGATGCTCTAGACATACATAGATTTCCACCCATCCAAGAAAAGTAAAATTCTTATAAAAGACTTCCATGAATAGACAGAAATTAGCAGCTTACCAACAGTACGTTTTCTAGCAGAGGATGTTATTAGTTCAGTTATATTCTTTTCTACAACTTGTAACGTTTCAGAATATTTTCTTTGAGATCGTAAAACCTTGGGACTGACAAGCTCTCGAGCAGCATTTCTCCCATGACTTTTTTTCTTTGTCTGCATTTTTCAATCTCAAGATGTCACTCGATATGAGTGCCCCCTTGATTTTGGCAGCAATCAATAAGTTAGCTAATGAATAATCATAAACAATTAGTAAAGATTGCTGCAAGTTTTTAAAGAGAAATTTGGATAACTAATAACCCCTACTCTTTCAGCAAAGCTGAAAATAATTAATTCTAAAAAGATCATATTACTAAACAGGAATGAGAGGACCGCCACCCCATTTCATCTTAATCAAAAAGAGGTTGAAGAAAAAATTAGCTCACGTTAATCAAGTATTAACGTACCATAGAGCCCAAGCCCTATAGACCAAGCACGTGATTAACATTTTAAACATGAAAAAATAATGATATTTATCCTTGCATGTAAACAAATGCTGCAAGCACAGAGCATGTATCCACTAGTGAGTAGTACACATGACATCCAATTAAAATCTAGCAACTCTCAGCTTTGTATACAATATACATCAATCCAATATTTGAAAAGAGACATCTGAATAAAGCTGATTTAGAAACAACTTATTACTGTAATTAATAGTACTGGAGCTGGAAACTACCTACGTGCTATGAAATTTTCCACAGATCAAAGTCAAAATCCCACCCAGTTATACACCATGTACCATGTAAGAAATAAATCCCCAACGCAATTGCAGACTCAATAAAGCATATGACAGACTAACTGAGAGCATGCCAGATGTAGGAGCTAAATCGAAGAAATTTAAATTCGAACTGTTTTAGGGTTTACGACAAGAACTTTCAAATATGGCAAACTTGGGTGAAATCAGCAATAGATTATTGATTAGGATATCCTCAATGTTCGAATTAAACAAATAATCATTAAAAACGCAGCGACTACTAATTAATATAGCCCACAACCCATTGTCTGAAATAACAAATAAAAAAAAAACGACACAGAGAGCTAGAGATCATAAAAATCAAGAAATGAGACCAAAATTCCGGTTTAAGAAGCTAAAGAAAGTACACTGAAGCAACATATAATAACGCTGAAAGCCACTAAATCAAAGTTAAACAGCACCTGAGGCAAAAATTGAACCAAGAAGAAGACCAGAAAGCGGGGGAAACAGCTTGCTTACTTTGACTGAAATCGGAGAGGGAAAATAAGGAGAATATTAGTTCAAAAAAGACATTGAACGAGAGATCGAGCTGAAGCTTGAGCAATCAGAAGAAACCCTAGTCTGGTTTAAGCAGAGAGCAAAACAGAAGTTTGGATTTTGGAAGTTTGGAGGTTTTTCCCTCCAATGAAAGCGAAAAGAGAGAGGGAAGGCAGAGGGATCGAAAATTATTTTGGTTCGGACAAAAGGGTGAGAAGATAAATGAGTTTTTTTATTATTAATTTTTTTTTTTCAAAAAAAGAAATCTCTCTTTTTAAGACTCTGGTAGCTCGTCCTTCACCTACTCGCGGTTGACGTCAAAAGTATGACACTCGCTCTGTTTTACTGCCACGTTATGCTAGAAGAATTGGATCCACAACTTCATTAATGGACCTTGATTGCCATTTTTTTTTAATATTTTTTTATTTGGCTTTGAGAATTTGACTTTTGTACACTTTGTAATTGAAAGGGACCTCTATTTCCTGAATATTTAAGACAAGCCCTAATTAATCACTTAGATTTATAGAGTTTAGTTCTCTTTTTTTTTTTTCGTTTTGGAATTATATTTATTTACTAACATGTGTTGTGTATGTGTCTTAAATTTTAATTTATGACTTTATATGGTTTTTGGGTGCAGAGACATTTGGGAATAAAGAGAATATTGTGGAGGTATTTGGGAATATTGAAAAGTGGGGGGCTGATGGTGAAATTTTAAATTTTGGTTGCAACTATTGCCTCATTGGAGGAATCTTTTTTGAAATTTCAAAAATTGAGCGCCGCACATAAACACACAGCTGCTCTGCGGTAGCTCCTCAGCCGTTCGCTCATAAACTTTTGAATTTAAGTTGCTCCACGTGCCATTGGGCTTGCGTGCCACGTGTAGGGATCAGATCGTTTTTTTATGTCGATATGGGCAGTTTTTGGTAGGCTAGTTGTTGGTCCAAATCATGTACATGTAATATTTTTCATTTTTAAGTTCGACAAATGTAAGAATTAGGGTTTAAAACTTTTAACTTCAAGCGAAGAAGTTGATGTGAATTATGAATTATCACACAAAGCTTACAAGCAGACTCAAACTTATAAGATACAAGGAGGAGGTATAGAGAGCATGCATCTTAAAAGAAAAATGTCAACGCCTCAAGTTTTGGGCCGACCAGACAAATAGGTGAATATACACTAATTAGAAACTAATCGAGCATGGATTCAGATGGGCACCTTGCAACCTCGAGCAAGGTCCCCGACATTATCGTCGTAGCCAAAGGCACGTGTCAAAGGACAATCTTGTAAATACCCTTATTCGACCACCCTAAATAAGGTGAGTAGGTAATCTCTAGAGAAGAGCCTCTTGCTTCTTTTGTGCTTATTTGAATTAAAACGCTCTATGTATTAACTTAAGCATCATAGTGCACAGGCTCGAACCAACCAGGATGAGATCCGAATGTCAACACTCATATTGGTGTGTACATTTTGTCTTTGTTATTTCTAGTTTAGGTAAAAGATCAATTTTAAACCTCAAGTTAGCAATATGTGTCAAAATTTATCACAAGATTTAAATTTGATAAAATGTCTTAATTGTTCACCTTAAACGTTAACACAAAGTTGCAATTTATTTCTTACAGCAGGCTTTAGTTTAGGTTAACTTGCAAATTTCATCCCTATAGTTTGGAGAAAGTTATAATTAATGGACTATTGATGAAGATTTGATCAAACTAGAAGAACCATTTACGAGATTTTATCAAACCATGAGAAATAAATTAAAACATTTAAAATTATAGGAACTAAACTCTAACTTTCTCCAAACCATAGACATCATTTAACTAAAACAATGTTCTCATGTATGTCTAATGAAATTTATACATATATTGAACAATACAAATTTATATTCAGTCCGCTATCAGATATGAATTAAATTAGTGGATTTTTTTTTTTTAACATTATTATTTGTTAAAAACAATTAGAAAATTAGATTTGAATAAAGGGTAAAAATTGTAAAACTCATGTTATGGTTTAAATGGATGAAATTAAGACTTTTTGGTGAAAATTAATACATGTTAACAAGTTGTAAGGGTAAAATTTTGACTTCACTCCCACAGATGTATCATTAATTTGTAATTGTTCTGTGAATCAATAAAGTCCTATTAAACAAATGGATATACTTCAACTTTAGCGAATCGAAGTGTTTGTGGTGAAAATTAATACATCTTAACAAGGGTAATTTGACTTAATTCTCGTAGACGTATCATCTTTTTTTTTTTTTAAATTTTAAACGTGAGTGTAGACAAGGTTGTTCAAACTTAGATTTATAAAAAAAAATTAGTAAGTTTACAGACAATTTCCCATAGTTTTTAGAATTAAAAGTAGAAAAGTTGATCGAGGGTAAAAATCAATACACTTAATTTTTAAATTTGGCTGAATACAAGCGTTCATGTACAAATTCCATGATCTGCAACTTGGTATCAATATCTATTTCTTTTAACATCAAACTTCAGACTAAAACCAACCGAAACTACCCATCAAAATGCAAATAAAAGTTCTAAAACTACAAAACGGGGAAACATTCTCCCAGTTGAAATCCTTAATATAGCCAGGCTGCCTGTTATCACAGGGATACCAAAAAGCAAAAGGCCAAAACCGAACGAACTGACATAGTAAGAATACAAATTTCAACCAACTACAAGTTCAAATATTTTGGCTAATTATCAACTAAACAAAAATGATCTCAAAGCTAACCTAGCACAATAGATATGAGAAGCACTTGTGAGTTAAATACCAGGAGGGAGGGAGGCATTCTTCATCACAATGTAAAGATTCTTTTTCATTGTATCTTGTTGGGCACTTCCATGAGGGCCATTCCAGCAAAGAGACTTTTCAGAAGAGCAGATTTCTGCAGTTCCAGAATCTAAAAATCTCACCTTGAAGGAGGAGGTGGAACGTGGGATTTCGTCATTCCAACCCATGCAACTATTCCAACAGCAAGGATGACCCATCCAAATATGTCATACTTGAGATCGCTGCTCTTTTTCTTGGAACTCTGGCGTTTGTGAATTGTACCACAACGAAGAAAATAACAAACAACCCTCATTAGCAGGAGGACCATATGCTTTACCAGAAGGAGAGGGAAAAGACTCCATCATTAGTATACCTTTGGGTTTGAAGCGGCAGTAGCTCCCCCGCCTGAAGGCCCTGCACTCTGTTGACCGATGCCATGCTTATGGATCTCCGAATGAAACTCCGGTGCCTGAGACAGCATAACATCAGATATCTAGTAAAAGCAATACTTTCAATTTATACATCCCTGTAGAAACTCTCAGTTACTAATTCACCATAACATGTGATACAGAATTGCAACTCCTCAATCCTGGATGGGAGTAAATATCCATGTCGCATTCCCATTCCTCATCCCCATTTAACATCATTTTTCCATTCATTTTTTCTTCTTTCATATGGAATAAATTCACATCATCCGTGGCTATGCCAATGATTTCAATTACAAAACGAAGTACGAATGTACAATTACAAAAATCTAGACAAGTACAACCATCGAGGAAGAAACTACGGAGCACCATCACCATCTAGAAGCCAAAAGAGAAAAATTAAAGATTCAACAGTTTCTTCCAATACTAGTCAAATTTTCTTCAAACTCTAACCAACCAGATAACCCAAAATATAGCGACAAGAGCGTTGACCCAGAAGCTTTTTAGCCTTCTTTGCAAAGACAGCGAGCAGAAAAAATTTGAAGAAGGAAATATCGAATCTTGAGAGAAAAATACATACTTGGATTGAACATAATTACAAGCCCACTGATCTTTTGGACTAATATATATACAAATATATATTACGTTTACAGTAATAATGCTTAAAAAGATTCTGAACTAACTAGACTAACAGATTAAATTTCGTTTAAGAAGGTTAAGACAACCCTATGCATCTGTTCAACCATGTCAAAATCCATTGATTATGCGAGGGAAATTTCCATAGACTCTAGGAACAATGACATGTAAGTGTAGGTGGAAGAAGGAAGAGGATTCTACCACATAAGCCCAACCTACGTCGCCTTAATGGAAGTCATCCTCAATCCAATCTTAACTCTATTGTGCAACAAACCGCAAAGCCTAAAGCAAGTAAAACTAACAGTAAGAATCAGAGTACTTGCTCAAAGAAATAAACTCAATGGTTACTAACACCACACTGTCCTAGAGTCCCAACTACCATGCCTACCAAGTATGGAAAAACCAAAAGGTGTTGCACAGTACATTGAATCTTTGAGATAACTCACTTCAAAGGAATTTTTACAAATGCAATTCAATGCAGACCGAGAACCAAATGGCAGGGTTATATTATATCCTTACCTTTGCAGTGACTTCCAAGGATTTGTGATATAGTTCATTACTAGGATCCTGAGGGAAAAAATCCCAACTATTTAGAATCAATTAAAGTTTAATGAATTCAAAAGTCAGGCTAGTTCAACGAAATCCACACATATCACCTCATCTACTGCCTTCTGGAAACACTCATGTGCTTTATCAAAATAGACTTTGGCCTCGTCCCCATCGGGAGTCAGAAAAGCATGGGAAGTGTGAGCATTTCCAAGACACCAGAGAGCATCATGCTTCGTGGGATTAATATCCAAAGCCTCCTCCAGCTTCACAACAGCTTCTGCAAGATCAGATTCAGTTTGTTCTTATTTGTATACGTTAGTTCATCGTGGAATATTGGAGCCAATGCACATTCTTACACATTTAGAAGGGCAATGAAAGTACCTTTGATCATATTTTTTGAATCAGAAACACTCTGAAATTGAGATAACTCAAGCAACGCCCCTCCCCACTTGGTCAAATTCTGAAAAAATGCATGAACAGAACGATAAGACGACAGTATACTATTTTCAACAGCTTATATTGAAGGATGATATCAATCCACCCCCTTCCCGGAAACAGCAATTCAGTACATAAACACACCAGAAACTGGTGATATGGATGTCAAGTTCAACGGTGAGTAAAATCAGATAAATATAGAATAGGAAACGTGAAACGAGATAATAGGAAGAAAGGAAGAAAAAAATACATCGGCATCAAGCGGGTTGTCGGCGTAGTTAGCTTCGGCGGTTTTTCGAGTGTGCTCGAAGAGAAGGAGGCGATCAAAATCATCCTGAGAAAACTCCATGGTTGAGGAATGGATAAATGAAAGAGAAAGAGGGATTCCGGCGAGAACCTAGGCAGTCAGATTAGAGCTCCTTGTAGACAAACAGATTGCTTCTCTCTGATTAACTCGGCTACGGCAATTGGCGCGACTACACAACCAGTAGGGTTCCGTGCCACAGAGCTTTGCTTTGGGCCAAATTTCGTCTGAACAGGCCCATTGACATAATTGTGGAGAAAATAAATTTTGTCCCTAGTTTTTTTTTTTTTCCAAATTGCTACTTATTCGCTAGTTTTGAAATTTACATTTTCAACATTAATTTTTCCTAAATATTTCTTTTTTTTCGTATCTATTGATTAATTTAAAATAATTAAGACTAATTAAATTTTATCATTTTTATCGCTATTAAAGTTAATTTAAAATTTTCCTTTATAATTATCTTAAATTAATTAATGGTCACTACGTCAATATTGAAAATTAGTATTTAATAAAATTTTATATTAAAAATGTAAGATTTTGAAACTTCTGTACTAGATTGAAACACAACTTAAATAAAGTAAGAGTTTTCTACACGAAGGAACCTCGTAAAAGGCCTATATTACACTTATTTTTGGAAGTTAACATTTTTTTTCATAATTGGATTAACGGGTTGATATTTTACAAAAAAATTATAATGTAATGACCTTTTAGCCATTGATTTCAATTTCAATTTCAATTTCTTTTGGAAAAATAAAACATAGAATTTATGATAAAACCCTAGATTTCCCAAATACCCACGACTTTTCATATTCTTCAATTTTTCTCTCAAAACTGTAACGATCAGACCACAAAAACTCTCTTTCATCTTTTTCAGCCAAACCTGTCAATATCCAACTGTCGCCTCCTTTCATTTTACTGCACATAAATCTCGTTGCCATGGGTTTTTTTTTTTTTTTTTTTTTTAAATCAAGCATTCGTATCTCACACGGTCACTAGTTGTAGTCATCTTCCTCATACCTCGTCATTATGGTTTTCGTCCCCATGTCTCGCCTTCATGGGTTTCTTCATCAAGTCTCGCCGTCATAGTTTGGCCAATTTAGCAAGACCATTTTGCTTTGATTTGGTGATATATGTATTTCTTCCTCAAATATATATATATATATATATATATTTAGATTCCTTGTTTCATGATATATACACTTTTATATATTGAACATTTAGTCTATCCATGATTTATATAATATGGTAGATAACTTTGTTTATTTGAAAATTATGTAGTTTGAAATTAATTAAGAAGTATCAATTTTTGTTAGGGAGGTTGTGTTAATTTTTTATTTATTGGGATTTCTAGCTACTTAAATAGAATTTATGATATATACTATCATATATGAATCATGATATATATATTATGATTTAGGTTGAACTTGTAATCAATATTACTGATATATTTCATATATTGATTAAAATAATGACAAATATCTAAAACAAAATGTTTCAAGATATATCAACATAGATTACTTGAAATATATACACCAAATAAACAATAGAATATATTAGATGAAAACAAATAATGGAATATATCACATAATATAAAAAAATCAAACATGAAAAAACAAAGAATACGATAGAAATCAACAAGTTGCCATGAGATATTTGATACGTAAAATTGAAAATAAATTCATATTATATGCATTTTCTCTCTCTATTTTTTCAAATATTGAAAAAACAATATTACATATATTTTCTCTCTAGTTAAAAATAAGAAAAAAAATTATATTAAATACATTTACTTTCTCGAGTTGAAAATGAGACAGATTCTAGCGAAGGTAATTGTGAAAGTTTTGTCATGATGTAATAGCCAAATGACAAAGCGACTTCATGGCTCGAAACCGATGAGATCTAAAAATAAAAATAAACCAATACTAACAATCAATTTGAGAATGAGAGTACTCCATTAAGGAAAACTCCAGTGTAATTAAGTTTTATTTTTTATTTTTTAAACCAAAAGTCAATGGTTACAAGTAGAAAAAACACTCCGACAAGTCTACTATAATTTTGTTCAACGATCTTATTTTAAAAACCAATATAAAAAAGTACATATACCCATTTAAATTAAGTCTTTCAACTTAATTACAGATACAACAAATTAGCAAATTAGCCAAACCGTCTCATCCAACGTGCAACTGAACTCCAAACCTCTTTCAAACCCAATTTTCAGCCACCAACAACTATAACACATACTTTTACTCACAGCAGTTCGGTCCAAACTCGACTTTGTTTTCAGTTCCAAAGCCCTTCCAAAAATTGAATCTACGAATCCAACACAAAGATATTACAAGAGAAACCCAAATATTCGGCGAGATAGGCGAACTGCCGGCCGACGATGACGCGCACGACAAGGCGGCGGCTGCTGGCGTTGAAAAACGAGAGGGAGGGGGGAGCTCCGACGCGGGTTGCCGCCGGCAGAGTCGGGCTCCCTGCGGCTGGAACCTCAAGCAGCGACCGTCGCGGCGAGGACGACGGTGGCTGACGATCGACGCGAGCTCGGCGGCGAAGGCAACCAGAGGGAGTGGGGTGCGGCGTCGGGAGGAAGGAGGAATGAAAAATATTTTTCTTTTTCTTTTTTTATTTTACTGGCACACACATGGAGACCCCCACTTTAATAGAAATTCACTTTTTTTTTTTCTTTTTATTTCCAAAGTTAACCAATTCAAATAATCATCTAAATAATTCAAGATAATTAGTTTAACATACCTAAAAATTTAGGATGTCATAATAACAAGCAATCAAATTTGATCCGAAAATAAAAATTTAAGATTAGATTTGATACAACCTACGATGATTTTTCCTCTTGCGTTTTTATCATGTTCACTAATTATTTGTTAGAATATTTTTATACATCTATTAGGTTTTTCTTTTTTAAGTTTACATAATTATTGTATAATATATTCTCATGCCTATTACACAAACAAATGACATTAAAGTATATTTTCAAAAATTAAAGTTGTCGACGAATTTTCGACTCTTTGTTTAAATTTAAATGCTAAATGTCCCTTTGGTGACGCCAAGTTCAAATGAAATTACTGAAATAAACTCGCTTAGGGGAAAAAGCCGATCTCAGTCTTGCTTGCGTTTCATTTCTTCATTCACAATCATTCTCATCTCTCTCACTCTCGCTCTCTCTTGTCGAAGCTTGATGTTGTACTGGAGAAGAAGAAAAAATCAGAGAAGAAAATGAAAATAAGAGAATACAAAAGAAGAGTTATGGAGAAGAAGAGAAAAAAAGGGGGAAAAAAGTGAGAATGCTGAAAAAAAAAAGATTAAAAAAGAATGAAGAAGAACAATACTGTAATTTCACGTGACCATGACATTTTTCATTTTTGACCTTTAAAATAAGTTTTTTATACGATTATTTCAAATTTGGTGGGAAAAGAAAAAATTTACTTTATCATCTTTCCGAGAACAAACACTCCTCCAGACTAAAGTCAAAATCTATTTGGTATAAAAATTTAAATTATTTCATTTCATTATCGTGTTTTTAAAATAATTTAGGTACAGTATCATAGTAAGCAATTATGATTCAATTTGTTTTTCTCCAGGTTGACTTACTTAATCAATTATTTTGTAAAACGGTTAAATTTTCTAAACATTACTTCCATGTTTTGATCATTTTTCAAGTACTATATTCAAATTTGGAAACTTCAAGGTTGCCAAGAAAACAAATGTATAAACCTATTATTTTATATTATAGACTAATTTCTAACGTTTTTTTTTTTTTAATTTAATCATGTATAGCATAAATTGGTATGAATATAATGTATACAATACCGTTCTAACACAAATACTATTAATTAATAATTATACAGATTGACTAAATATTTAGTTGGTAGTTGTCATTTAATCCAAATTTTCCAATTTTGATTTCTAGACTACCAATTCAAGGCACCTAACATTTATTTGGAAATGTATTTTTTCTTTTCCATAAATCTCTCCATAAAAATTGTTGATGATTCGATAAATTAAAAAGAGACCATATAGTTTATGAGACATGGAAGTTACTCATCTAATTGTCAATCAAGGAAAATTTTCTTATATTATAGTAGTATGAAAAATTCCCTGTACGAAATTCTCTATACTACCTCTATTTTCGGTATGTTACATCAATGCACTTTTATAAATATGGTGAGACCTACATACATTATTATGGTGTACATAATTATTAAAAAAAATAATTTGTAATGTGAACATAACGAGTATGGTACTATGAGAGTATTATAAATTTGTTCATTAATTAATCTATAGAACGAGTATGGTACTATGAGAGTATTATAAATTTTTTCATTAATTAATCTATAGATGAAATTTTCATGTCATAGGAGGGAAGAAAGAAAGAATGAAAAAAAAAAAAAAAATCCAATTCGAACAAGGAGGACCGTAAATTGATTTTTTGTTTTAATTTCTTCCTAAGAATGCTTTGGTATATCATTGGACCTCCCTTTTTTCTTTCTCATTTTTAGCTTCTTATAAACATACAAAATCTGAAAACAGCAAAATATGGTCTAGAATCTATCATTCCCCTTTCTTTCTTTTCTTTTTTATTTTTTTCAAATAAACTTAAACAAAAATTTATTAAACATAATTTTACTTCTTAAGAGAAAAACCAATAAACAACCGAGAGAAAAAGGAAAAGAAAAAAAGGGGAAGAAAAAAAAAAAAAAAGCAAAATGGCCTTTGGTATTACAAAACCAATCTCTTTTATTAATATTTTTTTAAACACAAAAACTCCCTTTTATTATTATTCTATTCCAGATATTCAAATATTTCCCCTGCCCCTCAATTGTCCAGTTAAAAAGGCTCACTAGGCAATAAGTTTTGACGTTTTTAAAAATGTTAAATTATTCTTTAATTGTCACGTGGATTGCTATAAAGAAAGGAAGATATAAATTGCCCTAATTCAAATATTAAAAAAAAAAAAAAAACCAAGAATCCTCATATTTAAAAAAGAATACTGATGTATTAAAAAAATAAAATTAATAATAAAGAGTGAATTAAACTTTGGTTAAAATACTATTTTGGTCTTTATACTTTGAGGTTTGTTTAGCTAGTCTTTATATTTTAATTTTTTAATTTTTATCTCTATACTTTTAATGAATTTAAATTAATCGATTATTTATTTATTTATTAACGTTTTTACTATAAAATTTAAAGTTATTCTTAAATTATATATTTTTTAGCATAAAAATTATTATTATTATTTAATCAATATTATATTAGTAGAAGTTGACTTTCGAAAAATTATTATTGTTATTTAATTAATCTTAATAGAAGTTAAATTCAAAAAATTAAATTAAAATTTATTGAGACTAAAATTAGACCATTTAAAATATTAAAATAAATCTTCCGACGTCAAAATGGCAGTTTAACCAAATCACTATATAGCCGGCCACATAATCATAATTTATTTATAAAAGAATCCAGAGAATCATAATTAAAAAAAAAAAATTAGGTCCCTTTGATTCAGTCAACGGCGAACGTGGCAACCACGTGATCAACCACAATTGGTAGGTCCACCGAAGGTCTGATTGTAGCCGATTCTCCAACGCATCACGTTTCCGAGAAGGAAAAGTTAGAAACAAATTTTAAAATCCCACTTGGAAACGCCTCGAAAGAACAAACCAATCCAGATTCCGGAGAGGAGAGGAAGACCCACAGAGAGGCGACCGGAGTAGACGGGGGATTCGGCGGAGCCGCGAGGAAAGAATCCCTTTCCCTTGCGGTGAAGAAGGACGGTTTCGATCTTTTATATGTTAACTTTACTAAGCTTTCGACAAGAAACTGCGATTTAGACTGCCCTTTCTCCCGTCACCACTCAGTCAAATCACGAGTAAGTTCTTCCTTCAACTTGTCGTTTGTTTTCTTTTTCTCTCTCGTATTTGATTTGATCCCCTCTTTTCGACGTGTTTCCTTGTTTTGATTGGTTGCTCCTGATGGGTTTTGGGTATTTTGTAATTTCGATCTGGAAATCTCTCTACGAATGGGGTTTTTGTTTTCATCAAAATCTTAATTAGGGGTCCTAGGGCATTCTTCTTTTGGTGGAATTTGTATTGGGTTGCAGCTGTTTTTTTCCCCCTTTCTCTGAGTTTGTTGATTGAGTAATTTTTTACGATTACGGTGATCGAGTTCTGATGGGGGATTGGTATCTCTTTGATAGATTGATGGGGGCTTTGTTATAATTGAAGGGATTTAGAATATATTTGGTCTGCAGGCTCAGCTTCGTTGTTCCTGTGGATGTATCTTGTCGTCATTCAAGAAGAAGATCGGCTTGTGAATTTGCCCAAATCCTTTCTGGGTATTCTCAGGCCGCCTTGTCTGTCTGTTGAGAGAAAGGCTTTCTCACATTGTGTTCAGAGAGATAGATGGGATAAAGAATTCTTCAAGCTCCAGAGCGGATAATATCAATTTGTTGCTGTGAGATCGCTTTTTTAAGTTCTTTTGGTTTCAGCAGTTGTAAGGTGTTGGCTTATCCAAAATGAATCCTTCTCAAGGGTCTACCTTGTCTGCAAATGTTGCGGGGTTTGTTGATGGTTCGTCTGCAAAAAGAGAAGTCTCATACATTGACAGTCTACCTGTATACGTTAAAGAGCTGATAGCTGGAGGTGCTGCTGGTGCCTTTGCTAAGACTGCTGTTGCACCCTTGGAACGGATCAAGATACTCTTGCAGGTGACTGTTGGTTACTTTAGACATTTACTTTATTTAACTGTATTACTGTTAATTTCCTTTTATCTGAATGCATGAATCCCTTGCAAGACTCTAGGATTAAGTGTTGTATTGTAGTAGTTGGGTTGCTTATGAAGGTTGAGGAACCACTTCTAGGCTCTGCCTATCTCAAGGTCAATCCAGACAAAAAGGGTTTTAAGTAATTGAGAATTTTCAACTTGAAGCTAAAACCTAAGATTTGGAGGCTATCTCCATATATACTAAGTTCTTACCACCAGGGGCTCCTTGGGTAGTGCTGAATTTTTTGGTCCAAAAAGTACAATTACTTTTCGAAGTAAGTAAGCTTATTCACTTGGGAGAGTAGGAGAATCAGGTGAGCTGATCATAGTACAAGATAGTTTTAGCAATACCCACCCAAGTCTTGATGGGTTGTTAAAATTTGATCAGTAGACAAAATGTTTAATTTTCAACCTAGATGGAAATATATGTGCCTTTCTATTCTGACCTCTGTGTTGTGAACATTGACAGACCAGAACTGAAGGATTTCATTCTCTTGGAGTCTTTCAATCTTTGAAGAAGGTGCTGAAGCATGAAGGTGTTTGTGGGTTCTATAAGTAAGTCAAGAATTTTGTTCAGTTTTCTCCTTTTCTTTGTGTAAACTTATTTCATTTGAAGATAAGTCAACTACTTTTTATGCTTTAGGGGAAATGGAGCAAGCGTTGTTCGAATTATTCCTTATGCAGCTCTGCATTTCATGACATATGAGCAGTATAGATGTTGGATCTTGGATAACTATCCAGGCTTAGGAGTTGGGCCTCATATTGATCTTTTAGCTGGTTCCGTAGCTGGAGGAACGGCTGTTTTATGCACATATCCCTTGGACCTGGCACGAACAAAACTGGCTTACCAGGTATATTTACTACCAATTTCCTTTTTGTGAAAAGTAATTTTTCCCCTCCTTTGTGTTTTCAATTCTTGTAATCTTTCTTTATATATGTCATTTTTACCTCTTTATGTTCGAAGATATGGACAATTTCTTGTTCAACCACTTTATTCTGTCAATCTCTGTGAGTTGAACTGTTTTTTCATACATCTAACTGTTAGTTTTCTTGTGATATAGACTACTGATACAAGAATGAGAAACTCTGGTTTAAGAAGTTACCATACTCAACCTGCATACAATGGCATCAAGGATGTTCTAGTGCGTGTTTATAGAACTGGCGGGGCACGTGGCCTCTACCGTGGTGTAGGTGTGTGTATTTTGATTGCCATCTCTTTTCGTCATCGTTTTCGGTTTATTCTATAGCTGATTTTACTCATGTTTACTAAAGAATTTTACTCTGATTTTAGTGGTTGTCTTCCTATCTAAATATGTAACCTATTCTATATGGGCAGACTGATGAAAATAAGTTATCATGTATGAACAGGTCCAACACTAACGGGAATCCTTCCTTATGCTGGTTTGAAGTTCTACGTTTATGAAAAACTGAAAAGTCATGTCCCTGAGGAGCATCAAAGTTCCATCGTGATGCGACTTTCTTGTGGAGCTCTGGCTGGGTTATTGGGGCAGACATTCACGTATCCCCTGGACGTCGTTAGAAGACAAATGCAGGTATTTCTTGATCTTTTTCAAGCTTCTTTGTTACAGGTTTTGATCTCCATGAATTCGTTGGAAACTGAACTGAACAAGTCCAATTTGGTGTGTCATCAAAGGTTGGAGATATGCCATCTTCACTTAATGGTCAAGTCAGATTTAGGAATTCGATAGAAGGTCTTACAATGATCGTTCGTAGCCAAGGTTGGAGACAGTTGTTTGCAGGACTGAGCATTAACTATATCAAGGTAACAGTTGAGATTGAAACATTAAAATCTATATACTAAATAAGATTAGTGTACCTTTGATTTGGCAAAATGTAGCATAACCAATCAATGCTGATGTTAACTGTACATATAATTCTCCCATTTTATGAATTGGCAGATTGTTCCTTCTGTGGCTATTGGATTTGCAGCATATGATAGCATGAAGTTATGGCTCCGAATCCCGCCTCGGCAGAAGACGCAGTCAATTCCTTCTGCTGCATAAACTGAACCCTCTCCACTGTTAAGGCTCTCTCTAGAATGCTCATATAACTGGAATTTGCTAATTATTTATTCTACTCTTGCATAAAGTTGTGACTGTCATATGTGCTTGAGTCTATAACAAGACATGCTCTTCCTAGTTCCCTGTAATCGGTATGTCCTTGACTCCCTACTTCTTGGGAGTGAAAAAATGAAAGACTTCTATGTTTAGAGTATTTTTGTTCTTGCTACCATTGACAAAACAAACACAACCACGTTCAATAACCAAATTCCTTATCAAATTTTGTTCAATATTAAGTGTAGCTCCAAATATTTCAAAAGTGACAAATAGGTCTCCGAGGAGAGGGAGAGAATCTTTGAACATTAGAAGAATGTTTTACTTTCATTTTCAGTTCGTGTTTGATAGTAATTTGACTTGTTTTCTAAAGTGCATGGATTTATTGAAAATGCTCTTAAACACTAAAAAGTTAGGAATCTTTTAAGCCAATGTTCAAAGCTAGAAACTTTATCACTCTTTTTAAAATTGAAAAATTTATATTACACGATCTAATTAAATCTTAATGATATCAAAAGAAAACGGTATCCATATTGATTTTCATTTCACCAATTCCACCGAGAAATTGGACTAAAAATTCAAATAGTTGTTTTAGAGTAAAATAATTAATGAGACTACGGGCACATTTTAAAAACTACGAACATATTTTGATCAAATGATGTGAAGGCCGAATTTTTCAAAAACTATAAACTACTCGAACAATGGCAGCCAATTGTATGTACGTGCATTTATAAATATATATAAACATCGAAACACGTACGATCGTTGTATATATATATATGAAGAAATTGGTTTTATGGAGTCTCAACTGCCTTCTGAAAGAAGTGGGTAGAATTTGGAAATAACATTCACCTTCAATAATGGCTGCCAGTACAGATGGAACCATGCATCGCTGAGCTTTCATGGCTGGCTTTCTTGTCGGATATTATTAAATATCCTCTGTTTTATCAATTAACAAATCAACGACTTGGGATTAATTTACCTTTTTCGAAACCAATGTCGTGTAGATTAGCTTAGATTAATGCATGACTTTCTCTCTGCGACTGCCGACTACGATTCTCCAGTTTGAAAACGACTGTTGGCCCAGAAAACGAAAACTCCATTAAAGAACACCCTCAACGTTTCCATTAAATACATCCAAATTTCAGTAGAAGGCTTCCATTATCTTCCATTGAAGCACAGGCAGAACATCCTCTGTGATTTCAGGTCTGAAACTCATTTTCTTGAAATCCCATCTGGGTCTCTATCCGTTTCCGAGAAATGGTCAAAATCTTCCTGTTTCTTTTTGCTTTTTTTCTTTTCCATGGATACATTTAACCCACTTTTGCCTTTCAGATTTGCAGCCCAGAGAGATGAATGTCCAGAAATCTTGCTTGAAAGAGGAAGAAGGAGGGGGTAATAGAATCAGAGCAAAAGACCCACCAAAATTACAGAGTTTGCAACTAAAACAAGTCTCTGATTCTTTCAACAACATGGTCGTTGACCACAAAAGTTTCTCTTCCTCAGAGAGAAAAATTCGACAACCTGAAAATCTGAGAAAACCCGGCATTTCACTTCCCAAGCCCGTCGTTGTTTCTTCTACTAAGCCAGTCAGTGAATTGGATTCTGCAGCAACTAAGCTACAAAAAGTCTACAAAAGCTACAGAACCAGAAGGAACCTGGCAGATTGTGCAGTTGTGGTTGAGGAGCTCTGGTCTGTGAAAGAATTCTATTTCTCCTTTTCATTTTTGTTGAAGGAAGTTATATGCTTTGTTTCTCAGTCTGCTCAATTAACCTTGAAGGTGGAAAGCTTTAGATTTTGCAGCTCTCAAGGTAAGCTCTGTGTCATTCTTCGACGTCGAAAAGACAGAAACCGCTACGTCCCGCTGGTCCCGAGCAAGGACAAGAGCTGCAAAGGTAAATTCTGAGTGTGCTTTTTATTTGTGGCTTTTGTTTTTTTGTGGGAATTTGGACACTAATGATGTTTTCTCACTTGTTTAGGTTGGGAAGGGTTTATCAAAGGATGAGAATGCCCAAAAACTAGCTCTACAACACTGGCTTGAGGCAGTAAGTTTATATGATTAGAAGTTCTTTTGTTGAATCCTCTACATTGTTATCTGAAACTGAACACGTAATATTTGAGTTACCTGCAAGAGAAAAAATCTTATTTGATACCTAACATTTCAGATGAGCAGCTTGAGATTATTTCAATGTACTGGGATTCAAACTTTTTTTCTTCACACTAAGATACAAATTCAATGTTCGCAGATTGATCCTCGCCACCGCTATGGACATAACTTGCATTTTTACTATGATGTTTGGTTTGACAGCAAGAGCACTCAACCTTTCTTCTACTGGTAATTTCCCTTCCCAACTGCTACCATCATTACATAAGTAAATCCTTCCCATATGCACTATTGGAAGCTTTCAATCTTATCCTTCAAGCTTCCTTGAAAAGGTTGGATATTGGTGATGGGAAGAGGGTAAATCTTGAGAAATGCCGTAGATCAGTTCTGTATAAGCAATGCATCAAGTACCTTGGACCAGTAAGCCCCAATCTCAGTGACCTGATTGTATTCCAGTACGTTGCAAGCAGTAAGCAATTGTTTCTTCTTCATTTCTGTTGCAGAAAGAAAGGGAGGAATATCAGGTGATTGTGGAGAACGGGAAGCTTGTTTACAAGCAAAGCAGAATGCCCATCAACACAGTTGAAGATTCCAAGTGGATTTTTGTACTCAGCACATCAAGAGATCTGTATGTGGGGCAGAAGAAGAAAGGTCACTTTCAACACTCCAGTTTCCTCTCTGGAGGGGCTATAACAGCTGCAGGAAGATTGGTTGCCATTGATGGAATTCTGAAGGTGCATAGTTGAATGCTTGACCATATGGGTGTCGTTTTGGATAATCATTCTGTAGAGTAATACATAGAGGTGATGTTTTCATTTGAATTTTCAGGCAATATGGCCATACAGTGGTCATTACCTCCCAACAGAGAACAATTTTAAGGAGTTCATTACTTTCCTTGAAGAACATACAGTGGACTTGACCAACGTTAAGGTAATTATTTAGATAATATAACTACATGGATGCAGTTTTCTGTATTTGCTTCTTTTCAGATTGCACAACTTGTTTTCCTCAATTCTGCCAATGGGGTTTTCTTCATAATTACTCAGAGGTGTTCAGTGGATGATGACAACTACTCATATAAAGACACGAGTGAAGAAACATCGACGACAACATCTTCAGAAGACATGGTTGCAGATGAAGAAGTCGATTTGGCAGTACCCGTCAAGTTGGTTACAACTAATGAGCAGCAAGAGAATCCAGGTAGCAGCAGAGAGGCACCATTGATAGACATACCAAAGCGTTTGCTGTGCAGATGGAGCAGTGGAGTTGGCCCCAGAATTGGGTGTGTGAAGGAGTATCCAACAGAACTGCAAGCACGGGCACTGGAGCAAGTGAACTTGTCACCAAGACCCTCACCGAGTTTCTTCGGAGGCTCGCTTCCGATACCTTCACCTCGGCCAAGCCCGAAAATCAGGATTTCTCCTAGGCTCTCATATATGGGGATTCCCAGCCCCAGGGTGCCTGTGGATCTTTGAACAGCGCCCATCTAAGGCTTCTGCCTCTGGAGCCCCCAACAAAACCTATGATTTGGGTCGCATTTTCATGTAAATGGAACTCATCATTGTTCTTTCTACCTGTAATGATTTGAAATGTACATATCCTGTTTCACTGGATCATTGACTTCCCTGGAATAAAGAACAAATATTATATTTTTCAATGAACGTGAGGGAAAGGGAAAACAACTTTATAGTTCAGAGCCCATGATCTTGATGTGTGTTTCTATCCCAGCAAAGCTATACATGCAAGAGATCTCAGATGTGTGCCTCCGGAGCCCTTCCAAAATAAGAAAAAAGTGAGATGCTTTTTAATGCCGTGGAGGAATATTACAGTCGAGTCATGAATATGAAAAACCCCATCCATTGACATTGACCAAAAGCTCTCATCCTGTAAGGAGGTGCTTTCAGAGAGAGAGAGCAAACTACCTCTAAGTACATTTTCTTTCTTCCTTATGAGATAATAAAGTATGGAGCAAAGGATATCAATCAACCAATTGAATTTATACATGAAAGCATAGAAGATTATCAAAGAATTCTATTAAGTATTCTTGAAACACGAACAAGACTTTTTATTTATTGCACAAATTACAATAAGACAAAATAGGCTTAGGATTAGCCGATGCACCCGGATATTTGCTCTTATTCTATCAAGTTATAGAAAAGAATTCTATTAAGTTAATGAAGCCTGGAACTCTGAACTTGTTTATTCCATCTTACATAGCTGAGCTTCGCATTATTAAAGCTCAAAACACGAACCATGAATCATGGACCAAAAGCCTATCAAGATTCAAAATATACTTAATCAGAACATATTTCCAAAGTTATGAAAGATAGCTGCTTTTTGATATCTTCCACAAAAATCAGCGAACACCTCACTACACTTGAGGGAAAAAATTTGGATCTAGTTTTCAGTAGACTCGTACACTCCAAATGAATAGCAGGTATTGGTTGTCAATTAATGAATGGGATAATTACTCTGACTTTCACTTAATGGTAAAGAAATCAGGCGAATCAGCAAATGACCGAATCTTCCCGCAGGCCTCCTTTTTTCTGCACATGCCTGCAAATAAAACCACGGAAGAAAAAAACAACTATAAACCAATTTAACACAACCAAAAATATTTAGTACATAATATTGAAAAACCAATGAGTTTCAAAGGATATAAGGAAACAGGAAAATCTGTAGCTCCCCTGCAATATCCACCATTCCTTCCTACACGAGCCAGCTGAAACCTATTCCACTCGAAGAGGAGCAAATAGCCAAACAAATTGACTACATTTTTATATCTACGGCTTTGGCCGTAGAAACCCCATTTGATCGACGAGGTCCTGCAAGTCCTCGGTCCAATCCGGAGGTTCAGCAATCAGATCCTCCACTTCCACATCAACGTCTGATTGATTACCAACAATAATGGCTTCTTCTGGATGTCCAGCTATAAGATCTTCAGCCCAAAGTTGACTGAAGATCCCCAATTCCTCATGAGCAGAGTGACCCAAATCAGAAACAGGGTCCGGGATCTCAATGCTTGACTCGTCTTCAAAGTTAACTGTTAACAGCGTCTCTATATCTTGTTCAGAAGTTTCTAGCTCTTCTTGTTTAACAGCTACAGGTACATTCTCATCCTGGAGATTCTCTATACTTGGGCTGGCAGGTAGCCTTCGCTTTCTTCCAATTTCAACGCCTCTCAATTCCCTTCCCTGATTACTATGAATAAATTTCTGAATGAAGGAAGGATTCTTGAGGGCTTTGCTGAGGAATGTCATGATCTGCTTCTGTTTACTCTCTGCTTTCTCTAACCTATCCTCCATGGCCATTATTTGCTCTCTTGAGCTCTGGTGTTGCTGCCTCAATCTCACTAATTCCGCCATTAACGAGCTTCTGTCCCTTATCAACCTCTCAAGTTCGGCTTCCAGTCCAAATTGCCCTAATTCCACACATGTTCTTCCTTGGTGCTGGATGCTTTGGTGTGAATGTCTCCTCCTCTTTATGGTTCTTAACAGATTCCGCTGTCCTCCCAGGAATCCCTCATTCGCAAACTCCCAACGATCAGGATCGACTTTTCGGAAACCCTAAATTAAAGAATTTTAACATCAATGAGATCACGTTACCAAAATTTCAAAGACACTAAGGCAACAAGAAGAAGAAAGAAAGATAGCGAAAATCGATTATAGCGAAAACTTACATAAGTATTGAGTTGACGAATGAAACTAGAGAAATTGGAGTGTTTGAAGTAACGAGGCAGCAAAGTACTAGAGAATTTGTGATAATCCCAAACGATGAAACTATTGCGAGCTTTACTCCAGGAAACAATGGAGTCCGTCAATGGATCTTCCACCATTTCAAAGGTCTTCGTCAGAAATGGAGGTGGACCGACATCGTGTAGGCCTTCCATCGGCTGGGGAGTGACGGATGAAGACGATGAAGAAGAAGAAGACGCCGCCGTGCCGGGGGGCACTGCTGACTCCTCCGGTTTCACTTTCAGTTCATCCATTACTGCTTTAATCGGAAGTAGTTAATCTGAGATTGGAAGGTTAATGATTGGTTATTTGAAGAAAGAAAGGGGGTTTTAGAGTTTGATTGAATGATAAATGGAGGGAAGAAACTGAATTTTAATGGCGTCGGAGTGGAAGATTCTAGGACTGCGCATGTCTTTTTCAGGTGTTTATTAGAAGCTTCTTGCCACTTGTCCAACTCACTAAAATATCTAATCGAAACTTCTCGTTTCTTCTAGTTTTGTGAAATATATGGGGAGGAAACAATTTTCAAACATATTTTTTCTATTAAATGTCAAAATATCAGTTTCACTTCCAAGTTTATTTAGTTTTAGTCTTTCTCATTTTAATAAAATTAAACCAATTTTAATGTATATACATCAAAATAATATTTTAACTATCGTATCGCAGAACATGAGCAAGGTTAAATTAGTGTGAACTTATACTATTAATTTCAAAATTTGAAGTTCAAATCTTCCTACTCCATTATGTCCACCATTTTCATTCGTAAACTCCACGAGAGTGACAAACATATGTATTAGTGACCTCTTGGTTTGTCATTCAGATCCCCTGCCTCTAGTGTATTTTACAAAAATTCAAGGGAAAACAATTAATAATTGTATTTATCATATAATTTATAAATGAAAAGGTATTTGATCCTTATACTTTCAAAATGTTCATTTTGATTCTTACTTTCAACTTTGGTTCATTTTGGTCCTTGAATTTTAAAAAAGTGACTATCTTAATCTCTTAAAAGTGAAATAAAGATAGAGATGAAAAGACCAAAATAATCAATTTTTAAAAAATTAAAAGGACCAAATTGAACAAAAATGAAAAATATAAGGACTAGATGGAACCTTTTGTAAGTATAGAGACCAAAATGAACTAAAGTTAAAAGTATATGGACTGAAATAAACATTTTAAAAGTATAAACATTAAAATGAACCAAAATTAAAAGTATAGAACTATTTAAATCTTAAAAAGAATTTAGCCGTAGATTTATTAAATTCCCTTTAAATATGGAAAGGTAATGAACAAAATGTGTAGTCTCCCGAATTATCGGAGATTGTAACAGAATTTGATTCCAAATAAGAAATGAGAAACAAATTAAGAATTCAGACTCATTACCCAATCCAGTATGGGCAATTGGAGGGGTTTCTATTTGTTAGCATTTAATGATTTCGTTAGAAGGAAGAGACTATTTAAACTTCTTCTTAAGTTTAACTCAAAGACTAAGAAGAGTTTATTTTAAAAATTAAGGAATTAAACGAATCTAATACACAAAATTTATGACTACAAAAGTTTAACTTTTTCTTATATTAATAAGTGAATGTTTTTTAAAGTAGAAAAATAGTTGAAAATAATTATAAATATAATAAAATTTTTATTTTTTTATCTGTAATAATTCGTGATAGACTAGATAAATATCTATCACGTTACCAGATAAATACGGATTAAAATTTTGTTATATTTATAAATATTTTGATATTTTTTTATTCATAATAATTTTTCTTAAATAGATATTAGAAAAATTACTATAAATAGAAAAAATATCAAACTATATATAAATATAGTAAAATTTCACTTTCTATCCATGATCCAAATAGACATATTGGTTTCTATCACTGTCTATACAGATAAAAAATAGAATTTTGCTATATTTATAGTTACTTTGAATTGTTTTTCTTTTTTTAATTTTGTCAACACTTTATATCTCATATGAAATTATTAATTTGCCTAAATATCCTCCATATTCAATTATTTCTTATGATTTGTAAAAATAAATAAATAAATAAAATTACGCAGCTGCCTTCATCAGTCCAAAGGCTAGGGCCTCCCTTGGTTGATTGCAAGTTGGGCTCTATATAATTAGGGCCAATATTTTTAAAAGAAATGTAAATATATGAAATTTTATTATTGACAGACTTATATTAGTAATAGACTTTTATCTTTGATAAATCTCTTTCGAACTAGACTTAATTTTTACTATATTTGTAAATTTTTTGTATTGTGCTATATCTATTAATACTTTGGTTTGTTTGTTAATTGCTCCTTTATTTTAATGAATAAAATTCAAGGAATTAATGAAATTTAACATTTTTTTTTTTAGAAATAATTGATTTTGTCCTAAAATTGTCAAATTCTATCTATTTAGAACATAAGGTTTCAATTTCAATAAATTGATTTGGAATAATTAAAACAAAATAAAAAAAAAAAATTGATTTAAACCCTTTCAAAGTCACTATGAAGTAAGTCAACATTTAGTAATAAAAATATAAAAGACGAAAATTGATAGAAATAGAATACAGCCGCCACGTCCTTTAATAAAAGTTAGGTATAGCTTCAAAATCGGCTCGTAATAGCCGTTGGATGAGATTTGCAAATTTGATGCACAAAACAGTGTAAAATCATTAGCTGCATTGCATTTCTAATCAAATTAAGAGATAGAGAGAGTGAGGTTACTTCATTCTCTTAATTATGTTATTTTGGCATTTCAACTTTTTTTTTTTTTAATTGCCATATTACTTTTTTAAAAGAAAGAGACTTGATTGCCCCAATAATTTACCTGCTTTTGAATAATAGAAATTAAATAATCACTAAAATATAGAATTAACTTTTCAGTTTTCACCAAAGAAATCCTAGAAATTAAATAATCACTAAAATATAGAATTAACTTTTCAGTTTTCACCTAACAAATCCTAACGATGGAGAGATAAAGAGGAGATCCAAGCATGTGTAAATAAAATAAATAAAATAAAAAAATAAAAAAATAATAATGATAATAAAATTAAAAAAAATTATAATGAGAGTAAATTGATTAACTTGTAAAAATTTAGTAGTTTAATTGGTATAATTATGAGTCTAACATCATTTTTTTTTTAAACGAAATATATTGAAGGTGTAAATTAATACATTTATAAAAATTTAAAATATTAAATTGATATAATTATTAGTTCATACTTTAATTAATACAATTCAAATTTTAGGGATATAAATTATTACGTACTCGTAAATATGTTATTGCAAAGATTAACTGTTAATCTTTTCTTATTCTGAAAACTTCTATAACTCGGCGGAAATTTAAAATATTTTATTCTTAATCATTTTAAATCTTTTTTTTTGTCTTTTAGCAAACAATCATTTTAAATCTTAAACCTTTCTCAATTCGAAGATAGTTTAAGTGATTAAGATATTGTATGATCTAAAAAGGTAGAAATTAAAATCTCCACCTTTGAACTAAAAAAATAAGTTTAGTTATATTGTTTTGTTAAATAATCACCCGTTACAATTTTCCTTTGGCCTATTTTGTAAAACAACTATATTTTAAGATAATAGAAGATAATGTTGTATCAAATTTAAATAGCTGTTTTTAGACCATAGAAACAACAATAAAATAAACAATTAAAGTTTTCACCCAATAATCTTAACGATAGAGAAATAAAGGAGATCCAAATAAATAAATAGATAAATAACTTTTTAGTGAAAAAAAATAGATATTTAAACAACTTGCTAACTCATATGAGTCATTAGATAATATAATAACATAAGTGTCGATGTTGTAAAAATATAAAAAAATATGTACTAAAATCAAGTAATTAAATAACTATATTTTAAAATGTTACAATATCCCTTAAAGTTGGAGTTTTATTTGAATTTAGTTTCTAAGTTGTAAAATTTAATTTTTTTTTTAAATTTTCATTTTTCACCAAAAACTCAATTTCAGTATTTAATATTAAATTTTTACTTCGTAATTATTTTAAATTAATTGATAAACTTTAATACTAAATTAATTAATAAACTTTAATACCAAAGTCTTAAACTGAATATCAAGTAAAAAATTGAGATTAAAAATATAAAGCTTACTTTGAGATTGTTGTAGCTCTTAAAAAAATTGTTATGAGCTTTGCTTTTTGTGAAATCAACTTTGAAACAAAATAAAATGATGTTTGGTAAGTTTTAATTTTAAGTTAGAAAAACTAATTATGGTATTAGATAAATTAATACTTAATTATATGAACCAAGTAGGCTTATTATTTTTAATTATTTTTGAAATGCTAATTAATTTATAATTTGTCATAATACATATAGTTTTAAAATTTTTTATATGATTTCAATTTCAATTAATTTTGTTTAATTAAATTATTTGATGATATAAGAATTGAATTAATTAAAATTTAAAAACTATGCGAGAAAAAAAAAATAATACGGAAGAATATTATTATAATATATTTATTTAAATGGCTAATAAAGTAGTGAATTTTTAAGAAAATTGAATTAAACTATGGCAAAAACTAGGGTAACATTTTATAATAGTATTATTTTTTCCCTTTTCTAAAAAAATAAAAAATCCTACACACCACAAGTGAATTAACTTGCATTTTATTTTATTATTATTATTTCTTTTCTTTTTTTGGGGAAGAAATTAGCTTGCTTTTAACCCTTCTTCAAGTTGAAGAGTCCCCTCTTCGATTTCTTTTCGCCAAGTCGCACTAAAAACCAACGTCTCGCCCTCGAAACGACATGTCGCTTTCCAACTTTTACCTTTTTTCCCTTATTTATTTATTTTTCTTCTTCTCTCTACTTTGTTTCTTAAGGAGCTAGAGGTTCATTCATTGAATTCTAAATCTAATCATCCATCACATTTTTTATTTTCTGGTTTGTAATTAGGGATTTTTTTTTTAGTGTAGTTGTTTAATTTTTTATGTTTTCCGACCATTTTTTTAGCACAACAACAAACCAATTGATTGCTAAGATATTTCTATGTCACTTGAATTATGCTCACTTTAACATTTTTCAATCGATTTTTGTTGATATATTAGTCAATCGATGAAACTAAATATATCTAAACTAGAGATTGCTTTAATATCCTTATAGTTCCTAAAATGTTAATTTTAGTCTCAATTTTTTTTTAAAAAAAGTTATTTTTAAAAGGTATTTATTTTCTCCTTAAAACTCTTGTAATGTTTATTTTAATCTCTAAATTTTCGAAACTAATTAGTGTGTTTCTTAATATATCACTTTTATGTCTAGTATCTGTCTACCTAGTATTTGGATTCAATATACGTGGTTTGAGTAACTCATGTGTTAATATGTATTCTCTCATGTTATTGTTTTCTTTGAAAGACAACTAGATGTGATGACTAAAATAATTATTTTCACAAAGTTTGGAGCCTAAGATACATATTCTGATAGTAAAATTCTCAAAATAAAAAATCTTAAAGTCCATGGATCAAAATGGACACAATTGATAAGTTTATAGACAAAGGTAAAAAATAATAATAAATAAATATAGGCACAAGAATGAAATTTAAACATATTTTGTTGTTCAAACAAGTAGTTGGGGTTTAGTCTAATTTAACTACCTCTAAAGTAAAGGAAGTGGTAAATATTTTCATTAGTTGAGTTATACTTATATCTAAATTGGGGATGCATAAAGAATTGACCAAGGGAATGTTTGGTATAGAATGTAATTACTTGATATCTAACGGTCCGACTTTTTAAGACATTCAAACTAGAATTATATTCATATCTAAGTTAAGAGTGAGTTGGTTTCGCGATGGGTTATTGTAAATAAAAAAATGTGTATATTTGATTAATAAGAACTCATTCTCAAAATGTAAAAGTATAAATTTTTAAAATTTATGAGGTAAATAAAAATTAAACTCAAAACTTAATAGTAAAAATATATGAATTTTAAAATTTAAGAATTAAATTGAAATTAAATTTAAAATTTAAGAATAAGAGTAACTTTTAAATTTAGAGATTAAATAAAAATTACTATAATTTTTTTTAAATTATTATTTAAGAGAATTGAGAAAGGCTGAGAAGAAGGAGAACAAGTGCACCACGCAGGAACCAAGTTGCGTAAGAGCTGACGTAAGTGGCTGAGGTTTTAGCCTAACTTTGAGCTAAAATATTCATGATTTGCGTAAGATAATAATTAATATTAGTTTGAGATGTAAAGTGTCCTAACAAAAAAGTGATGAAATTAAAAGAATTTAGAAATAATACTTATATAATAAAAAGCTTTACTTAATAATACATCTACTCACCTTTCTAATCATAATTATTTTAAATAAATTAATTTAAGTTTAACACTAAACACCAAAAATAAACATAAAAGCTAAAAACTAAATTCAAAATTTTAAAATAAAATTATTTATAAAAAAGAATCCTTTTAACGACTAAACATACAAAATAGTCTTTCATATTTTGAGTTAATTCTAAATTTATTTCTTTGCTATTATAAGTTTAGATACAAGAACATGTCACTCATAAACTAATGGATATATAAAAGCAAAATGCTCGTTACTAAACCTATTTCTTTAAGCTGACATGTCCATGTGTTCATATGTATTAATAAAATAATCATGTAATGACACCTCAACTTTCTATTAATAAATTTAATGAAATTTTTTGCTGCCTAAATATCCAGCTAATTGAGTATTTTTAATACACTAAATTGAAAATTGATTTTTTCTTTTTTGGGTTAAAATATCATTTTTGTTTCTATACTTTGGAGTTTGTTAAAATTTAGTTATTGTATTTTCATTTGTCCAATTTTCAAGAGATCATAAATTTATTCCCAAATGTTAGTTTATTGTTGATTTTTAGAAAACTTTTTGTTATTTATAACAATTTTTACTATAATTTTTAAAAATATATTCTCATATTTTATTTTGTTGTAGAAAAAATATTATTATTATTTAATTAATTTTGATAAAAATTATATTTAAGGACTAAATTGAAGATTTAATAAAAATAGAGAAACTAAATTTGAATAGTTAAAAGTATAGAGATTAAAATTGAACAAATTTCAAAATAGAGGAATCAAAATAAAATTTTAAGAACACTTTTTTTTTTTTCTCTTTAATAGAGAACACCATTGGAAATGATATAAAATCTTATGGAACATTTAACATATTTAGTTATTTTTAATTAAACAAAATGTGAGGTGAGAGATTGTCATTTCAATATTAAGAAAGGTAAAGTACGTTGACCATTGGCGTGGACATATTTAACCTTCACCACCCAACATGGAACCATAAATTTCCATCGAGAGAGTTCTAGGCTACTGCACACCACAAACTTGACTGATTCATTCTCCAAAATAATAAATAAATAAATAAATTGATTTATCATTAGACGTTTCAATTAGTCTATAAAATAACTTTCATAATTTTTAAACTAACAAAAAAATTGAAGTTTTTAATTTTTAGAAAAAAATTTTAATTTACTATTCTAAATTTTGAAAATAGACTTAGGAGAGAAAATAACTATTAAAATTTAGGATTATAAATTAATATTTTTTTTTTATTTTAATATAAAGATGTTAATTTTTTTCTGTAACGGTGTATGAAATAAAAGACTTAAATCTGTATTCTCATGATAATACAAATTTCAAGTCGAGTGAATTGTTATCTGTGAATATAAAATTTTCTAACTTATAATGTAGCAAGTGGATTGCAATTGTGGCCTCCCTCCTCCTATAATTTCCTAATGCTACTCATATTTTTCCAAACAAAAAATATCATGATAATTAAATCTCGAAAGAAAATGTATAATATAGAATGTACGAAATTACTCAATCACATCATCATTTAAATTATTTGATAACTTAACTATATGAAAGGGAAGGGGCAAAATTATAGTCCTTTCCAAAAAAACAAAAAAATTAAAAATAAAGTTATAGCAAAATTTTCATATCTACTCATCAATTATTAAGAGCGTGGCAGACAGACGCCGTACGGGGCGGCATCGGCCACGTACCCAATTTTCTGAGATAGACCCCACCATTGCCACTAATAGATGAGGTGGAATCCTCTAATTGGTCCAAGTCATCACTTCGTCGTCAGTATCCCAAACTCGTGCGGGAAGGAAAAAAGAAAGTAGTAAACAGAAGAGTGTGGACGACGTGTCGTTTCAGTAATGTGAGGATGAAGTGGAAAGTGTCGGGTTGTATTAGGGGGTCCACCTCCAGCAACCAATCTTGTTAGGCCACGTCATAAAAATTCCTTTAGATTTTTGATTGATTGTTTTGTTTTGTAATGTGTATTATTAGGTTTTCATCTGAAAGGTAAATTCATTTTCCCTCCTCACTTTCCACGTGGAGCCCAGTGTGGTGTGAAGGAGTTACCTTCATCTTGCCTTACCCTCATCGTACCCACCTGTCTATTTCGATCAAAGTTTGGACCACCTAACCCCTCCTTCCTTTTCTTTTTGTCAGCCAAAATATATCCTTTATTCCCACCCAACTCATCCAAATACATTTTTCTTAGATTAAGAAATTAATTCTTCAAATTTCTTCATCTCATTTAATTTACAAATTAACTTGAAAGAAAAAGGAAAACAAAAACATTATCCAACGTCTTATTCCATTTTGTTTCTGTGTTTTATCACAATTTCTTGATGATAAGCATCCTTTAATTGGTCAGTAATTTTATTATCTAAATTTCTTTCAATTCACTAACTCATTATGTCACATAAGTTATTTCATCACCCAGATAGAAGAAGGAAAGAACGATGATTGGAAAATGTTTGGAACATGAAAATGTTAATTTGCATAAAACTAAACAAATAAACTCTTTTTTTTTTTTTTTTTTTTTTTT
>QLSR01001477.1:423810-439950 GCA_031780015.1 Citrullus colocynthis
AAAAAAAAAAAAAAAAAAAAGGAAATATATGAATTTGGTTTTGGTTAATGGTTTTGTCGTTTCTTTTAATTTAGTTCAATTATAGCCTTTTTTTTTTCTTTTTTTTTGAAGAGTAGTGCAATATAGCTACTCCTTAATAGTTCGATGTAAAAATAAGAAATAATTATGACAGAATCTCATTCGTTAATTTATTTTCAACATAATATGTCGCAATTAAAGTTATTGAATTTTTGACAAAAAATCATGGCCAAATTTCTAAAAATTAAAAAAAAAATTATTATAGTTAGAAAAATTATTTTAAATGATAAAATTGTTAAAAATATTTATAAATAATAAAAAAATATTATAATTTATCTGCGATAAAACATGATAGATAGCGATAGATTACTACTATCTGTATCTTTCATGACAGATAGACATACACAATAAAATTTTGTTATATTTATAAATATTTGAGTTTATTTTCTTATATTTGAAAACAACCCTTGTTCCTATTATTTTAACGTGGACTATGTTTCTAGTTAAAACAATGAACTCATTTTTTAAAAGAAAATAATAATAAAAACGAAAAGAGGATTGCTAAAAAAGAACCTAAAAATTGAAGTACCAAAGAAAAGTTAGAAAACAATGTTTGGAGGCCACAAAACGAAATGTGCTGCAGAATTATCAATTGGTCACTAGGATCAACATTGTAAAAACATTATGGTTAAATCATAAACCTAGTTCATATATTTTTTTTTAATCCTTAAATTTTCATTGTGTTTAATAGATTATTTATTTATTTATTATTATTATGATTATCTTAATTTTCAATTGTGTCTAAGAGACATGACTAATACAATATTTTCAACATTCACAAATTTATTGGACACAAAATTAAGGCATAGAATTTAAATTTATATCAAATAGATCAACTTAAAGAACCTATTAGATATTTTTAAAGATAGAGATTTATCATATACTTACGAAAGTTCAAAGATTAATGGTGTAATTTACCCAACAAACTTTTAGATATATTTTTAAAATTTTTTTTTTATTTTTATTTTTTTTATACAAGGAAAGGGAGAAGAATAAAGGGTTTCTCAATGCTGAGCCTCATCTCACTCCCAAAAGCAATCAACATATTCCTTTGCAAAAAAACCCCTATTTTCCATCAACAAAGATAAAGAAAGAAAGATATGTAAAGAGACAGAGTCCCACTTCTCTAGTATGATAATATATGTCAGTAAAGCATTCTTTAAAGGAGCTTTGTAAAGGGAAAAAAGTTTGCAGAAGAAATAGGACGCAAAGTAATTTCTTTTCCATATCAGAATCTGTTCTTTCGTTATTGTTTTTCCCCCTGTTGCTGATGTTGTTATTATTCGACATATAACCCAAAAAAAAAAAAAAAAAAAAAAAAAAAATGTTCACATGATTGCCTCGAGAGAGAACGAGGCAAATGAATGGTTTAGGAACGCTGTTACAGGACGAGAACAAGCACGAACTCGAGCTCGATTCTGGACTCACTCTACAAGATATTTTTGTCCCTGTTAAAGTTTTGTGTTTTAGATCATGCTAATTTCTAAAGGCTACAAGATGTCATCAATGTCAGACAAACAGTTTCCATCTAACTACAACCCACCCCATTTCATGAACTTCTTTACCTCATCGTACAAAACTAGGATCGCAGCTGCACCTGTACTCCTGAACATGTTCGAAACAGCGCCTCGATAGAAAGAGCTAACCCCCTCCATTCGATAAATCTTCTTCCAACAGTCCAGGGTCCCATTGTACATTGGTTTATCCAAACCAGATTGCATCATCATCCGCCTTCTAACCGTATCGAAAGGATATGACAACAATCCAGCTGAGGTTGTGACTACTTGAGCGACTCCCCAACGCTTCCATAGTGCCAACTCTGATTGAGACTGTTCTACCAAAATCTCTTTCATGGTGTCAAAGCCGCCAAAATAAAGGCCTCTGTGCACTACCATTCCTTGTAGAGAGGCTGGAAGTCCCCGGTAAATCCCTCGAATCCCATCCTTTTTTCGTATGGTAGAAAGGAAATGGCAGATGCCTCGAAACTGACGAACATTGGTTCTTCCGATGTCAGCAGCAAGACGAGTGTGGGCAATATCTAAAGGATATATTAAAACTAACGTTGAACAACCAGCAGCCGCTCCAGCAATAAAATTGGCTGATGGACCAGAAAGAAAGTGACCATCTACAAAGCTATTCCTTAACATGTCTTTATATAGATCCTGCATACGGAAACAATATTCATAAACCACAAACTCATTTCATGAGGTGACAAAATACAAAAATTCCAAAACTGAACAGCAATTCCCCATAAAAATGAGCCAAAACATCAGTGACCGAGTCTCTACAAAAAGAAGCCACTTCTCCAACCACTAATTGATATATTTCAGACACCATGTGCATCCCAAGTTCTAAATTGAAAATGAATGGCATACAAAATAGTAAGACTTCACACACAAAATGCAGATCTACCATAAAACTTATAACATAGTATTTTCAGGAATGGAACAAACCTCTAGAACGATCTTTATTTATTCGCCCGTTTTGCCATTAATACCAATTTCTGGCCAGCTTAGAGATATCAAAAGGGGGATTAGTATGTGCATATATATTCTCTCCTCCATTTCTCACTTTCACTCTTCACCAACTGATAGCTTATGTCATAGAACAAGCATGTTAATGTCCTGTCATCAGCCATTCAGCCTCTTGATTTCTCATCTCCTATCATCATCAGAATGTGGAGAAACTGAACAAAACTATACTAACATTTGCCTTCTATCCTCACGGAGCATTACTAATATGTAACTTCTACCATGAACTAATTCATGAATTTACTCGGGCCATGAAAAACAACAACATTCCCAAGTTAACAGTAGAGGTTGTGTTTATCATATTTCTTGTTACTCCTATGTCCTATCAGGTAAACAAAAGACAGAAAAAGAAATAGGTTGTCCAGCAGCCATTACTTCTTCATCTCATTCTCTTAAGGCTTTCTCCATCTAAAATTCTATCAAAAACATTCTCCAGGAAACAAACTAATCCCCCCTTCAGAAATAACCTGATTATCTAAATTTCGAACCTAACAACAGATAAATCAGAAAACAAGAACAAGGAACTCCTAAAATGAACAGAAATTGATGATACCTTAAGAGAAAAATTGAGGGCAACTGAAGGGTAATAACGAATAACGCTGCTTCCATTGCCTCTCCATAAAGAAAGAATGCCTTCTTCCCTAACGGTGCGAAATATACAATCAAACATACCCTTGAATCTCCTTCGGCCAACCCCAACAATGGCCAGATTGCTCTCTTGGGTCTGTAATAAAAGCTTCGCCCTCTCAATTGGGGCAACGATGGTGTGTACAAGTCCGCCCATGAAAGCCCCCGCCAACAAATCACGATGGAAATTCGTCAGCCATTTGTAAGCTCGTGGTGAAATCGGAATTGATCTTGAATCCCCCATTTCAAGATCATCGGCATCCTCTACACGCATTCCTCGAAACCCCTCTCCCTTTCTCTCTATTATACGCTAAACCAAAGATGAAACAGGATAAAGATTACCCAATTTACAGCTTCTTCTTCTTCCCTGGTATCGGATACCAAACAAAACAACCCTTTACTCCGAAATCTTGAAACTCGAAAAAGGAATTTTCCCTCGTTTTCTTGCAGGACCCTCTACTCTGGGGATCAAAATAGAACGATGAACAAGAAGAAGAAGAAGAAGAAATAGCGCTACGATTCCCAAAAAAAGGTTGAACTTGATGGGATGGTCAGGAAAACCGACGGCTCTGATTGGTTGTGATCAGGTGGAGGAATGGAAATACACGCAAAGGAGGATCGATTTTCGATCCTTCTTATCTCTCTATGTAATTCCCTTTTCCAAATCGAAACCCATTAATTTTCCTTCGAAAATAAGAGATGAACTCGTCTGTTTCGATCAAATTTGATGGGTTCATAACGTGTTCGTCTAACCTTATGGATAACGAAGCTGAGAGGATTTTGGGCGTACCCATCTACTAAAGTTCTTTCCTTTGTATTCAAATTACTAAATTATACTAAATATCCAATAATTTTAGAGCAAGTTTCAATAAGGGAACTTATCATACATGTACAAGAATTAAAACTATTTACAAATATATAATAATAATAAATAAATAAATAAATAAATAAAAATAATGATAAATATTGTTTTGATTTTTTGAAAATTTTCAAACTACCATTTTCTATTTGAATTTTCACGCGGCGATTTCTTCTTCATGATTCTGTTTCATCGGCAGGCGATTTCTTCTTCGCGACAGTTCATCCACAACGATCGGCCGCTGCACCTCAAAACTTCTCCTCTTCTCCTCCTCTTCCTCTTTTTCTTATTCTTCTATCGCTGCCATTGCTTCTTCTTTCTTCTTCTTCTTTTCCTTCTTATTCTTATTCTTCTCCTCCTCCTTCAATTGATCGAAGTTTAATCAGTGAACACCTCTTCTATTTCTCCTTCTTCAATCGATTTTCTTCTTCAGCTTTTTATTATTCAATCAATCTTCTTCTTCAATTGATTGAAATTCAACTGTTTTAGCTCAATTTCAACTCGTCCAAATTCAATTTGATCGAAATTTGACTGATCGGATTCAAGTCAAAATTCAAGTTGGAATTCAACTCTATCATTGATAGATTGATAGAGTTCTATCACAATTTATCGTTAGAACCCTATCACTATGTCTATTAGTCTCTATGGCGTGATAAATAGAGAGTGATAGAATTCTATTACTGTCTATCGCTAATAAATAGTGATAGAATTCTATTATAGTCTATCCAATTTGAATTCAAATTAGATAGTTGTGATAGAATTCTATCACTTTCTATCGATGATAGATAGTGATAGAACTTCTCTTCTTGTTGTTTTTTTTCTTTTTTTATTGTGGCTTGAAGACTCAATCGAAAACCAAAAACAGGGATAGTTCTCAATGAGACTAATACTAATAGACATTAAGAAAGCTCTATTGTTGTCTATGGCTGATAGACAATGATATAGTTACTTTGATAGAATGATAGATTTGATATGTTAATTTGTACTATGGATTTGTTAGTTTGTTTTTCTATTTGTACAATGCGCTTGTTCTTCTTCCTTCAATCATTTTGTTTGTTTGTTTGTTTGTTTGTTTTTTAGATTTATTTGTATTGGTTTGTGTTTGTCTTTGTATAATGTGCTTGTTCTTCTTTTTCTTTGATTGTTTAGATTTGTTTACAATTTGCTTCATGAAAACTTTATCTCTGTCTATTGAAGATAGACAGAGATAGAAGATAGTGATAGAATTCTATCACTAATAGACAATGACAACATTCTATCATGGATAAAATTTGCTGGCTACTAATACTTTTTTTTTCTTTATTAAGTTGATTATGTTAGCAACATTGAATACAAAGTAATGGCTAGTGATAAACAGTTCTTCGTGAAACTAGACTTGGAATCTTGCAGTTGTCGACTATAAGATTGTGATGACATTCCATGTGATCATGGACTTGCTGTTTTCTAGAGGCTTAATGTTAATACTTATTCTTATGTGTTTGTATATTATTGTTCAACAAAATTGTCATCAACCTATAAAGGTTGTATTCAACCTGTTGGAATTCATTCAGATTGGAGAGCTATAGATGACCAGAGTAAAACATTACCTCCTATCGTTAAAACGTCAAGTAAGACGAACAAGAAAACAAAGGATTCTATCTATAGGTGAATCTAAAAGTTCATCAAGATGTGTCAGAAATGATAGGAAATGTCACAATTAAACAATGATATTGTAATCTTGTTTCTTACTTTTATTTACTTGTGATGTAATCTTGTTTGTTGGTTATCAAATTATTTTTTTACTTATTATTTTCTTGAGAAGTAAACAAATTGAACAATATTTTTAAATCATAACAAAGTTTATTGACTCTATCTAGTAGTAATTCTAGTTTGAAAATTATGTATATTATTGACTAAGTATCAAAAACAAACTTTGAAGACTCTATCTGATAAAAATTCTAGTTGTATCTATCGCGAATAGACACAAATAGAAGTCTATCTCTGTTTATTGTTGAAGACACTAATAGAAGTATCACGACATATAAAACACAAATCATACAACTTCTTTAACCAAATAACCTTCAAACAGCTTTACAAATTCCCAATTTCATCTTAAAGCCGTTTCCTTCCATCACAAAAAGTTTGAAGACTTTATCGAATAGAAATTTTAGTTGTGTTTATCGCAGATAGGCACAGATAGGAGTCTATTTGTGTCTATCGCTAATAGATTCTATCCACACCTTCACCTTCACTGTTTCTATCACGACATAACAAAACAGAAAAAGAAGAAAAATAAAAATGTATTAGTGTGTCACACAAACGCGTGATAGAAACTGATAGTAGTCTGTTATTTTCTATCACAACATATATAATAATTCTACACTTGTACCTCAAAACTCCACACATGATAAATTTCATGTGCCCAAAAAACTCTATCAATGAGACTCCAACTGCACCAGCACCTAGGAACATGATCATGGATTAACAACTTGGACAAAACTCCAAAAAACTTCATCAATGAGCATAAAAATTCTTATGTGTCACAAAATTCCATCAGTGAGCAAACTGTACATGTGATAGACACTGATAGAAGTAAGAATACTATGTTTTTTTCATTCATATTCACTTCAAATTCAAATGGATAGATTAAATGCTATAAGAAAAAATACCAACAATTTTATAACTTTCAAGAATTCTTCTAAAGTTTTAAAAAAGAAAAATTTGCAACAATAAGTCATCATTCGAACAAGTGAACATTTTGTATTCAATTTACAACAATGAAGAAGATGAAGAGGTAGAGCTGAAAATTAAAGTTGAAAAGAAAGAAGTATCACACGACTTTTTTTTCATCCGTTAGCGTGATGTGCGATTAATTTATTGAAGAGGTGAGCGATTAATTCGTGGACTTTTCGTCAATTTACATTAATTTTATTGTATTATCTAATTCTTTTTGGGCTAGATTCATAATTTGCTATTCATGTAAATATTTTGGGTTTTTTTATTATATTTGAAAAAGTCCTTTCAATAATGACAATTTTCAAGCTTATTTTATTTTTAATACTTAGAACTCTAAATATATTTCAAATTAATTCTTCAGTCAACTTTTTGATAAAATAATAGCAAATAAAATGACGTGACAATGATATGTAGTCAACTATAATTGGTACGTACTATATTTCGTGCCATTAATGGTAGGTTTTCCATTAGGAAGATAAGGGTATGAGTGGGTTGTTTAGCAAAATATATATATACATAAAAGGAATTCAAGTAAATAGAAAATGTTGAAATCTCTCTATTTAGCATGTAATTTCAATTGGTTTCATTTGAAAATTTGTCCCTAATTTTACTTGGAGGAAAAAGAATCGACTTTTTATTAACAAATTTGACACAAAGTCCAATATTTTAGCTAACCTTTTGGCATTCAACAAATTGAAACTGTTTACAATTTAATTGATGTCTTCAAATTCACTCACTAACTATCGGAAAAGGGGGGGAAAAAGCAATGTAAAATATTTAAAAACTCACTACTTTCAATAATACCACAAAATTGACTATGGAATATTGAATAACATGCCTCACCAATTTTGACAAAAATCCAACTCCTAAATTTAGGATATATTTTTATGTTTTTTTAATTGAATGATCACGTAAGCATGTTGATAGGATCCAATTGGACCACCTAATAGTTGAAAAACATGGGATTTCTTAGAAATAGCACAAAATATTTTTCTTTTATATAAATAGCCAATTTCTAAGAAAGTTTTTACTACGCTTTCTAGATGACAATTCGAGCGAGAGATCGAGACTAGAAAAAAGGGCAGTTAATCCTAGATGATTTTGGACATCTCGAAAGTTCTAGATACCCTCTCAAAACATGAGTTTTCTAAACTTTCAGGTTGAGAGCATCTACTTTTTATTTTCTATTATGTAATTAAAATAAATACTATCAACCACATATTTCATATCGTAATTGTTTTTGTCTTTTTAGAAAGATATTTAAATTCAAATTAATATTTATCTTATAAAAAATCTTAAATTAATATATATTATTTTGTTGATGAAAGTAACAAATAAAACAATAAACTATATCGATTTAAAGAGAAATTTAAATTAATAAAAATAAATATTTTATATAAGTTCAAATCATATTAAATTATAATAAATTAATAACAAATTATAAGAGCATTCTTGAAACATTATATAAATTTAAAAGATTACTAAGTAAACATTCTATAGAATAAATATATTTATGCAAGTATTACAAAATGTTTGCAAAAATAATCTTACAAAACAAGTATATATTATATATTTGTAATATAATATATTATATAATCTTAAAATAAATATATTATATAAGTTCAAATCATATTAAATTATAATAAAATAAATAATTGATTGGAGGAGCATTCTTAAAACATTGTATAAATTTAAAACATTACCAAGTAGAAATTCTATGAAACAAATATATTTATCCAAGTATTACAACATGTTTGAAAAATAATCTTACAAAACAAACAAGGTTATTTAAAAATATCAGAGATTAATAATTCCAGACATCCCCTAAGAGAAAAGATCAACATCGAGAATTACCCCTTTCTCTTCTCTTAATTTTTTCAATCTTTCTTTTCTTTCTTGGTCTTAGTCCAGGCCGAGATCGCCCCAATAAAATAAGTTTCTTAAAAAGGAGCTATTTGTACAACTTGAAAAAATATTTTGTGCCATTTCTAGTAATTAGCCAAAAATCTGGCAGTGGAAGGAAAATAAAGAAAATTGAAATATACACACTTTTTGACTTAGAAATAGAAACCTAGGTGACTATTTACAATAGGAACAATCCAACAATTTATGTCATCTTATTTAGTAACAAGGTCAGAAATGCAAATAAGTTGGGTAAAAGGCTTCAAAATGCATAGTATAGCAATTTGAAGTCTAATTTATGATTTCTAAATTTCTAGCCAAATAAGTAATAATTATAGTGAACTGATCCATTTTTTGTCCAGGTACAAAAGATTACAAACACATTTCATCCCTTTAATCACTTAATAACTTCTTTATTTTGCAAATGCAACACAGAAAAAAGAAGAGACTAACACAAGCAGGAGAATTGAAGGCACAGTGCTTCAGAAACTCATTTGATTTGAGCATTTGACATGTTCCAAACCTTCAAACTGGAAATCACTACAGTTTGAGTTCCATTGTTGAATGCGTATAAATGAGCATCATTATCGACAGCCAAAGTTGGATATGCTCGGGACGTGATGCAAGTTTTTCCTTTTCCTCCAAAGCTCTCAACTATAGAATGATCTACCTGCAAAATCGACGCCAAAAGATGAAAAACAAAGAGCAAACTCTGCAAACAAAAACAAACAACACGAACTAATCGGGAAGTACCAGTGTTCTCAACGATATCTTCTTGTAGCGTGGATCTACATCTACAAACGCTCCATAAGTGGTTTTATCTACCGCCTTTCTGAAAGAAGACCTATTGGTTTAAAAGAAACAGCCAATTCAGTTGAGTTTGCAATCCAAAAAAACACCTTCAAAATGCTTGTAAATAGAAAAGTCATGGCATGGATGTAACCTGCTCTGATCACTGCACATGAGCACTACATATCTGTTGTGAGCTTTAAGAATATGAAAAAATATTGCAGTGTGTTCAGATAAGTCATTGGAGGCCAAAACCAACAAGCCAAAGGGCCCAACTCTGCCATTCACTGATGCATCTCTTTTACCACACAGCAATTGAGGATCAAGATCAGCCCATCTTGTGTCCACTGACTCAGCCTGCCCTAAGTTTGGAAATTCAAATGAAACCTCCACATCGACCTTGAACCATTTGATCAAACATACAGTCAAATCGAGAAAAATCTGTTAGGATACCTTCTAACAAGAACACTCAAAAACAACAAAGATACAAAGAACACTAAAATATAGAAACATATATTGCAATATTAGTGAAAAAACTACAATATAATATACCGTAGCCTTTCGAGAGGGCTACTCTCTCCCGAATTCCCCAAAGGAAATCTCAATAAATTCTTCACACCCTCCTCTCAACCCCGTTCCCTCTCTTTATAACAAAAAGCTCTAACAAACTTACTAGTTACTACCTATTTACAAATATGCCCTTTCAAACATACTAATATTCTACTATTAGTCCTACACTAATCCTACTATATCTCTAACTAGGGCTCTCCCATGATCACGCTGTGTGAAATACTAACCTGAGAAGCTGAGCCACCAAGAATTTCCATTGTTGATCTCCCTCTAAGTTCTTTATGATGCAAACTAAAATAACCATACTAATATTCTACTAATAACCTCCTATACCTCCAGCTAATACTCTCACAGAATCAATTGATCACACCATGCGAAACACAAACCTGAGAAGCTGAGCCACCAAGAACTTCCATTGTTGATCTCCCTCTAAGTTCTTTATGATGCAAACTAAAATGGTTTCTACGTAACATCTCAATTTCCTTGACTGGCCATTGTATCAACTGCCTTCCAGTCTTAGATAGCCAAATCTTTCGAGGAACCACCTGCATTTCGAAGTTTAAGAATCAAGATTCATTCCAATTCATCCAGTTCATACGTCCATAATCTAAAACATGAAAATGGATCATAAGTTACAAGCATCCCAAAATTTACCTGCAGTCCAGACCATCCCTTCTGGATATCATCTTCTCTGCTATCAGATTCATTAACCCAACCCCACAATATCCTCCTCTTCTTTGAACTATCATAAAACGTCTTGGAAGCATAAAACTTCCCATAATCATATCTCAACCATAAGTTTGTTCCTCTAAAATCAAACCCAGAACCAGAATCAGAAGTGAACTTCTCTTTCTCAGGAGCATAACTTCCCAATGTATAATAATCACGAGAGTTAAAGCTAGCTTTCATCACATACTTAACACCGACCCCAAATCCACTAGAGAAATCAATCCCATCCGTTCCATTAAGCATCACAGGGTAAAAATCAGGGCATTCCCAAGTTCCAGAATCTTGAGAAGAATAAAGAGGAAACCTGAATTGATGCCAACGAACGAAGTCCTCACTTCTGTAAAGCATCGCCGCTCCTCCATAGCTCGTCTGGCCTCCAATGGCGACTCTCCATCCTCCATCTGGGCCTTGCCAAGCCGTTGTTGGGTCTCTAAATCTGTCTCTCTCGACGCCATTGGGAGGAGCTATAATCGGATTTTGGGAGGATTTTCTCCACTTCTCGAGAAATGGGTCTGAGAAATTGGTGGGTATTGCTAAATTCTGAACCTGCTGGAAACTGGAATCGATTCCAGTGTAGAGAATAACGGGTTTGTTCTTGCGGAGAAAGGAAACGGACCCGGACCAGCAACCATTGATATCGAAGGGATCAGTGGGCTCAAGGGCATGATTCAAATGGACCCAATTGATTAGATCGTGTGACATTGAATGAGCCCAAACCATTTTGCTGTTGAAAACAGCTCCATTGGGATTGTGCTGATAGAACAAGTGGTAAATTCCCTTGTAGAACATTGGCCCTTTCAACAAATGGAAAAAATCATAATCTTTACAAAATAATTTGGGGAATTTCTTTTAGTTTGTTTCCTGATTTCTAAGTAATTTATCAAATGTTTTTGTTCGTTGAGTTACATTAGCATGATTTAAATTGACAACAATATCTCTTCTTATAAGTTGTAGGTTTGAATCTTCTCTTCTTCATTTATAACGTCATATTCTTTTTTTAAAATTTTTTTGATACGATATATGTAATTTGAATCAATAAACACGACCAAAGCAAATAAATCATAATGTTGTTGTTTACAAACTTATATAAAGAAGAAATATATCTAAAATTTAATCCCATAATAAGTTATAAAATTTAAAAATATTCTTACCATTTGGATCTGTGCAATATAATAAAGCATATTGATGATTCACCAATCAAATACGGTTTCGACCAAAGAGAGAACAAAAAACAAATAACAAAGTTAGAATATGAAATAAAGTAGAGATCGGAAGAAAAAGAAATAGTAGAGAAAAATAGTGAAACAAATTTGGAAGAATATATGTATTACCATTCATCCAATTTTTGAGGGGTTGGAAGTGATAAGATGTCCTTTGAATTTGTTGTGCAATATGAACTTCATTGGCATATTCATGAGAGACCACAAATCCAAGTCTATTGCTTATGAGCAAAATAAAGTAAAATGAAACTAAACCATATTTGCCCCCTTGCAAGTATTTTGTTGGCATTTTATGGAATGAAAAAGGATGAGTAACCATTGCAAATAGATATATAAAATTCTAATCTTCAGTATGTATATATATAATTTTCGATTTTCAATTTATGTGAGTTAGTTCATTTTTGTTAACATGAACATAGTTCAATTATTAAGATATTATAACTTTCAATAAAAGATTAGAGATTCAAATTTTCAATTCTTAAAATAGAAATATATATATGAAAGCCAAAACTTCTAAGAACACTTTTATTAACATTTTTCTTTTGTTCTTAAAAGTCCAAAATTAAGTTGGCATTCCAAAACAAGGGTGAAAACTTTACTTTTATTTGTAAAATTTTGATTTGCGAAGTCCCATCCATAAACAATCATCTCAATTATATTACACAATAACCTCAAATTTTATAATTCACGAACAAAAAAAAAAAAAAAAATCTATACTAAAAAAATAATCAAATATTTACTAAATTGATTTGTTTGTCTTGTTTTAAAATGAATTGGGGAAAGCCAATGGGACAAACTAACATGTTAAGTTTGTTACATTAACACAAAAAGCAATGCAAAAAAAAAGTGTTTCTTTATCTAATGCATATCCTATAAGGTTATTACATTGCCAACTAAGTCATTTATAGAATAGGCCAAATTACTCACAAACTCATTGCCCAAACCCACAAAATTGTGATTAAAAAATGTTATCAAAGTAAGAAAGAAAGGAAAAACTCTATAGGATTTTACATCATTATAACACAAACATTTATAAGAAAATTTTAATTTTACATCAATCATTTAGGATTATAAGTACATCAATTTTTAACTTTATCCTAAAATTTATTGTTCTTTTCTATATGAATAAAATTAGAAGGATCCGTCACTCTAAAACTAAAATCTACGTCTACGTAAATTTATCGTTGCTTGAAAAAAGCTAATTTGTTTATTGGTTCTTTACCATTTTTATGTTGACAATTCATGAAGATATGATCAACTTATTAATTTATTTTTAGAAAACAAACAACAAAACAAGCAAGTTATAATTAACTATGGTTTATATGTATCAATAATTAATATATCAATGAATTTACCCTAATCTTATTAATATAACTCATTAACCTATATATTAAATTGCAATTATTTAGGGTAATTACCAATTAACCTTCACAATAATTATAATCAACCAGTAGGCTATGTATCCTATTTTCAAAAGTCGGGAAAAACCAATGGATATATTTTTTTTTGAATAAAAAAGGTTTAAAATGACTCTTAAAAGTTTTAAGAATATAACTTTTTAAACTTCAGTCATATACTTTTCATTTTGTAACAATTTAGACTTTGCATTTTACCATGTAACTTTTAATTTTAATTTAGACTTTGCATTTTACCATGTAACTTTTAATTTTCGTAGTTTTAAATTTGTGACAATGTAATTCATGTAATTTCAAATTTATATTAATTTAATCCACGTCATAAAACAACCAATCAAATTAAATATCAATTTTTTTACTACTTAACAATTTAACATCAAAATTAAACAGCTTATAAATATTAAAGCCCTAATTATCAATTCCTTTAAACCTTAATGATAACTTTCAAAATAATAACTACAATGTTATAGATTATTACTTAACTATCATAGCTTATGATCCTTAATTATTTTTTTTTTCTATACTATGCGAGCCTAATTTGCTATTTATTAAAATTTATGGACTAAATTGTAATTTTAAGAAAGTTTAAGGACGGTGTAATTTTTTTTATTATACTTTATTTTAAAATTTAATTGAGGAAAATATTGAAAATTCCTAATAAGTTGCATTCCCAAAAGAAAACCACTACTAAGGTGGGTCAGTTACGTATTTTTCGTCCTCTCTCTCTCTTTTTCTTCTCCTCCGACTTTTCATCGGCCATGAATATCAACGGAGATTCCAGCGGAACCGCCGCCGAGGAAGGCGGAGTCAAGGACAACAACAATCATCCGACTACTCAGGCGGCTTGTGCTGCCTGCAAATTTCAGAGAAGAAAATGCTCTGCCGATTGTCCTTTGGCTCCCTATTTTCCTGCGCATCGTCTTCAAGATTTTCAAAACGTCCGCAAATTATTCGGCATAAAGAACGTCCTCAAAACCCTAGTCGATTTGGAGCCTGATAACAGATTTAAAGCGGTTGAGTGTATGATTTTCGAAGCCAATTGTCGCACCAGCGATCTCGCCGGTGGATGTTACAAAATCATCTGTGAATTGCAGAGTGAAATTACACTTCTGGAGGCTCAGCATCGACTCGTCCTCCGTCAGCTCCGATATTGGCGACAGACGGCGGCGATTTCACAATGTGGTGCGACTCGTTCGGAATTTGATTTCAATTGGAAGCCGGGGCTTATTTCAGAAGATTGGATACGAAAAGAAAACTGCAATTTGAATGATCGGTTGACTATGATGGAGAATGAAGTTTCTTTTTCCAAAGCCCTAACCCATTAGGGCATAGTCTTTACTTTTAGATTATAATTTTCCTTTTTCTTTTTTTCTCTGAAACAGACATAGACATATAGATTATGATTTGAATGTGTTAGCAAAGAAACTAAATTGGAAATATTTTACATTCCTACAATTGGGAAAAATTATCCTTTAATTTGTTTAACTTAATTAATTTCGATTTTCTACTTATTTGTTCATGTATGATATATGTTTTTTTTTATATAAAAAAATTATTTACAAAACTTTCATTAGTAACTTCTAAAAGTTTCTAAAAAAATCAACTAAAAATAGATAAATAAAATATCATTTTGGTTCCAAAACTTTGGAATTTGTTCAATTCTTTCAAATGTAAAAAAAAAAAAAAAAGCATTAATTTTTAAACAGAAGAACTAAAATGATATTTAAAAAAAAAAAAAAAAATAGCCCCATTTGGAGCGGGCCTGTCCCTTTGTTGATCATAGAATATTTTTTCTTTTTTTCTTTTTAATTTTATTTTTTTATTTTTATTATACAATATTTAATTTATATTCAACCTAATATTTAGTAGATAATTTTTTTATTTTTAAATTTTTGTTTTTAGATTGTTTACAAACAGATCAATATAATTTAACTTTAGAGTTTATTAAAAAAATTGAAAAAAGAATTAATGGATATTATCTATATTAAAAGTCTTATGTCAGCGTGTGAAATTAAAAAAATTGAAAAAAGAATCAATGGATATTATCTATATTAAAAGTCTTATGTCAGCGTGTGAAATCTGAATTCTAAATATTGGGCATGAAAATATTAGCATACTATTAAGATCCTGCCAACTATAATTTAGGTGAAGATAGACTAAGATGGTTAGCGAAAATTCAATTATGTCATTTTCCATAGTTCTTGATTTCTATTTTTTATTCAAAATAAAATAAGATCAATTTAACACTATCAAAAAATTGTATTAGTTTTCAAAAATCTTAATTTTATTTTTAGAATTTGACTAAGAAGTCAAATATTTATTTACGAAAAATAAAAACGTGATTAAGAAATTGTGTGAATAAATACAATTATCAAAAACTAAAAATTAAAAAGCAAAATAGTTCGATAACATATTAGAATTCTAAGCCAAATTTCAAACACAAAATCAAGTTTTTTTAAACTTAGGTAGTTTTAAAAAATTGGCTTTGGTCTTTTAAAATGTTTTTATATTTTTTGAAAAGTAAGGTTGTAAATACTAATTTTTTTTTGTCCAATTTTTAACATATCTTTCCATATGGAAAATTTAAATTGTAATTTTTGAAATATTGTAGTTTTTATTGGGAGTTGATATTTGGGGATTATCTTGCTTGGTCGAGGGTTGAACCCTCGACCTTCTTTCCTTTTTTTTTTTTTTTTTTTTTTTTT
>QLSR01001477.1:440004-451687 GCA_031780015.1 Citrullus colocynthis
TTTTTTTTTTTTTTTTTTTTTTTTTTTTCATTTGCTTGAGTTATATATATTTTTTTAAATTGTTTTTTCCCCCACCTTCCCCTTCCACCTCTTCCACCTCCCCACTTCAAAAAATTTTTAAAAATATTATAGTTTTATAAATTATTTAGAATTATACTTTAATAAATTTTAAAAAATATTGTAGTTTTATAAATTATTTAGAATTTTACTTTAATAATATTATTTTAACTAACATTCTTTTAAAAACCGTTATAATAACAAACATATATTTTATCATTAACCAACCAATATAAAATTAAAGTGTTAATATTAATACAACAATTTATTGTTTTTTTCTACTAAAATTAGTAATAATAAAAAAATTCAATGTGTCCCACAAGGGGACGTTGCCGATTTCGAGCTGGCTAGCGTTGTTGACTTTGCACTCTAGGTTTCTCTGGTGGATTTAGTTGCTCTGGTACCTCTGCAGGCGCTTCATAGATGTCGTATGCATGTTTGAAGACGATGGCCCGACTTCTGAATCATAATATCCTAAACCAAAGGCTGGTTGTATCATCATCGGACTACCATAACCAGTCTGGCTCTGCGTTTGCGTCTGCATCATAGGAGACAATTCTTCCACATTATGGTCAACCGCATCAAACTCATCTTCTTCTACTCGAGCACGTCTCCTATGCCTAGGAATTGGTGGAGGTGCAATAGGTATATCGTACCTGTAGTGTAATTCCTCCATGTAACTTGCGCGTTATTATTGCATATAGTAAATACTTGATCTGGATTATTTGCAACATCATGAAGACTACTACTGCTCGATCTCTGTCAATTACGAAACAATTAAATAATATTTCAAATAAAATTTAAATAAAAAATAATTAGACAATATTTGATTATATACCAAATGACCCAAAGCCGCTCCCGGACGAGTAATGTAGCGTCTCGTAATATTATTATACCAAATGATGTAATCTTGAGTTGCATCCTTACCGCTCCCGGACGAGTAATGTAGCGTCTCGTAATATTATTATACCAAATGATGTAATCTTGAGTTGCATCCCTACCGAATTGCCCAAGTGAAACACCGACTGCAATAAACCTTCTACGATAGTGCCATCGTACTACCAAATGTGCAACTTTTTCAGACCAATCTGCTCAGGTCAATGTTAGGGGTTCAGTATTGCAGTCTGATGGAACATCCTGTTTGAAACAAAACTGTCGGATTACTCTGTCAGGAAGATGCCACTCACCAATGTGAAAACATATGAATGGGCTCATCATCCGCCATATGTCTTGAATGCTCGTACAAAAATTGGACAAAGTGTTCATAACAACTTTGTAAGGCTCTCAAATAATCTGAAACATAACATATTACATTAAAAATATTAAATACAAGTATATAAAAAAAATATATAAAAAATTCATTTGGGTTTAGTATTCACATACCTGGTCAGGTTGAAGCAGATCAAGCATATATCTATATTGACTCACTACATGTGTAGCTGACCTAGTTACATAAAATTGGTCTCTCCACCTATATTATTAAATTAATATTTTAGGTTTAAAATTAACTATATTAGTCACAAAAATATTAGCTAAATTAAATTAAAATGACATACCGAGAACCATAGGCTAGTTCTACTAATTGATGCTCGTTGACATGTCGGAGTTGTGGAGCCATTGTTGAAAATCGTTCCCAAGCCCATATTTGTAGCAATATCAGAGGCCCAGAGGTTTTGTTGCCTTACATAGTTGTCTATACAACCATACCAAACACGCTCCACCCCAAGAATACCGTCCCGTCTCATGGAGATTGGCTAAAAAGGGAAGGAATATTCGGTGCATGAAGTGACTTGATTTATCAGAAAACAGACTTCCACCCATCATCTACAGTATGTATGCTCTTGCATATCTCGTGACAGATTCTTCGACTGCATCATCATCAAGTCTTGGAAATTGTGTCCCCAGCCATGTTAGACTCAACCTTGATCCCCTAATTTTATTTGCAGGTGGTGTCACACCGAGTAGCATCTGACAAATATGTAGCCAGTCGTCATGCATTACCCCGGTAACAGGCTCGCCATCGACAGGTAGCCCAAATAATATTTCTATGTCCTGGAGCGTGATAGTGACTTCTCCAGTAGACACATGAAATGTATGGGTCTCTGGCCTCCATCTCTCAACAAGTGCAGCGATGAGGTGCCAGTCTAACTGAATGAATCCTAGTCTGGCAACCCCATAAAAGCCTGATGCACGCAGAAGTGATAGTATACGATAATGGAGTGGTATGGTACGATAAACAACCGCCCCACGCCGTCTACAGCACATCTCGCCTGTAGTCCGATCTTGCCATACATTTGTTGATCGATGAACAGATTAATCGTATAAAATATCGGAACAATCAGTCCTGGGTTTAAAGCCATGATCTAGAAGAAAACAAATTATATATTTATCGTGTAAAGCATACAAATAAATTAGGACTTAAAAGCGAGAGAGAGTGATATAGTGAGAGCACATGATAAAAATAATAATTTTATTATTAAAACATTGGTTACATGATAGAAATGTTAACGAAAAAAATCTCTAACTGTCTGGTGTCTGTCTTCGTAACGAAGGACATTTCCTTCGATTATGACCTAACTGATTACAAAATCCGCAACGTACTTGAGAACTTGGTTTTGTCCAGTCCATCTCATTATGATATCCTGAACTTTTTGGTCTACCAGGTTTTCTCAATAACGTCGGGTCGACATGTAAAATAGGCATATTAGGAGGTGTGATCCAGTAGTCTTCATGCGGTACAGGTTGAAATTGAGGAGAGTAGCATGCAGCGTATGTCGACATTTTATAGTAGTCCTCAATGAAATCTTCATAGTTCATGTTAAATCGTGAGCAAACTGCCATAAAATGCGAACATGGAATGCCAAATGATTGCCACTTGTTACATGAATAGTACCGTTCGGAATCACTTAGCTTCAGTATTTGAATATTTCCTCCTTTAGAATTGAGGCTGAGACGTCCAGTTTTCACATGAAATACACCTTCATATCGATCATATGATTGGACTTCATGTTTACTGGATTTTGCAGCCCATTTTGAGATTTTTTTCGTGTGCGTACCTGAATATTTACTTACTCAGTATTATAAATATGTTTGGAACAAATTGTTGATTATTAAAAAGAAAATCATTACCGGGTGTATTTATCTCGACGCTCCAAGGCAGCTATTATTTCTTCTCTTCTTTTCTCAAAATAATTTACACACTTGTAGAATGTTATTTGAGCAAGAGCATTTATCGGCAACATTCGAGCTCCTTTAAGGACTCCATTGATGCACTCTGATAGATTCGTCGTCATCCAACCGTACCTAAACCCTCCATTGTGCGCTTGAGTCCATTGCTCAATACCAATGTTGTCAAAAAAAACTCATACATCTTCTATTTATTCGCTTGATGTCTTCCACTGCTTTATTAAACTTGCGAACTTGGAACTGACATCCAGCACAATATACAAAATTTTTTAATGTATTGAACTTGTATTTTTTATTAAAATTACTTACAATATGGCGTAAGCAGAATCTATTGTGACATTTTGGCCCTGTCCAACCATTTTCTGGATTGTTCACTGCCGAGATGATGCCACAATGCCGATCCGAAATCAAGCACACGTCTTCATGTATAACAATTTCTCTGAGGTGTTTTAAAAACCATCCCCACGTGTCAGCAGACTCCTCATCTACAACGGCAAATGCAAGAGGAAGAAGATGCCCATTAAATCAACTGATGTAGCAACTAGCAACTTTCCTCGATATTTTTCATACAAGTGAGTACCGTCTATTTGAATAATCGGCCGACATTTATTAAATGCTTCTATACAAGGACCAAATGCCCAAAATACAGAAGTAAGAATGGCATGTCCTTCAGTAGGTGTGCTCTTTATTCTCTACTCCACTCGTGTGTCGGGATTTGTATGCTTGACCATATACAACCACCTGGGCAACAATTTGTATGACTCGTCTCAATCACCAAATACTCTGGCCAATGCCTTTCGTTTACCCTCCCATACCCTGTGGTAAAGAACATGATATCCCCATTTTGTTTTGATGTCGGATAGGTGTGCCACACTGATGGACGGTTTTTCCCTCACAGCTTCACAAAACTCTAGTGCAATCATTGAAGAATCTAATTGCACATGAGTTTGGCTAAGCTTTGAGTAAAAACATGTATGTTGGTCAACACACTTAGTAATCTTGAACAAATTGTGAGATTTTTTCTTCGCTGAACGGAGTCGCCACTTGCAACCGTCCTCCCATTTCTTACACCGAATTGTCCAAATATTCGGTGTTGATTCCACGATCTCATATGGTGCATGACACTTGATCGCAGAACACTTGACCAAATGTTGTAACATTTCTTTGGTTTAAAAAATCATACCTTTATATAATTGGGTATTGTCAACGACTACCGAGGCTACAACTGGGTCATGTTCTCTAACGCTATCTATTATATTCATGTCAAGATTAGCGAATGTGTCTGACAGCATTTCATATTCACGACCATCAATCCAACTCCTCGAATTCATCATCTGTTTCTGTTCTAAAATCCATATATTGATTACCAGCCACTATATTTTCATCGTCATAGGCTGGTGCAACTGATTCAGGATCAAGATCAATACATTGATTCGAGTCTTCAAATTGACTCAACGATTGTGCATTCAAGTCTACATCCAAGCCTACCGTACTCACATTAAAGTATAAATGCACTAGGTTTGGGAGCGGCATTGCAATTGAAAACATCAGATTCATCACTTGTTCGTTATGAATGGGGAATGACATATACTTTACAGATCCTAATGGTGTTAGATTAGGATGTCTGTATATTATTTCTAAGTGGTTTGATCTCATATCTACACCAAGTGACAACCCAATCATTTCAACAAATTGTTCAAAAACAAGTCCACTATTCACATTTATGCTAAAACCCCCACGTGCTGTTTGATCATATTCAACTCCATCAACACCATCAATCATATGACCAATTGTAAACAACATAAATCCCAAACACTTGTCTGCCATTTTCTAAAAGAAAGAAAACAACAATATACATCACTAATTATTTAACTAAAAACTCTAATATTAAAAAAATATAGTAATATCTAAAATGCAACGAAAATATAAATTTGTACTAAAAAATTAGAATTTACTGTAATAACATTAAAAGGTAATATAATTATAAAACTAATATTATTTATTTTAATAAAGATCAATATTATTTCTTCTAAAAATCAATATTATTTTTTTTAAAAAAATTAAAATGGTAAATCTAATATAATATTAATATGATAAATCTAATATAATATAAAAAAGAACATTAACTTATAGAAACTCATAACATCAATATATAAATATTATTCAATTCAAACACTATTAACAAAATAAATACGAACATTAAAATGACATATTTAGATTTAAATGGTATGTCTAGTATAATATAAATATCAGAAAATGAAATGATAACTTACAAATTCAGTAATGGTTTACTTATTTTTCTTTCTTGAAGTGACAACGATCGATCTTTGCTTTCCAAATAGCAACAAATACTGTAGAACTAAAAATAACATGAGAATAGGGAAAAAAAATTTATATTATCTTTAAAAAAATATATTTCATAAATCAAATTTACAAACCTCGTAAATTTGGAAAAAAAGAGTATTTCGATAGATAGTGGGAAAATGAGAGGAAGAAGAGGTCGGATTGGAAGAAGAAATAGTGGGAGGAAGAGAGGCCGGGGCGGTCATTTAAAGACATTTGGTCGAGGGTTCAACCCTCGACCATAAGTCAGGGGCTCCGCCCAGGGAATTTCTACGACGACGCGACGAGACTTGCGACGGATTCTCTGCGACGACGCGACGGGATGTGCGGCGGATTCTTTGCGATGACAGGACGTGCGGCAGAATCTCCTTGCATTGGTAGTAGGCCTTGCGTTGGTCGAAAGTTAAAGCCTCCTTGCGTTGGTCGAAGGCTCGCATTGGTCGAGAGTTGAGGTCTCGACCTTTGCCTTGGTTGAAGGTTGAGGTCTCGACCTTTGCCTTTCCACTTTTCAATCTTCTCTCTCAGGCCTCCTTGCGTTGGTCGAAGTAGGCCTTGCGTTGGTCGAAGGCTTGCGTTGGTCGAGGGTTGAGGTCTCGACCTTTGCCTTTGTCGAAGGTTGAGGTCTCGCCTTTTGCCTTTTCCACTTTTCAATCTTCTCTCTCCTCCCAACTACCATATTTTCCTAAATAGTTTCCAAACTACAATATTTTTCTAATTATTTTTATTAAATACAATATTTCAATAAAAGGTCCGAAATTTTTCTTAAATAAATGAAACAAGTTTAATTTTTAATAGTAATAAATGATTTCCAAATGAAGAATTTGTGGACGGATGATGGATCCAATGGGTTCATAGGGACATCAAAACCAAATGAATCCGGCTCAAATTTGTATTAATACGGTCTATCTAATAGTATTTATTATATTTTTAGAGAAAGATCTCATCTAATATTTAATTTCAAATTACAAGCCAAAGATAAATCAATGAATTTCATACTTATATCATAGACAAATTATTTCCGTAATATTTTTAGAAAAATCTAATTAATTAATTTTCCATCTTAGAAAAATATTTTATTTTAAGAAGGTAGAGATATCTTTTAACTACTTTTATTTATGTTAAGATAAAATGTATTTTACAATTACACGCATATGTATCATCTAATAGATAATTGTCACATTGGCCAACACAAAAGTATCATATAGAGGATATTGACTCCCTAGAGATCAGGTGATCTTATCTCCTCTCTCGAGGTCGAATTGATTTATTGAAAAAATGAAGGTATTAATTGTCAACTCGAGCTAGATGAAACACAATTATTATTTTTATTGAAATTTTGATGGTTCAATTTTTTAATATATTATCATTATTGATGTGTTATAATATCACTTTGGTTATACTATTTTGCGGTTTGTTCATTTGTAGGGCGTTTAGGACAAAAAGATCATTGAAAAAAAAGTTGGAGCATTTACTACTCAAAATAACTTTTAAAAAGATGAATTTATGAAATAAATTGTTTTGAGAGCAACCGTTGAAATCGACTTTTAGAAAAATAATTTTTTGAATGTTTAGTACAAGAAATGTGGAAGTGATGAGGATTAAACTTTTGATCTATAAAGAAAACGATCATATCATTTAATGAGCTAAATTTATTTTTAAGGAGAATCTGCCAATTAGATAAAAGTTAAAAAGTAAAATAAACTTAGCAACAATTATTGCCAACTCCGAATATATTATTTACTAAAAATTGTTGATATCTTGAAGCGAGCCCTGCATGTCCTTGTAAGAGACATCATTTGAAAATCTTATACTCATTAAAGAGATAAAGAGATCACATACACGTGGTTTTAAGTACCAAAGACACCTAAAACCTATATATATATATATATATATATATATTGCGTAATCAGCAACAAAGTAATTATTACACTCACTAAAGACAAAATCATCCAAAGTGTACTTTTAGTGTTTAGTACTTGTAAAAGTAATTTTTATGTTAGTAAGAGTATGTCTGGGAGTTTCAAAATCACTCTAAATATCTCTATAATTAAAATTAATTTAGTGTTTAATTTCATATTTTAAAATGTGATATCCATATAGTTAAAATTGAATCTAAATGAAAATTGATGTGGTACGAAACGGGTAAAACTTAGAACATATATATATACACAAAATTGATGTGGTACGAAACGGGTAAAACTTAGAACATATATATATACACACATACATTGGTGTTACCATTTATTTTAGATTTTCTTTTTGGAAATTATCTAACATTTGGGCTTAAAATAGAATTTGTCCCACTCCTTTAAATTTACGAGTTTTCTTTCAAATATTTTACATACATTACATCAACATGAAATTACCAAAATGAACCATTGTGCACGTAAATTGAGGTCCCACTCTCGCTCCTTAAGGTTTTGGTTTTATCACTCTTCTCTCTATTTTCTCTTACAGACTTGTTCTTGCTCTCGCTTTCGCTTTTGCTCTTTGTCTGTAGAAAATGCTCTTGGCTCTTTGCTCTCACTCTTTGCACTAAAAGAAATCAAATAACAAAAGTTGCAAGACTGAAAGTGAGGGAACGAGACTAGTTAGAGTCCAATATACTTGCATAATAAGGTTGTTTCGATAATTTTGCCAAATATGACACATGCATGCAAGAGGTAAAAAAACTTACATTTTGGATCAATAATACAATTATCTCCTTTTTTTTAATTTAAAATAGTATCATTAAAATCATTTATATCATCAATTTTTACACAACAACATGTCAACTTATGTCTAAATGATGTTGTAAATAAGTGATTACATCATCAAATTTTTTTTCTCTTCAAAAGTTTGAATTTATTGTATTTTGAAACTCACTAGCCACCAACCAACATTTTTTGTTTTTCATACATTAATGTAACATCACTTTTTTAATTAGTCTAAAGTAATGGATTTATAATAGCTTAGACACTTTTTTCAACTAAAGCAAATTTTAGTAGGTGAGACGTGTGAATATATATATATAATATTTTAATAAAATAAAAAATAATTTTAAAAAGAATGATTATTTTCAAATATAGTAAAATGAACCAAACTATTTACAAATATAAAAAAATTTAATCAGCAAGACTTTTATCGCTCGAGTGGTACCATATCTTTTGAGCGATAAATCTATAGTTGATAGACAGTAAAATTTTTTTATATTTATAAATAGTTTGATATTTTTTATTTATAATAATTTTTTTTTTTTAAAAAAAACAACCCTTAAATTGATATTGTATGAAGATGTGAATGTCAGACATATATTAATGATATAATTTAGAGGCTTTTGAGTCGAAAATGTGTTTTAAAGCTCTTTTGAAATGTCGACATTGTACTTTTTTTTAGAAGAAAAATATTATTTATTAATATTTTGATTGTGTTTTTTAATAATTTTTCTGGTTGTATTTTATTTCCGCTCTTGACCTAATCAAGTTGTGAGTTAAACTATTATCGGGGAAGATTAAAAAAAAAAAGAACATTTTCATTTGGTGAGTGACCCAACTAAACTCTAACATTAAATTAATCATGTGTTTGAATTATGTTTTCAAGTGTTTAATTTAAACAATAATTCATTTTAAAATAAATACAAGTATTTGACAACTACTTAAAATAGATTTTAAAAGTTATTAATATTCTTATTTTAAATAGTTCTTATCATTAAAAGTGACTAAATAAAAATAAATTTTTAAAAATATTTATTTTTTAAGTTAATCCAAATGGACCTTAATTCTATGAACACCTCAATTTACTAATATAGATTTTAGAATCTCAATTTTATAATACATTTTTCGCATTTATTCTCTTGTGAAATTTTGGTTGTTTTATAACAATTATTATTATTATTATTATTATTTTTAACATAACAATTATTTTCTTAAAACTATATCAAATAATTTCAAATTAAATAATTTTTTTAAACAAAATTAGATTCAGTTTAATCCTGCAATTTTAAATGATTATTTTTAAATAAATTAAAAATTTACTACCAATAAATAAAATGAGAACGGGTGGTCGAGGATAAATCGGGATCAGAACCGGGACGGAGATACCCTCCCAATTCTCGTCCCATCTCCGGACAGGTATCTGGAGAATGTCCCTGATTTGACCTCCATCTCCGGTTAAACTTAACTTGGGATTTTCTAAATTTTTTTTTATCAATCCTAGAGCTAGTTAGTAATTAAATTATTTATAACAATTATGTGAGTTTAATTGCTCAACTATAATTAACAGGATCTTATTCACATAAATTTTATATAAAATAAATAAAAATGAAAATATTAAACTTTACAAAATATATAAATAGGATTCCTAATCTTTCAAACTCAATAATTTGAATTGTTTTTGGCAGCAATCAGGTTGGTTCATGATTTTTTCTATTGATTACTGACACTTGCATATATTTTAATATCTTAGAACTCCCACGAAGATTTAGACCACCATAAGGCATTCAAGGTCTTGCATCATGCCCTTTAGTTTGATTCTAAACGTTCATCAACCTTGTTTTTTTAAATAGTCTAGAAACTATAGGCTTCCGTAGTTAATACTTGACATCAAACCTTTAGTTTAATCATAAAATGAAGTTGATCAACTTCACTTATGCACAATTTAGAAGCTCTTGATATCAAAATTTAGTAACAACGATGAACTTGTAATTTTTTAGGAGGAATCAAACAATTGTCCTGCACAAGAGGAAAAACTCGCATTGATATGGTATTTGGCACTAACACTTTGACGATCAAGTCAATAATGGTTTAAAGAGCTAGAGTAGATAATTTTATGATGTATTTCAGTATATCTCAAATGTCATTAGTCCTCTTGATTATATAGAAATAGGTTTCATAATGATTATTCGCTAATTAATCTCTCAAAATTAATCAAGTCATTTCTAACCGTTATGATTGTTGGATTTATTTCACTGGTGACTCAGACATGTGCAAAAGCACACTATTTAGGCATAATCTTTACCTTCACAAGATCAACCTCCTTAAGGTCTATGGTCCTTATCCATACTTAGACATTATGACTTTATGGTTGACCCGTATGATTGGTCTCAATACTTAGCCAAATAAACTTATGGATTGATGGACGACCCTATGGGTCAATCTCTATACATAGCAAAATAAATTTATAGTTTGATGGTCAATCCTATGAGTCAATTTTCATACTCAACTAAATAAACTTTTGATTTGATGGCCGATCCTATGGGTCAATCTTCATACTTAACTAAATTAACTTAACTTGTGAACTCATGACTAAGTCTTTATACTGAATAAAATAATAATTTATTTTTTTACTCAGAAGAGAACTATAGTTTTTTGTAACGAAGCATAATCTAATTTGACCGTCCTTGGCTCTCACAAAGGCCAAAAAATTCATTACTTCTTTTACTAAAATTTAAATTCTATGCCAAAACCTAATGCAATGAACCAAATAAAGAAAAAAAACACACAAGTTTCGTGCCACATATTCAATACTATAGGGTAGCTTGATGAAACTCTTTCCAACAAACTAAAAAGTACCATACATTGATTCTAAAATTTATTGGGAATTAAATATAATGAAATTAATTTTAAAAAAAAAAAAAAAAAAAAAAAGAAGAAGAAGAAGAAGAAGAAGAAGTGAGAGAGAGGAAGGGCAAATAAGGAAGAGGCGTTAGCAATGGAAAAAGAGGGCATAAAGAGTGTCGACACTATCGCCCTCATTCTGAAGCAAAAAGTCATAACTGTTAGTTTATTCCTCTGCTTCTGCCCTTGGTTTCCTTCCATTATGTCGACACTCTTCTTCTTCCCTTCCCACTTCCCCACTCCCATCTTCTTCCCTTTTTCTTTCTCCATCTTCAATCCTTCTCTGTTCCTGCTCTTTTTTAAAACCCAAAACAACCCTTCATCTATCCACTTCTTATCTTCCTCTTCGCCTGATTCCGTTTCAGGCGCCTTTCCCTATTCGAAGATTCCAGATTTGGGTTCTTCGAATTTCTAATCGGGTTTTAATTCCCCACTCTTCCTTTCCTCTTCTCTCATGTTCTTCATTGAGGTTAGCTCCACCCACCCCCTCCCCCCCCCCCCCC
>QLSR01001477.1:451745-504195 GCA_031780015.1 Citrullus colocynthis
TTCTTTCCTTTCTCTCTGCTTTCCCCCAATTTTATTTTGCTCATCGCTTTTCTCCTTCTTTTCTTTTTCAGGATTTGTGGCAGATGCTCTTCGTTCGAGGTTTCCAGGATACAACTCGACTTCTCTCTGGTAATTTCCTTTTCTCCCTCAATTATTCTGTCTTCCTCGTGTTTAACCTTCTTCGAATTGAACTGGATCAATTGTGGAATTGATTGATTGGTTCGTGATTTCTGGTTTTAGTTATGTTAGGTTTTGTTTGAAGAATTCTGTGAATGATTGAGATTTCTAATCTGGGGATTTCTCGGTTTTTTTTTCAATTCTGGGGATTCCTGATCGAAACAGAGTCTTTTATACGGACCATATCCGAATCCATGGCCAATTCATCTTGTGGGGTCTCGGAATTAGAACTCTGTAGGAACGATACGGCTGCGCTCCATTTCAAATTAGTCGCCATCGCCTCGATTCTAACATCCGGAGCCATGGGAATCGCCATTCCGTTGTTTGGTAGACAGAGTCGGTTCCTCAAAACAGACGGCAACCTGTTTGTGGCGGCGAAGGCGTTTGCCGCCGGTGTGATTCTAGCCACCGCCTTCGTCCATATGCTTCCGGATGGATCGAAGGCCCTCTCCGATCCGTGCTTGCCGGAATTTCCTTGGTCTAAATTCCCCTTCTCTGGATTCTTCGCGATGATGGCGTCGCTGTTGACGCTCCTCGTCGATTTCGTCGGAACGCAGTACTACGAGCGGAAACGGGGGATGATTCGGTCGAAAGAGGAGGCGAATCGGGTCGGGTCGATTACGGATTCCGGGTTGGAATCCGGCATTGTTCCGGCCGGAGATTTGAACGTGAAAGTGTTTGGGGAAGAGGACGGCGGGGCGATGCACATTGTCGGAATGCATGCCCACGCCGCCCACCACCGGCACAGTCATCCACAGGGGAAGCAGGCATGTGATGGGCACGTGACGGGTCATGATCATGGGCATGGGCACGGGCATGCCCATGGACATGTTCATTCTCATGGGCTGGACGGCGACGATGACGAAAGCGGTGTACGACATGTCGTTGTTTCCCAGGTAACTCTTTTTCCTCTTCGAGATCTCGCTCTCCACGTGTCATTGTCGCTTAAATTACTGACTGAATTTTTTCTCCTGCCTTGTAAGGAACGTAATTTTTTGGTCAAAGTCAACCCATCCTAATTTGTTTCCAGTAGGTCATCAGTTTGTTTGTGTGTTTTTTTTTTCTTTTTCCTTTTTTTGGGTTCTTAAATTATTAATTTTATGGTTAAATTACGAATTTAGCCCTTAACTTTTATTATTATATCTATTTGGCCTCTAAATTTATTTAATTTTTATTGAAAGAAGGAAATGAATAATCATCTATTAGATATAAAATGCAATTTTATGTTAGATGGAACCCTGAATTTTCAATTTTATGTTGGGGAGATAAGTGAATTTATTCAATTTAAAAACTTATTTGAAACTTTGAAACTTTTAAAAGTTGATTAGGCATGCCTTTTTTATTTTTAAAGTTCATGATCTATTTAATACCAAATTGAAAGTTCAAATGACTTGTTAGTTTAAAGTCTAATTTTGATTTTTTTTTTTTTTTTTTCTAATAAAAATCACCTTTCTACTAGAAACAAAATAAAAATTAAGGGTTTCATTCCCTATAAAATCAAGATGCAGAATAGGTGCAAATTCTCAAAGTTCAACATTTTAGTAGTCAATATTGGTTATTAAACACAAAACTCAATTTAAGTACTTGTTGAGTACAAAATTAGTTAAATTTTAAAGTAGACACAAAGGTTATTAGATACAACCATCAAGCTTAGTGATTTTCTTAAATCAGTTCCCATTGGGTGGTTAGTTTTTAAAATTAAGGTTATACACACTTTCTTTGTTTCCTTATTTACTTTTTGTGAACTTTTCAAATTTTAGTTTCGAAAATTAAATTAATAGCTTATATATATAAAAATATTAGTTCCCAGTTGTCAATAAAAAATTGTCATGCGGTGAACTTTTTTTAAATGATTTAAAATTTGTGTGTGTAAAGTGGAGGGAAGTATGGGATTAGGGCTTTACCTCATCATTGCTCATTTGGAAATCAAAATTTCGGTCAAATTTCAAAAAAGATAATAAAAGTAGGGTCCCCTTGATGATGCGTATATATAATTTACCATGCACTGCAAACAAGAAAGACAAATTTTGAGAACAAACAATCGGAACGTACAACAAGACAACAACAAAACACAATATTCCATATACATGACAATGCATTGTAATATAAAGAAAATCCCAATTATGTAATTGTTTAAAAATTTTATTTGGGCAGATTTTGGAGCTTGGAATAGTGTCACATTCAGTCATAATTGGGCTATCTCTTGGAGTGTCCCACAGCCCATGCACCATTAGACCCTTAATTGCAGCTCTCTCCTTCCATCAGTTCTTTGAAGGCTTTGCCCTTGGTGGCTGCATTTCTCAGGCTCAATTCAACACCCTCTCCACCTCCCTCATGGCTGTCTTCTTCGCCATCACCACGCCCCTCGGCATCTCCATAGGCGCCGCCGTTGCCTCCACCTACAACCCCGACAGCACTGGGGCATTGGTTGCTGAAGGCATTTTGGACTCTCTATCGGCCGGAATTTTGGTGTACATGGCTCTGGTTGATTTGATTGCGGCCGACTTTCTTAGCAAAAGAATGAGCTGCAATTTTAGACTCCAAATTGTTTCGTATTGTACTCTCTTCCTCGGCGCGGGGTTGATGTCTTCGCTTGCGCTTTGGGCTTGACTTCAAATTCAATTACTTACACATTGCTTTACACATTGCTTTGGTTTTTTCTTTTGGGACGAAATTGTTTCTTAAAAATTTGTGTTAGAAGGAAAAAGCAAGAGGTAGATGATGTTAGGGAATTTATGGTCTTCAAAAGGGTTTGGAAGTACCCAACGCATTAGATTAGATTATGTATACATAAAGTCTCTATGTAGTTACACAAAAATAGAATGCCTCAACCAAGAGAAAGAAACAAAAAAGTTCGATGATGATCTTATTTTTAGTTTTCCTTTTAACAACAATCAGGTAGTTTCATTGTTTTATAATATATATGGTTAAATTGCACATTTAATCCCTGTGAATTTAACTTCTATAGTTTATAATTAGAATTTAGTTTTTATGATTTGATAAAAAATATTCATAAAGAATTTTATGAAACCATAAAGGATTATTTCTAGAGAAATTATTATAAATGGAAAGAATATCAAACAATTTGCAAATATAGAAAGATTTCACTGTCTAGACCGTCATAAACTGCTAGGGAGCTTGTAGATCCTTTGATTCTTTCAATGAATGATCTATCGCGGATAAATAGTAAAATTTTTAATATTTATAAATATTATGACTTATTTTGTTATATTTAAAAACAACAATTATTTTTTAGATTTTATCATTTTGGTATTGGAGCAATCAATTTCTGACTCATCAGTTCATGGTGGACTCTAGAAGTACGTACTACTGATTGAAAAATCAAACTGGAGGTGACAAAGACAATGCCGGAAGTAGCTGGTTCTTCATAAGCATATATGTAAGTAACTATATGGCTCGAGGTCGGACCATGTGCTCGACGGCTGAGGACTTGATGATGTGATATAACTTGCCAAGTTTTCTGAAAAAATATTTAAATATTAAGTCTTATCATCCAAAGAAAAACAAGGAAATATTAACAAAAATAATAATTTAGGGTGTGCATTTGATAAATGATTTGAAAACAGAGATTTGGTAAAATCACAGTTGTATGTGTTTGATGAGCATAGTGAGTACAATCTCTAGTAAATGATCCTTTCTCTTAAATAGGGTTTTGTAGCTCGTTCTCAATAATGATATATTTCAAGGGTTTTGCAACAAACACATATTTATCGTAAGGGTTCTTCAGTTTTTTCTCGTGCTATAGTTCTTACTTCTTAGGTTGTTGGAAGTTGTCTAATCTTTAAAGTGCTTTTGGTTTTCAATGACATGTTTGGTTCTTGAGAGTTTGGAAAGTGTTCTACTTTCTTAATTCTCTATAAAATTTCTTATGGCGTCTTTGACTTTTGTTTTAGATCGTTTATGGAGTTTGACTGCATGAGCTTCAAAGAGACTTCTGATTCCTAAAAATCTAAGCTAAAGTCTTTAGATCTTATGCTTCAAATATTCAAAGCTTCAATTTTTGGGTCTTTAGAGCTTTCAACCTTGAAATTTTAGTCTTTTTTTCTAACCTCCCCCTCAAAATGAAGGACAAGGGCTTTATTTATAGAGTTTTCAAGGGCTCTAGTTGAATTTGGGCCTAGGCCCAATTTCCCACCATGGACTTAAATTGGGGTGAGGTTTGGACCCAAACAACTTTAATTATTCGGGCTCGAGTCAATTTATAATTTCTTTATAATTTCAAGTCCAATCAGACAACTTACCAAGTTTATTGATTGTGGTCCAAGCTTAATCACTATTGAATTTGAGAAGTCTATTGTTGTGATCAGATGGCCAGAAAGGTGAGGTCAAATTTTCTATCGACGACTACCATAGATTGAACTCATGACTTCTTAGGTCTTTATCAAGGTTATGCCCCTATTTATCACTAGACCAATCCATAATTATTTAGTATGACATTTCATCCACTAAAATAAGAATTTTCATTGTATAAAATTTTTTAAAATTTTGTAAATATAGATAAAAAATGGTCCATTTTTTTAAGTATAGAGATCCTAATTAGACGTTTTAAAAGTATAGCCCAAAAAATAAACAAAAATTAAAAATACATAAACTAAAATAAACTCAAAGTAAAAAGTAGTAATACCAAAATAGAATGTATTTGAACCTGCGTATTATTATTGTTTCGATGGACATAAAAGTATTAATATATAAAGAAAAGAGAAAATTATTTTTTCAATTTTCAAGTTTGAAGAATAAATGCGTTTGGTCCTTAAATTTTCAAAATGTATCTTTTTAGTAAGAAGTACATTTGGTCCCTAAATTTTCAAAATATATTTTTTTAGTTCCCAAAAATTTTTAAAAATAGTTTTAAAAGGTCCCTAAAACTTTTTATTAGGTTTAAATCTTATTTTAGTCCCTGAACTTTGAGTCTTGTTCTATTTTAGTCCCTAAACTTTGAAAAACGTTCGTTTTAGTCCCTAAAATTTTAAAAAGTGTTTATTTTGGTCCCTAATTATGTTAATTCTTCAACATAAATGTGAGGGAGCTTGTATTTTTGGATTACAAGGTTCTAGATGTATTGAACAAGATGAAAGTGAAGTAAAATGTCAACAACCAACACGTTGAAATATTGAATGACTAAAATTTTGAACTAAAAGTGTATTCTAAATTCTCTTGCTTTGCCACCCCATTCAAAATGAAACTCTAGATTTTTTTAGTGTAGCTAATTTTATTGGGTAGCTGGTCATCTAAAAACATAAGTCATTTCGCGATTTTGTTAATTAAGGAGTTCACAAAATCTTAACATAGCAGGGACCAAAATAAGCATTTTAAGTTTAGGGATTAAAATGAAGATCTTTAAAAGTTTAGGGACCAAATTATAATAATATTCAAAGTTCGGGGACTAAAATTAACATTTTTAAAAGTTTAGGGACTAAGATAGAATATTATTCAAAGTTTAGTGACTAAAATAAAATTTACATTATTTTATTATTATTTTATATAACTATATAGCATTTCAATTAGAAAAATATTGTTTAAAAATGAGCTTAGCTCAAAAATGGATCAAATAACTAAAAAATTACATTTTAAAAACTCATAACCAAATGTATATATTCTTTAAAATTTTAGAACTGAAAAAGTAAATATTATAAAATCTCTAATAAGTGTATAAAATTTAGGAGTTCCTTTTTGTTTTAAAAGGGCACGTGAGGTCCAGTGGTGCTATTTTAATGGCTCATGATTGATTCTCCTTTAACTTTTATTTATTTATTTATTTATTTATTATTATTGTTATTGTTATTGTTATTATTTTAATCTCTTACTTTTAATATAAAAATATTATGTGTGTGTGATGAAATAAATAAAAATCAGAGGCTATCTAACATAGTTGGAATCTCTAAATATTTAATTCGCTTCCATATATATATTTTAATATCCAAGATTCTTCCGATAGAAGTAGATATATAATATGAATCTTCAATAATTTCTCTTCTTAACCAAATCAAGGATTTTAGAGATAATAAGAGCGGTTTTGAAATAACTTAAAAACATAAATATTTTTTTTTTAAAATTCATTTTCATTTACATAAGAATTATTTAAAATAAAAATAATAATAATTTTTAAAATCCTATCTAATACTAATATTTTTTAATTAAACACTTGAAAAATATTCTAAACACACCATAAAATTGGTTGGCTCATATATACATGGATTCCAAGCTTATGTCTTAAAATAATTCTTTTGAATTTTATTTTTCAATTTTTTTCAATATTATTATTTTTAGTAGAACAAATTTGACTATTTTCAAATATAGCAAAAATATTTATAAATATTAAAATTTTTTACTAGTGATAGACCGTGATAGACTTTTATCACTGGGCAATAGATCAGGATTGACTTCTATGGCTCAGTGATAGAAGTCTATCACAGTCTATTGCAGATAAATGGTCAATTTTTTTTTTTATATATTTGTAAATAGTTTGATATTTCTTCCGTTTGTAATAATTTTCTAGAACGGATTCAACCTCCAATATGTGAGATCAGAAGGGTATGTTGTGAAATTTTACATCTAAAAAAAAATTATCACCTATTAGTCTTAACTATGCATGTGAATGAAAATATATGGTTAACAAAAGAAAAGATGTATACTGGACTTGCAACATTTTAGGTAAAGGAATTTGAATTCTAACCTTAACTTTTTTAACTCATTAAAAAAGGTTTAAATTACTTCATTTTTACATATAAGAATACATTGTTTGAACTCTAAGGTTGAATACAATTTCAGATTAATTTATGAGTTTAATTTTTGAAATTTTAGATTTGTGTTTATTTGGTCTCTAAACTTCAAAAAAAGATATTTTATATGTCCTTTAAACTTTTGATTTTTTATTCGATAGGTTCCTAAATTTCAATTCTAATGTTTAATAGGTCATTGCTGTATTTGACATTTTTTTAAATTCACCAACTTGCTAGACACAAATTTGAAAGTTTAAGTCCCTATTACACATAAAACTTAATTTTAAATCTAAAACATAAGTTAATCTTTTAAATTTTCAATATGACACTGATTAGACACAAATTAAAACTGAAAGTTATTGGACTTATTAGACATTTTTTGACAGACCAATTACTTATTAGACACTTCCTAAAATTTAGAACGGTAAGTTAGTAAACTAAAACTTATAATTTGAACAAAATTTTATTACATTAATTTATCACTGCAAATATTTTTTTAAAAAAAGTCTAGAATATAAGAATCTATATGTTTGATAATTACACAAATGAGCAATAAATAATAATTTCATATAGATTTTTATTTACTATGTCGCCTTTGTATACCTCTAAAAAGAAAAAAAAAAAGAAAAAAAAGGCTTGTTTATGTATAACTAATATTATGGAAAAAAAGAAAAAAAAAAAAAAAAACTAGGCTTGTTTATGTGTATCTCATCTCATGGAAGATAAGGCTTTGCAAATAGTGGCTAAAAAAGAATATCCCATCTCATTTTGGACTCAATACAATATTTTTATTTTTTATTTTTTTTTAAAAAATGGTACCATTTTCAAAGTTTCAACACACGAACTTTCCCACCATTAAAAATTAATTTTGTAGAAAAAATCACAACTTGAAGATAAAGTCCCCAACACCCTCTTGCTTCAATCCCACCCATGAATTATACTTCACTTCAAACCATTCAAAGCTATTATCTTCTCCCTTTAATTAATAAACCTTTGATTTTTCATGCGGATGACAATGAAATTGAATAGTGAAATTTAGTCCATCATAGTTTATTGTAAATAAAAAATTTTATGGCTAATAGAAAGAGCAATTGTCGAAAATAAACTTAATTCATCTATAAACATAGGTCTTAACAATCAAGAGGTTTATAGTTTGAATCTCTTTTAGTTTATTGTATTTAAAAATAAACTGTTGTTAACTGTGATATGTTTTTGTAAAAATGATGTGCTTGTGTTTTTTTAAAGAATATTAGGAAGGTTTTAAATATTATTATTTCAAAGAAGGTAGAAAATCATGATTTATTGGTTCCCACATCTGAGCAAAGATTATTGCTTTGAGTAAGGACCAAAAACATCTGAATCAGCTCCCTCTTGGATTTGCACACAATATTTTGTTTGTATTTCCATGAGGTGGGATTTGAAGATGAGCCAATTGAGAAGGAGATTCTGCCAACAAAATGAAGCTTAAAAAACTGAAATAAAAAATTTTAAAAATCTGGGATTTTTTCTACTAGATCCGTATGTTGACCATTTGGTTTTTTGTTTTTGAAAATTAAGTTTATAAATACTATTTTTATTTATTTATTTATTTATGTATTTTTTTTATATATTTTAGAAGTGTATTCAAAATCAATGCCAAATTTTAAAAAATAAAAATAAAGTTTTGAAAATTTTGTTTTTATTTTTGGACATTGATCGAGAATTTTCAAATGTTTACATAAGAAATATGAAAACTATGAGGAAGAAATTGTGAAAAAGAATTAGCGCAATTTTCAAAAACTAAAAACCAAAAATCAAAACATTCTTAAACGGCACTTTGTGTTTTAGGTTTGGATTTATAATATCTATACTACAATTTCATCTGTTATTAGTAAATATTTAAATTTTTTAGCTTAATTTAAAAAAAAAAAACAAAATTTTAAGCGGATGTTAATAACTTTGGTTCAAATACCTTCAAAAAAAAAAAAAAAAAAATCTTTGGTTCTTTGTTTTATTATGACTTAATAGGAAAATTTTTAAATTCTAAGCTGAATTTTAAAAACTGAAAAGAAAAATATAAATTATGATTTCAAATGTTTACTGCTTAGGAAAGATAAAAGTTACAGTAAGAAAATTTAAATGAAAAAAAAAACACAATTTTAAAATAATTGATTATTAAAGGAAGCCTAAAAAACTACTATTTAATGTCTTGGTTTTTTAACATTAAATTTATAAACACTGTCTCTAAACTTGTCCACCAGCTAAAACTACTAATATTTTCAAAAATTAAATAAAGTTTTGGAAACTAAAAAAATAAGAAAATAAAAAATTGTTTAAGAATCCAAAGATTTGAAAACCCATACAAAGTAAATTGAAAGAAAAATAAACCTAATTTCGAAAACTTAAAACTAAAAATGAAACCCCTACCAAAAAGAGGCCTTAGTTTTCAAAACTCTACATAGATTTTAAAAGCATGATTACAGAGTCAATAACAAAAGAAAAAAGTTACCTTTCGAGGCTTAATTAATTTTCTTCTTCAATTCATAGAAACATAAACATCAAAACCATCCTAAATAAAATGAAATTCCATTAGGTAGAATCTTAATTTTCAAATTTCATTATACTCAAGGTAGACTTTAAAAATACCTAAAAATTAAAGAAAACATTTTCGGCATAGTTGAAGCTACACTTATATATTGTGCAATTTAGACAACATCCGATCAATACTTGCCACGTGTTAATTTTTTTCTACCATTATAAAAAGGGGTTGCACAAATTTACCATTTTGTTAATTAATTTTCACCATTTTCATATTCTTGCATTAAGAAAATGTGGATCCATTGAAACATAATCCCTTCTTCAATTGATTTTCTACCATTCATTCATGAGCAAGATCTTATTTGGGAGTTGGTTGGCTGTGGTTCCTTCTAATAAAAAATGGCCTTGTCTTTTTCAAACCTAGGTGCGCCGTCACCCACCACTTACCATCTCCACCATATCTCATCCTCTCTTTTTTTAATTTTTTTCTACACTTTTTCCAATTTTATTCAATTTTTTATTTAAATAAAACAATTTAATGCTCCCTCTTGCAACAAAAGGACCCAATTTTGTATTAATATCAATATTCATTTTTTCTTTGCTTCTGGAAAAGAGTGAACTTTTGCTATATTATCCTCCCATGGTGTAATCCACAGCCATAGCCATTCAAATTTAAGCTTTTGAGCAAAAGGGCATTTCCCCATTTTGATTTTCACCAAAATCTCATTTGGGTTTTCTCTCTTTCTCTTCCTTTTTCTTTTTTTCTCATTATGGAACGAGCACGGCGGTTGGCGGCGAACAAGGCGGCGTTGAGGCGCCTTGTTTCAGCGTCGAAGCACCACCGTCAAATCGATCCTCCATTCTTCAATTCCTCCCCTGTTTCCTTTACGTCTTCCAGGTACGTTTCTTCATTGTCTTCTAATTCGTTCTTGTCTAGAGGCGTAAGATCGGATTCATTTCATCGGAATGGAATCGGAATTGGGTCTCAGAGTCGTTCGATTTCCGTCGAAGCTTTGAAACCCAGCGACACTTTTCCCCGTCGCCACAACTCTGCTACCCCTGAAGAACAGAGCAAAATGGCAGAGGTTTGTGGATTTGATAGCCTCGATTCGCTTGTCGATGCCACTGTTCCTAAATCGATTAGGCTTCAATCGATGAAATTCTCTAAGTTTGATGAAGGGTTAACGGAGAGCCAAATGATTGAACATATGCAGAATTTGGCTGCTAAGAACAAGATTTTCAAATCTTATATTGGGATGGGGTATTATAATACCTTTGTTCCTCCTGTAATTTTGAGGAATATAATGGAGAATCCTGCTTGGTATACTCAGTACACGCCATATCAAGCTGAGATTTCACAGGGACGTCTTGAATCTTTGCTTAATTATCAAACTTTAATCACAGATCTCACTGGTCTTCCCATGTCCAATGCTTCATTGCTTGATGAAGGGACTGCTGCTGCTGAAGCTATGGCAATGTGTAATAATATCCTCAAAGGGAAGAAGAAAACGTTTGTTATTTCGAATAATTGCCACCCGCAAACGATTGATATTTGTGCTACTCGAGCGGCGGGGTTCGATCTTAAAGTAGTGACTGCAGATCTTAAGGATATTGATTATAAATCAGGTGATGTTTGTGGTGTTCTTGTTCAGTATCCTGGCACTGAAGGGGAAGTGTTGGACTATGGGGAGTTTATTAAGAATGCTCATGCTAATGGAGTTAAGGTTGTGATGGCGACCGATCTTCTGGCATTGACGGTGTTGAAGCCACCGGGTGAATTGGGGGCCGATATCGTTGTTGGATCTGCACAGAGGTTTGGTGTTCCAATGGGGTATGGAGGTCCTCATGCTGCTTTTTTGGCCACCTCTCAAGAATATAAGAGGATGATGCCAGGAAGAATCATCGGTGTTAGTGTTGATTCATCGGGTAAACCTGCCCTGCGTATGGCGATGCAGACGAGAGAACAGCATATCAGGAGAGACAAGGCTACCAGCAACATTTGTACTGCTCAGGTATTAAGATTATGATTCATAGCATGATTTTGAGATGCATAGATTAGTAAATATGTATGTTATATTGAGTTGTCTTTGCTTCGGATACGTGTTTGTTTATTTAGGCGTTGCTAGCAAACATGGCTGCGATGTATGCGGTGTATCATGGACCGAAGGGCCTCAAGGCGATTGCAGATAGAGTTCATGGCCTTGCTGGTGCTTTCGCTGTTGGACTGAAGAAACTAGGCACAGCAGAAGTGCAAGGCCTTCCCTTTTTTGACACTGTGAAGGTTAAGGTTGCTGATGCAAATGCAATTGCAGATGCTGCTTACAAGAGCGGTATTAATCTGCGAATCGTTGACAAGAACACGGTAACCAAAATTCTATAGTGTGAATCAAATATTTAATGAAAATAATTCATGTTGTGTAATTAACTGTCGATGGATTGCCTTCTAGATCACTGTTGCTTTTGATGAAACGACAACCTTAGAAGATGTTGATGATCTTTTCTCAGTTTTCTCTGGTGGAAAGCCAGTAAGTATTTGAATTGTATGGAATTATGTGGATGGTAGTCTTGTTTCTATTGATATCATTTTTCATGTTTGACAATATCTTGTTGTATAGGTTCCATTTACTGCTGCATCTCTTGCTCACGAGGTCGAGAGTGTGATTCCTTCAGGGCTAGTGAGGGAGAGCCCGTACCTTACCCACTCAATCTTCAACATGTATGCATCGTAAACTCCTGTAGCTAAAACTATAGGTAGTTTAATTCCATAACTATGTTCTGCTCTGCATCAGGTACCATACAGAGCATGAATTGCTGAGGTACCTCCAGAGGTTGCAATCGAAGGACCTTTCGCTTTGCCACAGTATGATTCCATTGGGGTCTTGCACGATGAAGCTGAACGCAACAACGGAAATGATGCCCGTAACATGGCCCGGTTTCACCAACCTTCACCCTTTCGCTCCTATTGAGCAGTCTCAGGGGTATCAGGTAAGTTGGCCTTTACATTTTGTTCGGGTGTGAGAACGATCGCTTGAAAGGGACAATTGGAACATCATGTTTTTGTCAAACGTCGAGTTGTTCTGTTGTGCAGGAGATGTTCAGTGATTTGGGAGAGTTGTTATGTTCAATAACTGGGTTTGATTCATTCTCATTGCAACCAAATGCTGGTGCGGCTGGAGAGTATGCCGGCCTCATGGTTATCCGTGCTTACCATATGGTACGTTCTTTGCTACCTATTTTTGGATACAAAGGCAACGCATCTTTTCAAAAGCTTTTCTACTTTTTATAAATGAAACAACACAAACAAACTTGTTTAATAACAAGTTCTTTTTATCTACAAAAAATTTATATATATTTACACTTTTTTATTTGAATTGTTATAGTTTCAATTATGTTTAGTAAGAAATATGTGCATAATTATTATTAACCATAAAGTTAAACCTTCTATACCTTAATTAATAAAAAAAAATATTTTATTATTATTATTATTATTATTTTGGAGGGGTAATGGGATTTTAAGAAAAATTTAGAGATGTTCATTGAGAAAAAAAGGCGAAGAAATTTAGAGAATTTAGGCCTCATTAATGTATGATAGGCGTTTTCAAGAGTATTTGCATTTGTGTGGAGATTTTTCAAGAGAAAATTATTTAAATAAGAAAAGCCACAGTAAACATTAATTTTTAATATTGTAATTTAGAAAATATGTACTAAATTAAGTTAAATTAATATAAGTTTCCGTTACTTTTACAAAATTAAAAAATTATTTAAATATTTGATCAGAGTTATCATTATGATTATGAACTAAAAGAATCGATAATACCGGCATGTGGATGTTATATAAAATAAGGCTTTCGAAAATGGTGGATCTTAGAGTGATTGCCTCACTTGCCCATATTGTAAGTCAACCTTGAGTCAACTAACAGTCCGATGAGCTCAAACTCCCCTGCACCAAAATTGTTCATAATTAATAAACAGAATTTCGCTTTATAAAAATAAAATAAAGATAATTTAACAGTTAATTGGTTAAATTTTAAATTTTATATTAATGACATTAAGGATGTGTGGGAAATAAGTTGAGTTTAGGAGTGAAAGAAAAGTTATGATACTCTTGCCCAAAATCGACATAGCTCAACAATTAAGGCATCTAGCCCTTCTTTGGGAGTCTATGTTCAATCTACATTTGTATTACTTAAAAGTGAAAAATAAATTTGAAGATACAATTTGAGATTATTTATAAGTTTAATTTTTACAAATCAAAAACTAATTATTTATAAGTTAAATTTTTCAAAAACCTGAAAGTTAAAAACTGAATGGCCTTCAAAGAGTCATCTTTTTCTAAAATTTTAATAAATAAATAATTAGTTTTTTATTTGTAAAAATTAAACTTATAAAATATAACATTAATCCATAACTTCCTATGCTTTATTATTCAAAACGAAATTAAGTTTTGAAAACTAAAAAAGTATGTGAAAGAAATTGGCCCGGATGAGAAATTATATTAGGAACATTCATGTGGAAGAAAGCATGACATAGTATCATGAATTCATCGTCCATCTTAGGACTTTCTCTTCAGAGCAACCTGCTTCAATTTATCTGTCGCATTTGTCAGAATAAAAAAGGAGAAAAAAAAGGTTGCTGACAAATAATCGACAAACTCAAAATTCTGCAGGCAAGGGGAGACCACCACCGCGATGTGTGCATCATTCCGCTCTCAGCACACGGGACGAACCCTGCAAGTGCAGCCATGTGTGGAATGAAGATCGTGTCTGTCGGAACCGATTCAAAGGGAAACATCAACATTGCAGAGCTGAAGAAGGCTGCAGAAGCCAACAAGGAGAATCTCTCAGCACTCATGGTTAGATCAGATATAGCCTTCTTTGATGCTGGTAGAGAATTAGAACTAGAGGAGCTAAAACTTGAGTGTAATGTGAGTTTATTTCCTTGAAATGATGATAGGTTACATATCCTTCCACTCATGGAGTGTATGAAGAAGGCATTGATGAGATTTGTAAGATCATTCATGAGAATGGAGGTCAAGTCTATATGGATGGAGCCAACATGAACGCCCAGGTATGTATGATGTCGTATTTCCAACTTTAAAACTCAAAGATGCAGTTGTATAATCTATAGGACAAATCACGTTCGAGTGAGGTGAGGTCGTACATTGTCCATCTTATGATCTTGATTTCCCAAAGTAAATTGACAAGTGAGCAGATTCTTCTTCATTTTGTTAGTAGGAACTCGACATTCACAGTTGATTTTTGGTGTCTTCAGGTGGGTCTAACAAGCCCAGGTTGGATTGGGGCTGATGTTTGCCATCTCAATCTCCACAAAACATTTTGCATTCCACATGGAGGAGGTGGCCCGGGCATGGGCCCTATTGGTGTCAAGAAGCACTTGGCACCATTTTTGCCTTCACATCCTGTGGTAATAATTAGTTCTTATTTGAATATGATTGCTATATTTATTCCAAAAGACACTCGCAGTAGATTTAATCTGGTATTATTTGAATTCTGAAGATACCTACTGGAGGCATTCCTGCTCCTGATAAAGCACAGCCTCTTGGTACCATTGCTGCTGCACCATGGGGATCTGCTCTTATTCTCCCAATATCTTACACTTACATAGCCATGATGGGGTCTGAGGGTCTAACCAATGCATCTAAGATTGCCATTCTGAACGCAAACTACATGGCCAAACGTTTAGAGGTTCCTGATTCTTATTCTTGTTCCTTTCGCCCCTTGGATATTAGTTGTACACAGTTCAGAATAGATGCCTGATTCTGCACTTTTCTTGTTTCTAATTCTCATTCTCATATATCTCTATTTGCTTTGAAAACTGCAGAATCATTACCCTGTTCTCTTCCGTGGTGTCAATGGAACGGTTGCCCATGAATTCATCATCGACTTGAGAGGCTTCAAGGTAATTTCTTTCTTTAAAAGCCTATGATGTTATATCCAACTGGTTGGCGCCCATTTTTTGTTGTACATTTGTGGCAGCAAACTGCTGGAATAGAGCCTGAAGATGTTGCTAAACGTCTAATGGATTATGGTTTCCATGCACCCACCATGTCATGGCCTGTCCCGGGCACGCTCATGATCGAACCCACAGAGAGTGAAAGCAAGGTACCCCTCCTTTTTCACACATGCTCTTGCTTGATCCCAATAACTTCTTTTTCCTTCACACACTCCCTGCCAAGTAAATACAAACACATTTTGCAGGCGGAGTTAGATAGATTCTGTGATGCCCTTATTTCGATCAGAGAAGAAATTGCCCAGATTGAGAAAGGAAAAGCTGATATCAACAACAATGTCCTAAAGGTGAGGTCCTCTTCACCAGAGACTAATAACTTTACCATTTTTCATCTAATAGACCTTCACAAGGATTATCTTTGCCTACACACTAATGCAGGGTGCACCTCATCCACCATCTTTGCTAATGGGAGATGCATGGACAAAGCCATACTCTAGGGAATATGCAGCTTTTCCAGCTTCCTGGCTCAGGGCTTCCAAGTTCTGGCCATCAACAGGTACCACGAGCAACTCAGTTCTAATTTCTCTGCCTGGTTAATGTTGACATTAACTCTCTTACTGAATGAAATTTTGGGGTGGTTTCAGGACGTGTTGACAATGTGTATGGTGATCGCAACCTGATTTGCACCCTACAGCCAACGAACCAGGTTGTTGAGGAAGCAGCAGCAGCCAGTGCTTAGTTTCCTATTCACTTCACCTTCCTGCAAAACTCTCAATGATATTATATCCTCTCTCTGTTTCACCCCTCTAGTTTCACTGTACATACGTTACCAATATTCATATTTGTCCTTTTCACTTTCCTGATATGTTGAAAATTACAAGTTGCTGCAATATAACACTTGTTGCTGATTGCAACTTCATTGTAGTAATTGTTGCCTTAGCTCCTTTTTTCTTTTATCTTCCTGCTCTCTTTTCTTTAATAGATGAATCTTTCATCTTAAAAAGCTAAATGTATTTGCATGAATTTCCAAATTGAAACTGGAGTTTTCATTACAATGCAAATAACAGAAGCCGTTCTCTATGAAAATTGCAGCACTCACGATTTGCTTTTCCCAAGCATCAAATTATAAGCAAAAGTATTTGGAATCCATAAAGTGCTTCTGGCAACATGTTCCCAAGCAAAACTTGTGCTTTAAGGGACTTATTATCGTTTTGGTCTTGAGGTGCCGTCCATCTCAAGCTCCATACTTGGGGGCCTTCCAAAGCTTAAATGCTACCTCATGTATAAATCTGTCGGCTGGTATTACCAGATTGCTACCAAGCTGAAAAAAGGAAAAAAGAAAAAAAGAAAAAAAAGATTCACTAATAAATGTCTCAAACAGTCATATCGGAGAATCACCCACTCAAGCACAGGTCAGGAAAGCCAGAGTAGAAGCTTTACATTTTTAATAACACCAAAACATGATGAACTCGGGGAAAGAAAAAAAAAGCAGGGCATGAGCAATCACAAAAGTTCATATTCATTAAGAGAATATACATATCATGCAAGCAACATAATAACAATGCAAGATGATCGAATCTCTGTGTAATTCCAGCATTTAAGATGTTAAAACAACATAAACATTTGTAATCATGTTAGAAGTAGAACTTATCAAGACTAAGAAACCATCCTATTCGCCTACGGCAGCAGAGCTTCAAAGCTTCAGTATTTTGAAGACCAACCAAGATGACACAAATTTTCATGGATGTATGCATGAAACAATGAAAAGCGTGGAAGCAATAGGAGAAAAATATTGAGGTTCACCTCTTTAAACTCCTTGAAAGAAAATGTTTCTGCTTTATCTTTGCGGGTTACTCCATATTGCCACTGAGCAGCTAACATGGGTGAATGATGCCTTGTCCATGACCAATATTAGATAATGCAAGGGATATCAGACAGTGAAATTTTGAAAAAACATCAATCCAAAGAAAAACCATAGATTTTGACTCACCGAACATCACTCCGCTGGACCTCCCCCATCATCGTGTAACTTTGACGAGGAAAGAGCACTGACAAGTCAGAATTTTTCACACCATTGGAAGTCAAAACAGACAAGCAGCTTTCATCATCCTTAAAGACATTTCCATAGCTCATCAGAAGGGACAAGTGCAAACGGGAACCAATTTCTGACCCAGGCTGAGTCTTTTGCAATATATCACCAACCAAAGCATCAATATATTTCAATTCATCCAAAGTTGATTTGTCTTTGTCACCATGGACTTTGTCACCAACTCCTATATGCACAAACAATAAATCAAACTCACTTGTATCCTGTATCTTCCCATCTTGAAAGCCAAGCTTCTTCAGCAACTCAGAGGCCAGAAAGTCAACCAGTGGCAACCCAAGATGGTTCGTTTGCATCAACTCATCCAGTCGCAACGAAGAGACGCCAAGTTCAGAACCCAAATACTGCACACTCGAATTATTTGTCAGTAATGCAGCTCTCATTCCCATGAACCTGAAGTAGGAAGCAACACAAAACCACCAGCCAATATTCAAACCGACCACAGAGATTTATCCTGCTCATGACATCAACTGAACGGATAACAGACGGATAAACTACCTTTCAGGTATGGACTTCCTCTGACTATTTCCTTCGCAACCATCCCCATTCTGAGAAACCAAATATTATCTTTCATTGTGAAATTAGTCCTTGACATTCAAAAGAGCAACAAGATCATACCTTGTTGACGTGTGAGTCACATGCGTCAAATAGAAGCGCAAGCTCTCGAATCATCCGCTTTTCATCACTCTCTGCAATCTAAAACATCAAATAAACCCCAATTCCAGGTAGATTATAAGGGAAGGCCAACAAATTCTTTTCACTAGCCCACAACGAGTTTAGATATTAATGATCTATTGAGTTTACTCAAGTTTTATGTTTTGATCAATAAATCGAAGTTTTAACAACACGGGAAGGGGAAAAACGCATGTATCTAAGCAGAATGCCTAATAAAAAGGTTGCTTAACAAAATTATCCCCCAATCATCATTTTCCCTACTTCATATTCACTGAAATGACAACATAAACCTAAGAAAACATGGAAGACATTGAACCAAAGAAGAAAATATCATATTCAACCCAAATGATGGGATCAAGTAATTAGAGTTGGTCATGTAACAAATCGCCCCAATCTTCAAAAACGAACTCTCCTCCCTACTGGGTCGAAAATTAACCAACGGCAATCGAATTCAATAAAAATGGCTCTCCGAGTAACATTTTCATTGGCACAAGGTAATGAATGGTAAAGAAATTGGTGGTTTTAATTTCGAAGGACGACAAATTACCTTGCTTACCAAGAAAGCACAGAAAGAAAAGAAAGAAGAAAAGCAAAAGCAAGCGAGAGGCGGTGATAGAACCTGAAGGAGGAGCATTGGAAAGTGACAAAAACCCACAAGAAGCTAGCGATGCGAGAGCATGTAGATGGGTGTGAGATTGATCGACAAAGCGAGCCAACCCATCCCCGAAAATAACTAGAGCTCGACTGGGTTTATCCGCCATTGCTGCAAAAGAGAGCCGATCCGAGAGGGCACAGAAGAGATGAGAAGCTTAGAGAGAACGCGGAGGCCGTAATTGGAAATTTGGAATTGGAATGTGAGTGGAAAAAAAAAAAAAACAAAATTCCTAGCAGCTCCATTTTATTTATTATTTAAACTGAAGAATAACACTTTTAAGATGCTCTAATAATCTTCGATTCAAATTTGTTTAGAATACAAGTATTTAACCATTACTTAAAATAATTTTTTTTTTACCCATTAATGTCTATATTTTAAACAATACTTATAAAATAGATTGTTAAAAAATATTTATTTTTGAAATTAATTAATCCATATGGACCTTAAATTAATCTAAAAAATTACTCGTTTGATTTTCATCTTGCAATGAAGTCTTCATTAACTTGGACCATTAAATTTTTGAAAAGCGACAGATGTATTGATTTTGTTTACTCAATTACAATATTTTATATTCGAGTAGTTTTTCAGTCAAATGTTTACGGAAGAGTTAGTTTTAACTTGAGCTATTGTAGTTCTGAAAAATGGTAAAATACAACTTTGGATCTTGAATTCGAAAATAGGTTTCATTTTCATCACAAAATTTAAAAAATCGATAGTTTAATCTCTGAGGTTGAAATTAGTTTTAAAAGGTTCCTTGAGCATTAATTCACCAAAATAAAGATGATTTGATTGATAGTTGTCTCTCTTTCTTCCCCTGCCTTTCTCCTTCCTCCTTTATTCCCTTTAATGCGATTCTCAAAGCTGTTTCTCTGGTGAAAATGCAATGAATTTTTTTTTTCTCTCTAAAATCTTTTACTCTTTGTGGTCTCTTTTCTCACTCTATAACATTCCTCTGGATGAAATTTTGGAGTAGAATATGCAACACTTACTCACCTTTCTGTAAAAACAGACAAAACTTGCTGTGCTTTTCTGGGCCAAACCATTTTTGTCTCTAACTTAAATATTGGAATGAATTAGTGGCAACTCAAAGATTAGAATTGATGTGTCAATCTGCCACAATCTCTGATTGTTCAAAGGAATTCATTCTTTTTGGTAATTGGACAAGTAGTTAGTTTTTTGAGAGGTCAAGTACTACACTGTCACTTTTTTTAACTTATGGAACCAAACAACATATTTTATTCTTTTGAAAATATACACACTAATCTGAGGAGGACCGAAACTTGGTTAGAATTAGTAATTAGTAAAAAATATTAAAAGCCTCTTGAAAATATACACACTAATCTGAGGAGGACCGAAACTTGGTTATAATTAGTAATTAGTAAAAAAAATTGAAAGCACATTTGTCAAAAGAAAAAGAAGTCAATGTCAAATTAAAAAATGCATTCAAAGTGTAGATTCAATCACATATCTTAGGAGACATCAACAACTTCGAGCAGACCCCGAATGGAAGCTTGATAAATAATTTCAGCTTGATATCAAAATGGTAGAGTGCTGGCAAGAACAAATACAAAGCCAGGAAAGTGCAACTCTTAACTACTGTACAAATTACAATGCACCCTTCCAATAATCTGGATCGTGCATAGATGGAATAACCAAAGTGTTTTAGCCCGAGCTATACCTCCCCATTGATCTTTCTTCGACTTGAAGAATGTATGCTTCCTCATTTCTAACCAACAAGGCCAGCCACAATTCGAACCGTCTCATAAAGCAAATTCCAGTGATTTGCATTCAATGTTGCTAAAGCGGCTCTCTTGACATGAACGTGGTGAAATTTCTAATCTTCAACCTCCGTGTTGAAAACAAAACTCGGAAACACTGTCGTTATGTCTCTGTATGATTGAACGGCATTTAACAGATATGATTATGTTTTCTTTCTTTTTATCATGAAAATAGTTTGAGGATGATATGTTTTAGAGGCATAAGAGATGTTGCTTACTTTAAATAAGGAAGAGTCATATTCTTCAAGAGAGATGGATGTTTGCGCACAAAAACCTTCCATTCTTCCTTGCTGATTCTTCCATCCTTATCAGTATCGGCATCGGCAAATGTCTGCAGAACTACAGGCATTAGAAACTTCAGAAAGCTCACAAAGAAATAAAGCAACAGGTTGCAACCCATACCTTGTCGAGAATTGCTTCAAGAAGTTCATCCGGTAACCTCATGTCAGATTCCATTAAGATTGCAATAACCATTTGCTTAACCTGAATCCAGCAAAATTCCTAGTTAGCAAGAAGCCCAGATGATATCTCCAACATAACAACTATCTTCTACCCCTCGAAACCCGTCTTACCCATCAGTTTGACCAACACTGTGTGAGGATACTCCTTACTATGATATATATTTCAAGAGAACTGATACGATTACAAGTTTCAAAACAGAGTTCCAACTACTCAAGACTAAGAACAAGAACGATTGCAAAGAGATAATCTCAACCAATGCCAAAGGGCTGGAAACTCTCCCCAAAAAGACCCAAACAATCCTTTACACTAATTCCCAGATAGCGACCTCACTTCCCCTCACAGACAATATAACAACATTCTTCCTCCTCGCTCATATGCAGCTACACGTCTGGACCACAGCTTGTCAGGGCGAGATGACCTTCTTGCCCCACCTCGAACATACTTTCTTAACAGGAGGTTAACACAATAATAAACCATAACTATGCAAATAATACTCACTTCTTCGCGTTCAATGAACCCAGTTTGCCTCAAATCATACAGCTTAAACACAACTACAAGAAATCATACATAGGAAAATATCAATATATATAGAAGATGGTAGAAACCAGGCAGACATTTTCTTCTACACTTACAATCACTTTTCTCCTCCATAGGTGCATGGGGATGGAAGATGCTAAGAGCATGGACAAATTCATCAAACTCAATCACCCCATTTCTCTTTTCATCAAAAAGATCAAAAACCTAAGCACAAAGTAGTGAAATGTCAACTTATTAAGTAAAAAAGCAGTAATTTAGAGTCCAGGAAAATGACAGGTTAATCCAATTGGCCAATAAAAATCCTTTTGACCCATAAAACTTTTTTTTTCTTTAATTTGGTGAAGAAACTCTAAATTGTTTAAATATGCTTAGAACCTCTGGTCCAAGACATAGTAATTTTGTATGTTCAATCTACTCTATAGAGAGAGGAATGCAGAGATTTTGAACCTAATCAAATAAGAAATGCAAAGTTTTCATTGAAATTACCTTCGAATTTAAGAAATTTGAAAATATTTTGAAAACATTAGCATCATAAGTTACATAGAAGCATCAATACTGCCATTATACTTTCTGTAGTACATCTGTTCTTCAAACAGTAAAAAATAAGGCATCAGTTACTATGAAGTAAGAACATTAAGGACACCTTTTTTGGGATCGGATTAACTAAATAATACTTGGTCATTATAAGATAATGTTGTCATATTCATATATTACTTTAATAAGAAGCATTGTTTCTCAAAATTAACTTTTTTTTTTATATTTAAAAAATAAATAAATAATAAATAAATAAATCACGTTTTGAAGTTTCCCAATGTTTGCAACAAATGTTGCAACCTTCAAACTAGTTACCAACTTCTGTAATAGCTTTTGCTCAATTTGTTTCTTCCTATTCCTCTAATGCCATATGATGTTATGAAATACAACTGACTCACATAAAAGAGGGGTATTTTGTGTGATTCAACTAAATCTACTCCAAGTTAACCTTTCTACCAGCAGTAACTGGCGTATAAGAATTACTCGTATGTTTACATTCTATTGTAAAAATTTTAGTCATGGACATATGAGATTGAAACCTTAACCGAAATGGTGACAAACATCCAACAAAATAAATACGTTGATGATGACAGTGACTTGCATTCAGCCATCAACGTCCCCTCAGACGGTTGACATATTTCTATAGTCACTCATGCTCATGAACATTGAATCTACCAAATCGGACAAGTTCGGCTTTGATTTTCATTCGGTATTTCACCCTTGAATATGTGTCTTGTGTCCATGCCATTGTGAAAATAAACTTAATGAAGAAAAGTGGCTTTCATAAATTGATTTTATTGCATTACCCGGTCCAGAAAGAGGTTCTCGCCATACGGACTTCTGAGAAGTGCCAACTGAAGCTCCTCCTACAGCATGAAGCCAGACATAGTCAGCATCCCAGATGGTTATTATTCTAACTGGCGACAAGTTCCCTATCCAGTGAACATGGACAGAAACAAAATACAAACATTTGAACATACATAAATGTCAATTTAGATCCATCACTCTGTGTAAGTTCCATTAATTACATTAAGTTCCCTATTCAGTGAACATGGACAGAAACAAAATACAAACATTTGAACATACATAAATGTCAATTTAGATTCATCACTCTGTGTAAGTTCCATTAATTACATTTGAACATACATAAATGTGAATTGATTTTACGGGTTGGCCTAGTCGTGAATAAAGACCTTGATGAAGGGCTTAGAGGGAATGGGTTTAATCCATGGTGGTCACCTACTGTCAAATGTTGTAGGGTCAAGCGAGTTGTCCCGTGAGATTAGTTGGTGTACGCATAAGTTGGCCGGAACATTCGCGGATATTAAAAATAAATAAATAAATAAAAACTCAAGTTCCCATTATATTCATATGATATTTTTCAGTATTTTAGTGGGGCGGATGAACTTAAAAGTTCTTTTGTATGGATGACCCATTCACATAGTCCTTTATGATTGATGACTTGCTCTCTATAGATGTATGAAATTTAACCTTTTGCTTACGTCACAGCACACTACCGCATTTTATAATGTATCGCGTTAGGAATGGTTATGTCTATCATAGCCCTATCACGATGGCTATCTATATCGCGATCTTTCATTTTTTTTCAATATTATGGGAAAACACAACAAACTGTGAGAAGAAGCACAACAAACTATGAGAAAAGTGGGAAAAACACAACAGAAAAATAAAGATAGCGATAAGAATGCCCATGTTAGAGCTACGATAGACATGGTCATCCCTAATGCGATATGTTATAAAATGTGTTAATGCTCTCTAATGTAAGCAAAATGTTAGATTTCATACATTTGTGGGAACAAGTCAATAACCATAAAGACGCTTGTGGATGAGCAATGGGTCATCCGTAAAAAAGACTCGTGAACTTAAGGAATGTGGGTATATGCTTCATAAACCCAGATAGAGCAGGAAGCTTCTCAAATAAGTCACATACCTTGTGAATCAATCCATCATCAATGATCGAACTGCTCAGCTTCTTAAAAAGCTCATACAACGCTTCCACTTCATTAACAGAAACTGCATCACGCACACCATAACTAAAATTTAAAACCCCTTGAAAGTCCGAAGAAGAAATCAGATTATACAAGCAGTCTAATTTTCTAGATAGGAAAAGAATTAAAAAAAAAAAAACCCAATGCGACATCGAGAGAAACCCTTACATATAGTTTCATTAGCAAGCCGGGAAAGTTCACCGGAGCGGCGAAGACCTTTCTGACTCTCAGGGGAACAATTGAAGCACCTGCTCATCGCCATAATCAAAGCCTCTACAACCGCAATGATTGGTATAAATGCCACACAGATCCGTTCACTTAACGAGAAAAAACTTGAGCTCTATTCAAGAACAAAAACAGAAAGAACCCAAAACCCAATTTCATCTTAAATTTTCGAATATTCATTAAACGAGTGAAATGCTAGTTTCAAATCCGTTAATGAAATAGTTGAAAGCGTCGAGTATTTACCGATAAATCCATGGCCGTCGGTACTAATCTCCAAAACAAGTTACGAAAGCTTAACCACCATCATCTCCTTCCTCCATGTCCGCCTTCTGAAAACAGAGATCGCAGCGAAAATTTCCCCATCTCTCTCAAATTACGTGTCATACAGGTAGGAGATCAATCTGGATCTGGATGTTCTATCTTAATGCAACGAGGACGATTTTCATCATCCAAAATTGTGGGTCCGTCCTGGCAGGTGCGATGCCATGCGAATGGGACAGATTATTCTGTTGAATGACCCAACGGAAACACATGGTACGTTTTGTTTGGGAAAAATGCCATTTTGTATAGAATTTTGCTATTTAATAAATAAATAAGTAAATAATTGTGGATATGGATTCCCCGAATGATAACCCAAGTTTGGGCGATTTGCCCCACTTATTGAGAATGAGGTTTGTTCATCCTTTGCTTATGTTAAATTCAAGGGAAATTACAAAAAGGAGGGTCATGCATGCAAAATGAATTTTCTCGCTTTCTTACTCTCACTCTTTTACTTTTTTCCTCGCTTCCTTTTCTCTCACAAATTGCTCTTCTCTCTCACTTTCTCTTACAATCTCGTTTTTGAACTCTCACTCTTTGGTTTCGTCTACAATGCAAATTGAATAGAGGGAGAAAGGAAAAGAGAAGATGGTTGGAATACTTGCTCGTGTGGACTCATCGAAGTCGATTTGTGATCTTGTCAAAGTTGTTTGCACTAAACGAAGAATAAGACATAAGGGTAACTTTGTAAAATTGTTTGATGATAATGTAAGCAAAAGATTAAAATTCTTAAGTTTTAAAAAAGTAGAGCAAAAATCAACCGCATTGAAAATTGGACTTTCAATCAAATTTTTATATAGAAAATTAACCCCTTTTTTTATTTAATAGCTTTAAGCTTAAAACAAATCATATTATTGTTAGCTTTATCATGCAGAATGACCCAACCAATTTTAGATCGAAAGACATAATCGACGTGAATAAAAAAAGAGAAGTATCACGGTGGAATAGCAACCTAAGACCATAAAAAAGTTTAAATGGGTCATGGCCAGTGCATGCCTCTATCTAAAACATCACTGTAATGTCAAAATGGGCTAAGGAGAAGTGGACCAAAATGTGGCTTAGATGGAGTATGGCTCATACGTGTCTCTATCTAAAACTTTGCTCTATGATCAAAATGGACTTAAGAGATGGTGATTAACCTTTAGTTGAAGTTGAGCCTAAACAAATGCCTAATGAGGCACGCCCCTTGCATGTCTTGGTATATTGAATTGGGTTATTGTAATGTAGCTCCAACACTCTATTGGAGATATTTCTAGTCATCTACTCTTATAAATACATGATTATTACAACTTGAAGGTAAGTAATTTTATTCTTACTCTCAAATCTTAAAGTTATCACGCTATTTCATTCTCTAATTACTTAAGCATTTAGGTCTTCTCTATATGAATTTTGCCATCAATAATATATATAGAACGACGTTAATTTCATCCGAATTCAATTAATCAAAATAAACATCCAATTAATCAAAATAAACATCATCAACTTGGGTTACAAATTCCAATTATTGTTAGGAAAAAGAACATAAACTAGTAATAAAAACAAAATATTGGAGTGTTGCACATTACGATGATTGATACTTTTTTTAAATAAAACTAGTTGGGTTGGATCCAAACGTCGAATAATAACAACAATAATAAATAAAATAAAATAAAATTGATATTTAATACATTGCACTCTATGTTGTTTTTTGTTGAGCCTCTTTGAATTATTTTTAAACAAAGTGTTTCTAAAAAGTGGTTCATAACTCGTCAAAAGTGTTTTTATTTAATAGACTTGTGGCCATAAGGTTTCTTGGCCCCCCGTATTTAATTACTTTATATTATCTCTAGGTTAAGTTATAAGATTCTGTGTAAGGAAAGACATGATTGGCTTTATTTTTTATCATTATTTTTTCATTTATAAGTAATTATCTCTAGGTTAAGTTATAAGATTCTGTGTAAGGAAAGACATGATTGGCTTTATTTTTTATCATTATTTTTCATTTATCATTATAAAACATTATTCTAATCTAGAAAAGAAAGATAAACATTAAATTTAAGATCGATTATATAAATTTTATATTAGTTGAGTTAGATTGATTTTAAACTCTTTAAAACGACTTTGATTTGTATGTAGTATTGTTATTTATTCCAATTTATTATTGTTTTGGAGCCTTAAAGAAGGTATATTATTTATACCAACATACTTTGTATTTTAATTTAAAAAGAAAACAACAAATCACTCCTTATTCTTTTAGTCATTTTAACTACATGCTGAAAATAAGTGTAGGGTTAAAATATTGTTTTGGTTCTTATACTTTAAATTTCATTTTATTTTAGTTCATATACTTTCACTTATCTAATTCTAATCAAATACTTTCAATAAATCTTAAATTTAGTCATTTGAAGTTAAATTTTATCGAACTTGATTAAATAATAATAATACAATAATTTTGATGCAATAAAAGACGCTACGAGAATATGTTTTCACAAATTATAAACGAAATGCTAATAGGGACTAACTTTTTTCAAAATAAAACAACAATAAACTAATTACATTGACTAATTTAAGATTATTGAAAGTATATAAATTAAAATTATACGTTTAAATTTTATAAATGGTAAAAAATAAAATTGAAAGTATAACATGGTATTTTAAACCTAAATTTATTAAAAACTCGTTGGTTTGGATCTTTGTTGTTAATTTAATTTATAATATTTTAGCCTACATCAAAACCCCCCAAATGACAGGTTAAATAAGTTATCTTAGTCCACATCTCCATTAATAATAGTTCTTAGCCATAATGACCTCTAACAGTACTTTATTCGACCATAGTTGTCTAAAAAATTGCATAAATATATGAACGACTTTATTTGATTAAGACTGCATAACGATTCGAGTCGGGCAATGGAATGAAACCTTCGATGCTAATCCTAGGTTCACGAGCCAAGGCAAGGAGCGAACGAACTACTGGATTTAGTATTATTAGAGCATAACTTAGCATAGAAGAGTCAAAGCTTGTTACTCGCAGCACACATTCTATATCCACTAAGAACTAAATGCTAGGGGAAGGAGCTTCGCAGCTCGACCAATAGGGACATTCAGGTATCCACTTCAAAAGAAAAAATTATCAAGATGTTATATTATAGGTTGAAGTAATTAGCTCATTCAAAATAAAACTTTTAACAAAATATGCTACAAGTTTGAATTCTCACCTCAATTTTAAAACAACGATGATAATAAAAAATAATTAAACACAAAAATAAGTAAATAACAACCAAACAAGTCATTTTCAAAAGAGTTAAAAGATCCATTTGATTATCATTCCAATGTTTGTATTTTATTTTTAAAAATTAATTTTATAAATGCTACTTATGAATTTATCTCTTCTGTCATTCACTTTCTACCAACGTTTTTAAAAATTACATAATCTTCAAATCTAAAAAATTAGACCAGGTTAAATAAAATTAATATTAAATTTGCATAGACTCGGGAAAAATTAGATTTAAAGGTCATATTAATTTAATATTGTTGGATATACATAGTGAAAGTTTGGTGAATATTTGAAACATAAAAATGGATTTGATTGTATATATTAAATCATTTGTTTAGAAACTTTCAAATTGAACTGAAACTTCAAATTAGAATAATGTTTCATGTACAAATTTAACAGATATGAAAATTAATCTATAGTTTCTTCAATTTGAATGAGTTGTGTTTGATTTTGTCAAATAACAACTAACTGAATTCAATCTGATAAATGTTTCAATTTTTGTATTTATTTGATTTTATTTTGTATTTTGGAGAGTTACTAAGTTGTTGGCTTAGAAATAGCAACTTGTTCTTCATTTGTAACATCTCACTTTAAACTGAAGAATTATCTCCTTTCTTTATTTCTTTCTTTTCGTCTTGAGTTGAGAGCAAGTATCCAAGAGTTTGCTAGATTCGAGTCGTTCAAGGTTACAGTTCTACCGGAATTAGTCGTTTTGTCTTGCTGAGATGATCGTTGTAGTCTGTTTGCATCAAGTGCATAGCAAATAATTGTTTTCATGGAAGCGCTTATTAGAAGCGTGCCTTGACTGTCTATTGGCGTCTCCATAATATCTTGAGGTTTTAATTATTTCAATTCATAAGAGTTGTTTATACATGAAAAGTATATTGTTTAAGTCAAGGTGTAATTAGTTTGTTAGTGTATTCAGTTACGAAACAGTGTAACTACTTTTTGATAATTTAAAATTAAAATTTACTAAACATTATTTTACTTATATTCCCAATTAATTTAGAAACACAACTGCCAACAATCATTTCCAAACCTATAGTAATTCCAAACCGAGCCTAAAAATACTCATATACCTTTATTTAATTTAATTGACTTTAAATGTAAAATGTATCGCAATCAAATAAATCTGTGGGCTATCTATTTATTTTTAAATCTTTTTTAATATATTAATTGTTATTACAAAATTCCAAAAGACAATGCACATGCAGGGCAGGTGGAATAGACCATCCTCTCTCCATTATTTGTTTTAAATATTTAATACATACAAAATATGGTCAACATTTTTATATCTAAGCCATTTTTACAAATATTAATAGTTTTTTTTTTCTCGTAGCCATTCATATTTCATATGATTACAATAATAATAAAATTGTCAGATAAAAGTACTTTTAACCATTCAAATTTAATTTTAGTAGTATATAAATTATGTTAAATATTGAATTTATTTTTAGTGATTAAAGCTCTATTTAAGATTGTTATAGTTTTTAAAATAATTTATGGCGATTGTGCTTTCAAAACAATAAGTTGTGAAAATAATAATAATAATATTTTGATAAATTTAAGCTTAAACTTGAAAAAGTAGGCTAGGATATTTGGTAAATAAATACAAAAACATCTTATTTCATATATAATAACTAAAATAGATTTATAATTAATTTTTAATTTTTTTTGTAATTTAAAATTTTAAATAATTGTTTAGTGTGATAAGTTTTATTTATTATAGATTAATTTTTAAATATTAGGAAAAATAGCTTTATTAAAAAAAAAATCAATATGATATACTTTTTTAAAAATGATGCATTTAACTCATGAAAAGTGGAAAATAGGCTTGATTGGGTGAGAAATAAATAAATATATAAAATAAATCTTCTTTTTAAAATATAAAATTAAAAACTAAATATCAATTCAAAATTTTACCTGATTTTATGAGAATTTAAAAGCTAATAGGATACTGATTTTAAAGTAAACATGAAATTAACATGTTTTGAAGAGAAATTATAGCATATAGCACAATTAGAGAAATAATCTAAAAACATAGCACATTTTTAAAATATTTATAAATATAACAAATGTTGACCAGTCAACTTTTAATTTTTTTTTTAATTCCAAATTTGGCCTTCTCTCTCCCCTTTTCACTCCTCTCTCCCCAATTTTCTCTCTCTCCCAATTTTTTCTCCCCCTCACTCCTCTTTCGTGACTTCTCTCTCACCCCCGATTGTTATCCCCTTCTCTCTCTCCTTCTCACTCACAATTTTATCTCCCTCTCTCTCCTTTGTCAAAGTACTAATTTTTTTACTTAAAAAACACAATTTTATCTCCCTTTATCCTCATGAAAGTATCTATCTTTTTACTTAAAAAGTAATTATTTTTATTTTTATTTTTAAAAAAATAGACGAGTTGGAGTCTCAGACCCAAGATTTGAGAGTTCATAATCATCATCATCATTTTTACAAGTGCTGTAATACCAATAAGTCAGTTGTCAAATTTTATATTTAAAACGAAACGATAAATATAAATACCAAATGAAAACGGATTTGAAAGAAACCACTTTTTTAAGTTATCGATTTTGCATATTTTTTAGAACTACTTTTTAAATTTAGAAATAAGAAACAAAATAATGCTTATCAAACAAAGTTTGTTCCTCAAAAAATGAGAAATGAGAACATTATCCAACGAGCCTATATATATATATATATATATTTTGTAGGAGTTCAAAAGTATGAAGTCTATTAGTAGTAAACTATATCATTGATAGCTTCTATATCATTGATATCACTAATAGGCTAAGTCGTAGTCTATCAGTGATATGCTTCTATCATTGACAGACTACTTCAATCAGTGATAAAAGTCTATTCCTTATAGACTTATGTCAACTAATGTATAATAATTCATTAGTAAATACGTAAGTTCAAACTAAAAGTCTAAAACCTATAAAATCTATTAGTAGCTATTATCGATAGACTTCTATTATTATGACATAATAATAGAAGTCTATCGGTGATAGCCATTGATATACTAAAGTCCTATTTGAATGTAAAAATATAAATTTGGCAAGTCTAGTGTTCAAAATCGATGATATTTGTGATATAACTTAGGTATATATCAATGATATCTTCATATTAGTGATTTGACTTAGGTAAACATCAATGACATCAATGATAAGATTTAGGCAGATATTAGTAATATCTATGTATCAAAAATATCAATTATCAATGATGTTAGTGATATAACTTAGGTATATGTCAATGATATCCATGCATCAATGATAGAACTTAGATAAATATTAGTGATATCCTTGCATCAATAATAGTCGTGATATCATTGATAGCCTTAATGTCAAAATATTATTGATTTAAGTGATATATCTTAGGTAGACATCAGTGGTACGACTCAGGTAGATATCAGGGATATTAGTGATATAACTTAAGTAGATATTAGTGATATTCGTGTATTAGAAATGCTAATATGAACGATCAATGATAACAGTGATATACCTTAGGTAGATATTAGTGATATCCGTATATCAGTAATAATTGTGTATCAGTATATTAATTATCAATGATATTGGTGATAAAACTTATGTAGATATCAGTGATATTTATGTATCATTGACATCAAACTTAATATTTCTCAAATTGAAAGTTATCACTGATAGTAGCTATTGTTGATAACAAATTATAGCACATTTTTCAAATCGAAGGCTATAATTGATAGCACATTTCTCAAATTGAAAGTTATCACTGATAGTAGCTATCAGTTGCTATCATTGATAATTGCTATCAATGATAGCTTTCAATTTGAGAAAACCGAAAAAAAGCGTGCAAAATGGTGGCTGGGCTTGGGCTTTTTAGTTTTTTTTACCAATTTTTGTGTTATTTATGCAATTATTTTATCTTTGTGCTACATATTATATTATTTTGGGCTTAAATGCCATTTATGCAACTACCCCTATTTTAAATGTGATTTTAACAAGTTTATTTAATTTAAGTATGTTTTACTATACTTTAAAAAATGGTTAGATTTTTTTTTTTTTAAAATGGCTTTTTGACACAAATAACACAATGTCAAACGTAGTCTAAAAGTGTATATCGAGATAATTCTGAAAAAAAAAAACAAATTTAATTATTTAAAAAAAAACACATAAACAGACAATGCATACAATCACAATTTACTAAATATGGCATTTATTGATTTTTAATTTCATTTTATCTCTCTGATTTTAAGGTTGAAATTGTGTAACATATTTCTAAACTTATTTTGTATCTAATAGATGAATAGATCTTACTAAGAAAAATAAAAGTTAAAAAATCAATAGGTCTAACAAATACTATAAAATTGTGTATTGGGTAATGAAATTTTAGATTTTGTGTCTATTAAGTCCTCCTCTTTGTTTTCTCTCTTGTTCTTCTTTGGTCTTTGATTCAAATGTAAGTTGTAGTTGAGTTAATAATATAACAAGATAACAATGAGGAAAAAAAGTATATATATAGAGGATCAATGTATTTTTCAAAATTTGAGAACTAAAAAAGTCATTTTACATTTCATTTAGTTAACCTATGGTATGTGTGGATGATTGATGTTCTACCTTTATATGGTAATTTTGTGTCTTATCACCGAGCAATATTAAATTTGATCCTCTATGTACATAATTATATATATATATATATATATATAACTTGATTATCTTATTTTGACTTTTGAACTTTTGAAGTGTATTGTATTTTGATATTTCAAAATGTCTACTTTATTTTATTCCTTTAATTTTCAAACTTTAGAAAACACATCAGTTGTTAGTTGTCTTTATTTGAATTTTAAGGATAGTTGCAAAATCTAGTAATTAAACCTAAAGTATTAGCATATATAGACAATGCAAAAGAATTTGCAGATACATATAACAACATTAGATCCCGTTCTCAAATTCTATTAGTAATAGATTGTATTGCTGATAGGCTATATCGCTAATAAGAATTTATCAACGATAAAATCTATCACTGATAAATTTTGTTATATTGGCAATTCTTTTAAAACATTGCTTTACACTTAATTGTTGGGCCTACAAGTGATTTCCATTGCAAACACCCTTAATTTTAAACAATTATTGACATGTCTTTTGAGCACGTGTACTGGCATGTTAATGCGAGCATGATTTCAAGTTATATAAGTTAGAAGTAAATTAACTTTGGATAATGTGAGTTTAAAGTAGAAAGGTAACAAAACAATAACACAACCAATTGTTTTCCACATAGCTACGGACTGAAATAAACTGAACTTAGAAATTGAAAAATATACATTTTGAAATAGTGTGGAAACAAATATAACAAACATTAAAGGTTACGTGTTGAAATGAGGTTGAAACCTTATATTTTCATATAGCTATTGTGAGATAAATTGCAAAGTTTAGTCCCTTGACTTCCATGTTAAACATTTAATAAAATTGTGACATTTCAAAAAATATGTAGATAAGTCACTGTAGTTATAGTTTTGTGAAGATCTGGTACTTTTAAAATGTTAGATAGTTTCATGGCATTAGGAGGTTTGGATAGTGACATGGTGTGTGATTATCTATCGTCTTTGGCAGGAGCATGATTTTTGTATGCATGGTGCTACATTGTTCCTCTAAGTAAATTGTTCACATTTTATTTTACGTAGCATGGGACATCCACTAAGGATAGTTATGTCAAATCTTTTCCTTGGGATTTGCTTATTTGTATTACAATTATTGGATGCGATTTGTTTGTGCATTGACCTTAGACCATAAAATCATGTTTCTTTATTGCAATAAAATAAAATAAAATAGTTTTATGAACTTTCAACTTGTGGTTAATAAGTTTCTTACATGTTCGTTGGCTTTTAAAATTAGCGAATGTAGGACATTCAATTTTCAATTTTATGTTTAATAAATTAATGGATTAATTTTTAAAAAATGCAAAATAAGTCAACTACATATTAAACATATAATTGAAAACTCAAAGACTCATATGCTAAAACAATACATTTTAAAAATTTAGGGATAAAATACACTTTTATCTCTTAAAATTTAGGAACTAAAAATTTAATATTCACTTTACTTATTTTTTTCTAAATTTAAATGTCAAGTCATTATTTAAAATAATAATAATAAAAAAAAAAAACTTCAGACATATTTTAAACATATTCTTAAAACTAAAATGATGTATTTTAAAATTTAACATATTAAATGTACAAATTCTTTAAATTTCAATATTAAAAAATAATGTCAATACAAATATAGTTCAACTAATACAAATTTATACTATTAATTTCGATGTCGGCATTGCTATCCCTATCTCGAAAAATTTTCTTATACTATAGTAACATGAAAAATTTTCTTACTAAATTCGTTCCTTGCTTACCACATAAACAAGATTTAGGAGTGAGATGAAGTTGAAAATAAATGAATAGTAAATGAATAAATGATTTAATGGCGAGTAGTAAGGCACCACCCTAATATAGAAAATTTTCCTCCCATCCAAGTATTTTGAAGGAGAAAAACAAAGCATATAAATGGAGGACACCCACGAGTACCGCCAGAAGTCGCCCATGCGGGTTGCTTCGCGGCATGGAACAACGATTCACAGATAGACTTTAGCCATAGACTACACATTGACCCTTTTAACTCTGGTCTGGTTAGCCACTGACTTCTCCTTCAACTCTCTCTTCCTTCCTGCAGCCTTTATTTATTCATTTCACATTCCCCCATTTTCTTAATCTCCTTCCGAATCCTTGTCTTCTCATCCCTTCCATTTCTCTCCCATGGTGACCAATTAGCCGGCAACATTCCATTTCACCACTCTGCAATGTTGAAGCTATTATCCTCATCTCACCGCATTTCCATCTTCATCTTCATCTTCCTCTGCTCTCCGCCGCTGCTTCCTTCCGCCGCTCTTCCCCTCTCCGACTCCGGTCATCAGCCTATCGCTAACGCTACCCTCCAGTCTAATAATGTATCCGTTCCGAGGAATAAGGAGGGCAGTTTTGCTGACATCATTGATCGTGCTTTGGAGAATGAATTCAAGGAGAATGACCAGAATGAAGGTTAGTAGATCTTAGATCTCGTTTGCTCACTCGTTTGTGTTAGGGTTTTCATTAGTGCGCTTTAGCAATTCGCGGTTATAATGCGGAATCCAAGTTAATTGTGGTATGCGGTAGTGTTGAAACGGTTTTGGTTTGGCTTATCGTTCTAGGGGCTATGTGGTTTACTTCTTTTTTTCTTTGTCTGTTTGGTTCTAACACTCTGGGAGTAGGATAAGGTAGCTGCCAATTTTGATATGGTATGTTTCGATTCTGTAGCTATTGGATACGGAATTCATTTCTTTGTAAGAGGATGCTAGTGCGAAATTTGTCTGTAATTACGATTGCTGTATAAATCATTCTTTCCATATGTTTGGCTTGAGCTTTTCAATTTTATATATTAGATCAATGCCTATCGATTCCGTTTGTTATTTCTATTACTCTATTGCTCACCTTTCTTACTTTTTGTTTCTGTTTTGAATGTTCAAATAAATTGAGAAAGTTGTTCAATGCGATCGTTGGCGTTTTCATTATTGCATCTCGTATGCTGTTAATATCTTCTATCCTCTGTTTGAGTAATCTGAGGACATTTCTCTCTCTTGCATTTTTCAGCAATTGATGCAGGAAGTTTCAACAACAGTGTAGCGGAGCAGCAGGTTGGTAGTGATATGTTTTGTTAATGTAGTAACCATTGTTTTTTAAAACTTTTGAGCACAACATGTGAATTATGGACTTTATTCGCATGTCGCACAAGTAAAATAAACTGTTTCAAACATACGGGCACAAAAATGTGCTGATTTGGCCCTCATTGATTGGCGTTGTTAATCAGGCAGTTCTGGAGACTGTGGCAAGGGTAAAGTCAAAGAAAAATGATACGAAAGAGGAAAAGTATATGCTTCTTACTTTAGTATTACATTTCACTTTCAGGCCATGCTACTGGATTAAGCATGCACTTCCCTAAGCACTTGTGTTTCTAATTTAGGTTTCAGCTTCAAAACGTTTTCAATTTGGACAGTGATAATAGAGCTGAAGACACTCCTACATTGATTGATCGAAAGGTATGAGTATCTCAATTTTTGTATGTATTCTGTGTTAGATGTTCATTTTGTGCTCGGAGGTAGCTAAAACCTTTTTTTTTTTTTTCCTCCAGGATAATGTCTTTATAATATCTAACTTCAAGTCTAAATATCCAGTGCTACAATTAGACTTGAGGTATGTTTTTATTTCATACAATTGTTCCTCAAGTGATGACTGATATTAACTAATGATTTTATGAGTTGGCAGATTGATCTCTGATTTGGTAATCGTAATTGTCTCTGCAACTTGTGGTGGCATTGCCTTCGCATGTGCTGGACAACCAGTATGATTACCTTTTACCTAAGCTATTTGATTGTGAATAACAAGTGTAGGATGTGATCTGATTTCCATGATATGGACAATCCAATATATATGTAACCTGTGTTATATTTTATCAGGTTATAACTGGATACCTTCTAGCAGGATCTATTATTGGACCTGGAGGATTTAACTTCGTCAGTGAAATGGTTCAAGTACGTTGCTCCTGAAGCTATCATTTATGGCTTTTTTCAGGGTTCTTTTTTCCTCTGCCCCATAATTGGAAGATAACAATTACATTTGGCATGTTATTTTGGGTGCATGTCCATGCTCCTGTATGTTTTATACTTGTCTTCAGTGCTGAAAAGGGAACATTTAGGCTTTGTAGCTCATCTGAGAAGATCAGGTGCAGAGTTCTTTATATGTTCGTGAGATCTTCTCAGATGTATAGTATAATAAATACCCCATTTAAATAGTGAGTAACAAACCAGTAGAGACATATCTATATATCTATATCTTTATATACATATATGTTTAATATTTTATACTTATTGATTCTAACCATCAGGTCATGGTAAAAAAATGGGAATTTCTACATTTTGGATTATTTTCTAGAATGCACGAGAAAGTGGAAGCTGATTAGTTTTGTGTGCATTGGCCTTTCAATGAAATTTCTTTAAGTTGATTCTAATCTGTTAGGTCTATCGATAGGAGTCAATTAATCATTAGTAATTAGTTGTTATGAAAAGCTTGTTCTAAAAAGTATGAGTTAGGGAAATTGGTGTTTTCCATCAAAGAATAAACAAGTTCCCCTGCCCCCTTCTTTCTGGATTACTACTTGTGAAGGGTTTATTTATTTATTTATTTTATAAAAAAAATATCAAAGAGAGGTAGCCGTCTCAAAAGATATGACTCTGGCACTATCTTTCTGAACTTTGCTTCTCTGATGTTGTTTTATTTATGAAAATCATTCTACTATAAATGCATGCAACATGTATTTGTCTCTTGTGATGGTTATTGAGAGAGAGCAAAAAGATGTTTGTGCTGATTTCTTTTCTTACCAACAGCCGTATCCTTTCTTTTGTCCTCAAGTTCCTTCTTATTGATTTCTGTGATTAGGTTGAAACGGTAGCTCAATTTGGTGTAATTTTTCTTCTTTTTGCACTGGGGTTGGAGTTTTCAACAGCTAAGGTCAGTTTTATTTACATTGAAGGTCATTTATAGATGTTTATAAAATCATGATACATTTGCTGACCCCAACGCCATGTTTTAGCTTCGAGTTGTTCGTGCAGTTGCTGTTCTCGGTGGCCTGCTCCAAATTTTCCTGTTTATGTGCCTCAGTGGGATCACAGCCTCGGTAATAACTAGTGCTTCTCTGTACTATCTCCTTTTTCCTGTTAATAGCAATTCCAGATGATCTTGTGTTGTTGACTACCCTATTTTTCGCCTGTTGAATTAATTAATTTGGATCCTGCTCTATGCAGTGGTTCTAACGCTCACTTTCACTATTGTGTTGTTGATTATGTTAATCACAATACATCTGACGATCTTGCGTTGTCAACCTTTCTTAAGACTCTTTTCCTTCACTTTAACTACATTAGTTATGAATCTTTTCCTTTTTTTTTTTTTTTTTGGGTAGTCATGCGGTGGGAGTGCTTCTGAAGGGGTTTTTGTTGGAGCATTTCTATCAATGTCCTCAACAGCAGTGGTGGGATACCGATACCTTTTTGAATGCATGAGCGTGGCAATGTTCACTGGCATGCTTTATGGCCTATGTTCTTGCCTGTATGATAAAATGACTACTGTCTCTGATTGTAGGTGCTGAAGTTTTTGATGGAAAAGAACTCAACTAATGCTCTTCATGGACAAGTCACAATTGGCACCCTTATTCTGCAGGTATTTTATTATTTTTTTTTATTTTTATCTTTTTCATGTAACCTTGACCTCTTGGGGAAAAAATTATTACCTAACCCATCATTTTCCATGCCTTTGCAGGACTGTGCTGTTGGGTTACTGTTTGCTTTGCTTCCAGTACTAGGTGGGAATTCTGGTATTCTTCAAGGAGTAATATCCATGAGTAAAGTGTACGTATGAATAGGATTTATTTATTTATTTATTTGTTTACGCGAGCATACCTTCAAATCTAGTTGTTAAGTTGGCAACATAGTAGGATCGAACGGTTGTCTCATCTTATGAGAATATTCAAGGTGCTCGCTAGTTGTCTTGTGGACACTCACACATTTTAAAAAAGTAAAATAAAATAGCAATTTAAAATTTTGGGCTTAATGCTATTAGAGGTGTTCTATTTAGAACACTTAAAGAATGGACTGGAGAGTTCTCTAAAATGTTTGGGATTAGGGAACTTTGGGATAATTTTTGTTTTGATTACAAACTTGTTGAGTGTCATTCCTTCTTGTGAGATATTTGTTTATTATAAAAGGAAGAGCTAAAGTTGGTGAGCAAAACCGAGTGCATTTACTATCAAAACCACATGGAACTAGCTTTTTTTAGCCTTTTGCAGATGGTTGGTTTTGATAGTGTATTTACTATCAAAGCCACATGGAACTAGTATTTTTAAGCCTTTTGCAGATGGTTGGTTATTATTGATAACAGAAGATCGGGAACTAGTTTATTTACAAGGTTTTATATAGATTATGAGAAAAATTGTGGTGTATGAATCCTTTATTTACAAGGTTTTTATTTCTCAATCAGGTTGGTGACCTTGGTTACTTTTTTGGTTGCTTTGTCAATTTTATCCCGTACATGTATTCCCTGGCTTTTAAAGTTGATGATAAGTCTATCATCACAGGTATGCTTTATTGCATTGATATATTTATTATTCTTGAAATTTATAAACCTGGTTTAACAACTGGACAAATGGAAGAAGTTCAGATGTATTTTATAATTTATTTTTCTCTGCAGACCAATGAACTCTATCAATTAGCCTCCGTGGCGTTCTGCTTGCTCGTAGCATGGGTCAGTATCTACTTTCTTTTTCTCTGTGAGTTTGATTTTATGCATGCGAAGGTGACATATTTTGAAATGTCTTAATTTCTATCATTCATGTTAGTCATGGATAATAGGAAATTGATTCTTTTTAATAAAAACCCTAACTTCCAATTTGAAACATGAAATTCATATAAGGGCATTTGAAAAGACAGCCCGCTCAAGAGGAGCCCTAACCTACTAAAAGGACCTCCAACCCAAAAGAATAACGCCCAACAGATTATTACAAAAGGCCTTAGGGGCCACCATCCACAAGGAGGTATTAGACTTAGTATTTTTCCCAAAGAACGCACCAAGACCATATTATCCTATTATTTGGGTCACACCAAATACACCTCCAAACCAAAAAAAAAAAAAAAAAAAAAACCGAAGTGTCTGCCAAAGTACTTTCCCTTTATCCTTTTAAAGGGAGGGAACAACACAACTTCCTCTTATTGTGGCACCTTTTCTTTTTCTTCTGTTTCAATTATAGCGCTTTGAAGTATACATACTTCGGTGGGGAAACCATGCCCATGTCTGATGAACTTGTATAATATTATTGGTCGCAATATGATTGATTGAAATTATTTTGTATGCGCACTTTTGTTATTAACTGTTTTTACAATTTCAGTGTAGTGATAAGTTGGGGCTGAGTCTAGAATTGGGTTCCTTTGCTGCTGGAGTGATGATATCGACAACTGATCTTGCTCAACACACACTTGAACAAGTAAGGCATTCCATACTTTGTTTCAAGAGATGCACGGATTAATTGTAATGTTGCGAAAGGATGTAGGTCTGGTCTTATATATATATCCACATATATACATGCATATATGAATGTGTCTGTGTGTATGTCTATAAATGTATGCATGCATGTATTTAAGGTGTTTATTGCTATTATTTTTGGGTGGTTCATATGCCATTAGTTTGCTTTAGCTTTGTATGGCCTTCAGAAAGTGGTATCACAATATCCAAATACTGGCTATAATTAAGTTGATAGGAATGAGTGTGAAAAGAAATAAAGAAAATTAGGTTGATAGGAATTTGGAAGGGCAAGGTGAGGGAATGTGGGTTCTTGCACTTTAATACAGACAATATGCTAGAACTCTGTTTGAAATGCTTTTTTTTCTGTATCCCAAGAATAGTGTGTTGATTCCTAGTTAGTGATTTTATAATTGATTGTCTACAGATAGAGCCTATAAGGAACCTTTTTGCAGCCCTTTTTCTTGCCAGCATTGGAATGCTGATCCACGTTCAGTTTTTGTGGAACCATGTCGATATATTACTAGCAGCTGTTATACTGGTGATAATTGTAAAAACAATTGTAATTAGCACAGTGGTGAAGGGATTTGGGTATAACAACAGGACAGCACTCCTGGTAAGGTTATATATACTATATCCTCGGCATTCCCCTTAGTTGCTGATATGTTATAATTAGTCTTCCCTCTTCTGGATGTTGTTTTGTGATGTGTAGGTTGGAATGTCTCTAGCTCAGATAGGAGAATTTGCTTTTGTTCTTCTCAGCCGCGCTTCTAATCTTCATCTAGTTGAGGTCAGTGCCATTGTACGGCTTCTCAGAAAAAACATTGAATGAGATGCATGTAAAAAGAAATTATCCTCTTAATCATAAATGATAATGCACGATCTCTGAGATCCTTGGGGGTTGTTTGCGTGTGGGTACATTTTCTTAAGCCTAGAGTTAGGTAGTCTGGCGGTGGTGGGTTTAATTTGAGAGTTTAGAAAGTATGGGTTGAAGAAAATTGTGTTTGGTGTACACGTTTATGAAAACTACATTGGAACTCAAATTTACTCATGTTTCTCAAAAACAAAATATTTTTCTTATTATTCAAATTTGCAAGTCCAAAGTTAAAATTGTTTCTTAGAATTTCTTAATAGGAAAAAGTTGTTTCTTAGAACTGGGTTATTTTAATTGACTAGCTCATAAAGTACTTTCTCCAGGTTATTTTAAAATGATTAGTTAAAAATAAAATACTATATATTTCTGCTATTTTAATGTCGTTACAATTAAATTAAATGCCATACCTATACTTTTGTTACTTAATATTTTGAATCAAATACTTTTTCTTAGTATGGCTAATTTTATCTTAAATATAATGTATTTTACTATGTTTTGTTAGGGCTGTTTTCAAATATAGAAAAATAAACTAAAATATTTACAAATATATCAAAATTTTACTATCAATTTGCGATAGATCGCGATAGTCTACTATCTATGTCTATCACAAATCAACATTCAAACACAGATATTCGTTTATCGCGATCTATTGCAGATAGACTGTGATATTTTGCTATTATTTGTAATTATTTTCAATAGTTTTGTCATTTAAAATAATTTCTCTTTGTTTTTGTTTGTTTTATTAAGTTCAAAATAAAATATTATTTCCAAAAAAAAAGTTTTTAAAAAAGTACTGTTTACTTTTATTACTTATTTTTCTTCTTGAGAAGATTTCTTTCACTGCCTTGAATATGGCTAATCTTTTGACAACATCAAATTAAACACTCCTAAGTTAACCGCTCTACTTATTTTAACATCACTTATTTTATTGTTATCATTAAATTTTTTTTAATATAGAAGTTCAAGATTACAAAAGTGGGGAGCAGAGAACCCAATCTAAATAAAAGTTACCACAAACTTCTCTTGGACAAAAAGTGTTGAAATAACTGAAAAAATGGAAATATTGTTAAGATCACTTAGTTATGTGTGCTTGCTTGTTAAACTATTGTTACATAAAAACGGATAAATGAAAATAATTTTTTTTTTTTTTACTGAATACTGATAATATGACAATTTTCAGGGGAAACTGTATCTATTGCTTATTGGGACCACAGCCCTCAGTCTGGTGAGATGTAATTCATTTCTGCGTGCATATATAGATATGATGGTTTCATAGGTTTCATCGTTTGTTGCTGTAATGTTCTATTACATAGATTTCTTTTCTCTCAGCATGGTTGTCTGATTAGGTGGGGTTTTTTTTTTTTTTAAAAAACAATATGTTATTTATTATTATTATTTTTATAATGTTAGAGTTTTTTTAGATGGCAAATGTACTTAAGAATTATGAATAATTTAGAAATAGTTGAAACTGAAAGTATGTTGGCTCTTCTCCTATGCGTTTGTTAGTTCAATTTGTCCTCAGAAAAACAAGAAATGAAAGTGATTTCTTCAATATGATTAGACAGAAGGAAGGTACTCGTACTTTATTGGAAGTTAAGGCTAAAAGGATCAATACTTGCCAAGCCAATCCAATCTACGTGGATAAAAAAAAAAAAAAAAAAAAAAAAAAAAAAAAAGAAAAAAAAAAAAAATAAAAAAAAAAAAAAAAAAAAAAAGAAAAAAAAAAAAAATAAAAAAAAAAAAAAAAAAAAAAAGAAAAAAAAAAAAAATAAAAAAAAAAAAAAAAAAAAAAAGAAAAAAAAAAAAAATAAAAAAAAAAAAAAAAAAAAAAAGAAAAAAAAAAAAAATAAAAAAAAAAAAAAAAAAAAAAAAAAAAAAAAACAAATTTTTTTTTATAAAAAAAAAAAAAAAAAAAAAAAAAGAACCCTTGTTTAGAGCACTCCAATTATAGGCATTGGATTGTACAATGCTAATTGCTACATATATATTCGGAAGAGTTATGACTTTTCACAAAGATTTTAGCATTTCTTCCCTTCTAAATAAACCAGTAATAGCTCTTATGGTATTTTCCCAAAGCACTCTAGCTTTATCCTTCAGCCATGAACCAGACAAGATCTCAGAAAGTTCCAAGGAGGCAGATCTAGAAAAATTTGCAGTATATACAATGTTAATGTCTTTTGCCTGAGCATGTGTTTCGTCATTATATTTGTGATTAGTTATCTCAAGAAATAAATTTCTGGATGGGGCATTTGTTGAAATTTTATGCAGGTGACAACTCCTTTTCTTTTCAAGCTGATACCTGCTGTAGTACATTTAGGCGTGCTATTGCGGTGGTTCTCTCCAGATAGTCTCGTTGAGGTAGAAACATTTTACTTAAATTTAGTTTCTAGAACTAGTTAATACATCAATGTTTTCATTGACGATCAAATTTATCTTCATTTTTCCACGTGATAATTCAGATTGGATTCAAAGGAGATATCATCCGCTCAGACAGTGTAAAGCAGCGAGTTATGTTGATAGTACAGGGACCTCATGATTCATAACAGTGATTGTATTTCAGTTGAAAATGAAACATCATTTCCTGCTCAAGAAGTCAAATTCTGGCCAGCTTATCCCCATGTGCAAGCGAAGTCGATCAAACCATTCTGTATATTTGTTCATGTTTTTCTAGCCATATAAAAGCATGTCCAGAATCATTTTTTGTTACACTTAACTGACCATTAGTTATGGAAAAATCAGATTAGAGAGTATTAGAGGTGGATGACCAGTAAGGAGCCAGTACAATAGAACTATTGTATTTGTCTTCTCCACTATGACCTGATTCTTTGTAAAATGTAATATAGTTTGGATATTTATAATGAAATTGGTACTGCACAAAATGATCACTTTGCTTTTTTTGCAGTGTAAATATTGATTTTTACCAAGTTCCCATTTAATGTCATCTGATTTCAGCCTTCCATTGCTACTTCAAGACTCTTCATCAGATGGTCATCGGCAAAAGGAAAAAGAAAAAAAGGTCCAAGGCTTAACTGTAAGTTCATCGATTCCCTAAAAAAATTATCTACTGCCAGCAGAGTATCATTGATTGAAAGAATTGTTTTGAAGTAACTTCAATATATTTGTCATTTGACCAACCTAACCAAAATGGGAGGATATGAGTTCCTGTGACTTTGTCAATTAGGCTTCAGAAACAAGTTAAAAATAGAATCTTTTATGCACATATGGTTGCTGGAGAATAATATTTTTCAACAAGAGATGGAAAAACTTGTGTTTTTATTTTGGGGATTTCAACCATTTTAACTCTAGTTTTATCTTTTTGGGTGTCCAGATGTTGATAGATAGTTTCAGGGAGTAAATGAGAGAATCCTTTATGGTTGAAATGTCACTTTATCTTAAGATTTGCCTGCAGGAACTGACATGTGCTATTGAAATTTATAGGTTAAATTACAATTTTGGATTTACTTTCAGTTTTTCTGTACCTTCAATAATTTAGTCCAAATACTTGCATTAAATCTTAAATTTAAATTTAGCCATTCAAAGTTATTCAAAGTTTTTCCTTTTAGAAAAAAAATCTTTAATTAATTTTTATGCAAGCAATATTTGAAAAGGAAGTACAACTTTTTTTTTAATTTTTTTTAATATAAAAAACAAATTAGTATTAAGAACTCTGAAAGTAACAAATTACAACCACAAAAATGTAAAATAAAAAAATAAACCTGAAAAGATTCTTTCCACATGAAGAAGAGAAACAGTGATTGGCCTGACCTAAAAACAAAAATGTGGATGGCCCACTTGTTGCCTGTTTTTGTTTGGGCATCCACCCTGTTATTTTGTCCTCTACTTTTCAGTAGGGAAGACACCAATTTCCTTGTATTTTTTTTTTATTTTTATTCTTCCAAATATACGTTTATACATATACATATATACATAGTCTCCTCTGGAATTTCTGATTGATAATTTAATTTTACCCAATGTTACTTATTTACATTTTAAAAAGGGTACTCTTCTAATTTCAGGCCATTTACCTTCTTGCTAATAGCAACAACTTTGTTCCTGATGGTTTGCACGAATGTTAATTCCCGTGTAAATATCATCTCACCGGAGTTTTAATAAATACCAGTAATAATAATAGGGAGAAAAAAAAAAAAAAAAACCCAATGTGATAAAAACATATTGGAGGGTAGGTCAAAACAAACGCATTACTTTATAATTTCAATGTTATGTTAACATCCAGTAGGGAGAGCTTTTATTTTAGTTTTCACCAGTAAAATCATTTTGATGATAAAACAAAGGGAAAAAAAGTTTACTTTTGATTCCACATCTAAGGTTGATGCCTGTTTGGTTTCAAAATATACAATCTAAAATATCTCCAAATAGTCTTACCCTAAATGTTGATTTCCTCCACCACATAACTATCTAGTCTAGAAACAACTCCAGATGGGATAGGGAAATTGTCTAGAAGCACCCTTTTGGAGAAGTCCTTTTTTTTTTTTTTTTTTTTCTTCTCCCTTCTTCTTCGATGATTGGGATTGGTGAAATCTCGGCCGGGATGGTAGAAATCACACTGTGGTCATCCTGAAATCCATTTTAATCTTTTCAAAACTTCCCCAAATTTCTTAATCTTCCAAGATTTGAGACCGCAGTCACTCCAAATTTGCGGGAAAAATAAAGGAAAGGAAAAAAGGCCAGTAACAAGGGAGCCTTTTTCCCTTGGCTTTATCTCTATGCACTTTGAATTTTGCATCGTTTTCTGTCCATGTTAAAAGAAAAATGTTGTCCGCTCAATTCTCTTCTTAGAAAGTTTTCCAAATATATTCCTCCAAATTTTGTTAAGACAAACAAAAATGAGCCGTAAAAGCTCTATCATTTTTTCCAGTCAAGTTGAGCTTATTTAGTGTCCAGCTTGCTTTTATAAGGATAAAGATTGCTGAAAACTTTATCATATTATAGGAGCTTTTCTCTTTTTTAACTAACAAAATCCAATTTGTAATATTTTCAATTATAAAATCAAATTAATTTAAAGTATGCAATATATGTTCAAATCTGTTCACATTAACCCATCATTCAAATCTTACCCACCAACATTTAAAGAATATAAGTTTAAATATATTTGGGTCATACATTTAACTTGGGTTCATTTTGGCTCTCATAATTTTAAACGGTTTATTTTCATCCTTATACTTTTAACTTTGATTCATTTTAGTATTTGTACTTTTAAAATGTTAATTTTGGTTCTCAAACTTTCAAAGAATGATTCTCTTTGGAATTAGAAAATGTTAGTGTCTGTTTCGTAGAGAATTTGAAGACAAAATATGAAAATAATGGATTCAATAAAAACAGAATTGTATTTCATATGTTTTTAGATATGTGTTTGATGGCAGATTCAGAAATTGGCTTCTAATTTAGCTTAAAACGTGTTTGATACTATACATATAAATCATAAACCTAGTTGCAGCTACCCACTAAGTATTATTTGATAACAAATTGTTATTAATTTATTTATGAACGTGTTTTATGTTAACCTGACCTAGTTTATTTACAATGTTTTATCTTTATTTAATATAATTATGCATTTTAAAATTCAAAATTCAAAATATGGATACCATAAGAACATAAAAGTATTGTTTTTAGAATTTGCATGGTTTGGATCATAGAATTCAAACACAACAGAATATGAATTGTCTACCAAACACATATTTTTTAATCTGAAAAACATAAAACAAAATTTGAATTATCAACTAAACAAACCCTTAAATATTTATCTCAAATTATAATTTACTTTGTGAGATTTTTCTCACACACATGTGTAGGTTATCAATATGTTATTTGATTTGAAAGATGTTATGATCTGAATATTATTGAGGGCAAAAAACTATAACCTTCTAAGACATCAGGAACAAAATTGGAAAATAATATAAATTTTATTACTCTTTCAATGGTTCAGCTAGTAGACAGTCATAAATGTTTATTGGGTTAGCCATTAAAAGAGAGTAACCCACCTAGCCTACAAGCAAGATAAAAGTTGTGTTGTTCTTGCAGAAAGAAATGCATATAATTTATTAAGTTTTATAGGGTAGGCCAAATCTGACCAAATAACTCCTTTAGTTAACTTCACCAATGCATCAATTTTTAAAACAAATTAATGGGTTTGATTGAACTGATCTTTCCATCCAAACAATATTGTTTAGGATATTTTTTATTATTATTGTTTTGATAATCAATAAACCCCAACTTGCTTGTGCACAAGTGAGTTTTGATAATACAATAATAATCAACATGAACATATATTTCTTTTTTTTTTTAAGAAAAAACATTGTTATTCCACTTCAAAAGTACAAACTATACTAGCATTAATATATATATAATAATACATATGGTTCACTGAGCTACTTGTTCAAGTGGCTTTGGAGTGGACAAACTTAGCTGCAAATCAGGTTGTTGATGATGGTGATGATGATGGGTTGTTGGTTGAAAGTTGTTGAGCGTAATTGAGCTTGAAGATTTGGTGATGGGGCTTTGAAGAAACTTGAAATATGGCTCATCTTGATCGTGACCAGACCAATTAAGATTTGATTTGGAAATATTTTTAATTGGAGTTGGATTCCCAAAGGAAATATTAGATATTGAAGGTTGCACATTATTGGTTGGTTTGAAATTGCTGCTTCCTTCAACCACTTGCACTGTCAATTTGTCCCTTGTTGCAGCTGCCTGTGGCATTCATAATCACAAACATGCATATTTTTGTTTTTATTTGTTATAGTGAATTACAATCCCAATGATAAAAACCTAATCATCATTGAATTTAACACCAACCCCTACAAAAGGATTCATTCTGAAATACACAACAATAAAAGGACTAATTTGAAACTTTAAACTACGGAGGCCAAGTTAATTAGAAAAATTAATCAACCAGCTACCTTTTTAGTTTATTTTTAAGTTAAATCATAAATTTGGTCTCTATGGTTTGAAAAAAATTATAATTTAATGCATATAGTTTATAAATCAAAGACTATTTTTTAGGATTTTATCAAACTATTAAGACTAGTTATGAAATTTTATCAAATCATAAAAACTAAATTTTAATTTTTAAAATCACAAAAGACTAAATTCTGACCTGTAATTTAACTTTATTAATTCAAAATAAAGAGTATTTTAATTATTATCTTAGTGTTATATTATGTACAGATGCACACTGATAATTATATTAAATTTAGTTGTCTGCATCTTCCTTCTTGTATATTATTATTATTATTGTAAGTAGTTTATATATTTAATGACTAGTCAATGAAAAAGGAAAGTCTAAGTATACACATACAAGTGGGTTATTTAAAATTAATATAGTAATGTATATTATTGATTAGAAGAAGAAAAGATAACATTCTTGACGAACTATAAAGTTTTCTATTGACAAAAATTGGCTTTGTCTTAGTCTTGTTGATATATATATATATATATATATATATATTTTTTTTTTTGTTTATATGAATGTTCACTAAGAAAAGTGGGTTGTCCTTCAAAATTCAATCTTGGCACCGCACCAAAGTATTCTAGCTAATCCAATTGAAAAGAGAAATAATAGAATGAAAATAATTAATAGATACGAAAAGATAGGGAGTTTTGACGGAGAAAATTTACGTCAAAAAGGCTGGGCCGACGCTGTTTTCTTTTGTTGAGAGTAGCAAGTCGAAGAAAATACTTTTGTGCATGACTAGCCACTTGAGTCGGAGTTCTAGTAGTCACAAATTTTCTCGAAATTCCTCTCCAATCTCCTTTTCCAAGCTTTTCTAATCCAACTAGAAATACCCTATGCTCTTCTTCACTCCATGGGACACCTATTTGAATTACCAACCAACTTGAGTAAGTTCTTGGATTATGAAATTTTTAATTACTTTGAAAAAAAAAACTTCAATGAGTAGATATCAATATTGACAAAACCGAAGAAAAAAAAATAACATTATAAGAATTCAAACATATAATTTTATGCTCTAATACAAAATTTAATTGGATTTGTATGGGTTATAAAAATAATACAAATAATAATTATTATATGACCAAAATAAAAGAAAGAAAGAAGAAAAATAAAAAGTGGTTTAGACACACTTAGAAAGAAGAAACGCCCGTTGTTTAGACCCATATGAAAAGGTTTTTTGACAGGATTGAAAGAAGAAAGACACGTTTGTTGAAACTTTTGGATTCAACGTACGTTAAGAATATTAAAGCGTTTTGACAGAATTAGAAGGAAGAAAGATATAGTGTTTGTTTAAGCTTTTGAATTCATTAATTAGTGAAGGAAAAATTACCTTTTTTTCTTTCATGGGTTTTGGTGATGAGGCCATCTGAAAGATACCCACTTGATAATTTCTCAGAAGAAGAAGAAGAAGAAGAAGAAGATAAAGAAGAAGATGAAGAAGAAGAAGGCAAAGAATCCAAGCTAATACTCTTCTTCAATAACCCATAATTTGCTCCATTATTATTATCAAGCTGAACTCCAAACAGCTTAAATTTGCTTCCTTTATGCTTTTGAACGGTGCAAGTTCTTGAATTGTGACCCACATTTCCACAGTGTGAGCATTTCCTCACCATTTTTTCTCTCTTTCTCTTTACAAAATATTCTCTCTCTCTCTCTCTCTCTCTCTCTCTCTCTCTGATCTCAAGGGAATCTCAAACTAACACCCATTCTTTCAAAATATAATATAAGGTATAAATGGAGGGTTGTTTTGCTTTTGCATGACCTTAATTTAAATTAAATTAAATGAAAGAGTTTAACTTAAATTAAGACAGGGAAAGACATATTATCCCTCCTAGGTTTTTTTAATGTTTAGTGTCGTAAAGAGCAAGTCAAGGGTGTGTGTCTCTCATTGGATGATTTTATATATATAAACCTTATCCTAAAAATGGCATCTTTTTTCAAACTCGCACATGACAAACGTGAGGTATTTGTCGGATTTTTTTTTTTAAAAAAAAAATTTTAATTTACACTATATTTTTACTGCTTTTGGTAGGTATTCTAAATAGGTTTTGTTACATAAATGTGTGTGTTGATGCCAAAATTTGGATGAAAGAATACACATCTAACCTTCATGGGACTATAATGGTAAGTTTGTAATTCGGATAAAAGAGGACGTACGAAAAAGAGAAAAAGAACTTCAATGATAAAGTTAAAATGAGAACTCTACAATGGAGTAGAAGTCAAAGATTTTCGTCATAGAAGATTTCACCTAGGATTAATGTTAATCCTCCTAAAATTAGAATATGAGTTTTTCCTAATCACGAACAAGCTAGGATTAAATTTTATCTTTTCCTGATTTTTGGCTTATTTTGTCAGGTCCGAGTTTACCCTATAAGTTTATAAAAATATATTTTTTAATTTAAAGATATTCCTATACTTTAAAAGATATGATATAACTTTTAAACTTTCCTAAATGTTTCAAAATTATCCTTAGATAATTTTATCTGAATTTTTTTTTTATGAAAATTGGTATATAGAAATTATGGTGTGATCTAACCCAAAATTTAGGTCACCATATCATTTCAGGTTACCGCCATATCATTTAAAATTTCAATTTTCATTCGAAATTTTAGATGATTTTTAGATTATTTTGAAATGATTAAAAAATTTTAGAAGTAATAATATTGGAAGTTTTAAAAGTATAAAAATATTTTGGACAGGAAGAAAAAGTGCAATAGTCTTTTTTTTTTAAAAAAAAAAAAAATGATTTAGCTATCTTGATAAAGAGATTTTTTATTTTTTTAAAAAAAATTATTGGGTGGAGTGACCACAAAATTCCCACCATACATTATTGTGATTGAAAAAAGGGAGTGATGTTGTTATCAACCAGCAAAACGCTATTTTTAGTTGGAGATTGGCCAAAAGAAACTTGAAATTTCTTGGAGCTTGCCACAAAAAAAGAAAATAATAATAATAATAATAATTACAAGCAAATTGGAAGAACAACTACTCCATATCAAGATTAAACACATTGTGGCCATACATTTTAAGTTGTGGAAACTAGTTTTTCTTTTCTTTTTCATTTTTTTTTTTTTAATAAACTTCCAAACTAGACATGGCCAGACATTCTTATAGTGAAAGGATTTCTAAAATGGAATTGTGTTTAATCCTCTAATTGGTAATGAGAATAGTACTTTCTATATATTTTTTTTTAAGTTAAATTATGCAAAATACTTTTAAATTTTTTAAAAGATTTCAATTATAAGTGTTCTTAAATTTTGAAAGGTTCCACTTTTTACCATTAAGCTTTGAAATTTTTATTAAAAAGAATACACAAGTTTTGAAATTGTTTGAATAAATATCTTTTTTATTATAAGAACAAATAAAAATGGACAATTGTACCTCGTATGTAAAAATCAGAACTCATTGTGATATTGTTTTATACCTATATATTAAGATCGTTGTTACCATTTATTTGGTCTCTTGGTTTTAAAATTTTACACATTTAGTCCTTAAGTTTTAAGTTTGGTTTCAATTTAGTTCTTAAGGTTTCAAAATGTTATAATTTTACCTTTGAGATTTGAGTTTTGTTGAGATTTGGTCCCTAGATTTTAAGATTTACATTTTTAACTTTAATTTTTTCACTAAGTACTCATTTTTCATCTTTAGTGTTAACAAATTAAAACTAATTAACTTGATTATAATTAATTAAGTTTCACTATCTTTCATCACTTTTAAAATAAAGATTAAATATTTCACTTCATAATTATTTTAAATCAATTTATAAATATTAATGTATATAAAATTAATTTACACGAATAAGTTGTAGATGACCAGGTCATATATGTCTTCCACTTTTCTCATTAATTGGATCAAGTTGCATCTTACTAATTTTAACAATAGAGAGGACTTTCATTCTTTTAAATAAATTAATAAATACAAAGGTAAAAATGAAACGTTTTTAAAATGTAAGGCACAAAACTACTTGCATATCTATGAGTCTAAAATTCATTAATATTGGTATATGAGAACAAAGTAATGCCTTGGCCATCAAATCTCACTCTTAATTAGGAATCCCATGTTGTCCCCAACATGGTGGACCAAATCTCTAAGCTCCAATTTTATCTATATATTATAATTATTGTGTATTCTTCTCACAAATGATAATAATGTTTGTGTTTGTGTAACATTGGACACATTATCTCTTGACATTAAACATAACCCTAAACAGTAACTCAATTTGTCCCTAAAGATTATCGTTCCAAAAGAATTATGCAGACAAAATAAGAGAGCAAGCTAGCTCTCAACTACATGAACTTTAGAAGCCAATATATAGATTTGTGTTTACTTTGAAGGACAAAACATATATACGAGTCTGAAATTATAAAAACAGTCAAAATTTACAAACACGAACACGAACATAGCTCAGTACTACCTTCTCTTACAAAAATTTGAAAATGTATAAACTTTTGATTTGCTTGAGTATTAAGCATTTTGAGCAGGTGAAAGGTATATTCACCCCACATTTACTTTTTTTTTTTTTTTTTTTTTTTTTT
>QLSR01001477.1:504390-514550 GCA_031780015.1 Citrullus colocynthis
TTTTTTTTTTTTTTTTTTTTTTTTACTGATCTTTTGTCCAACTTTTACCAACAATCCTAAAGCAGTTTAATTTGCATATAAAGAGAAATGATGTATTTCTAAAGTAGCTTGACTTAATCACCCCTCCCCTTTTCCATATTCCTTTTTATAATTAATCAATGGACTTTGCCTTACCTGCACCCATCTTGTTTAATTATTAAAAACTAAGAATCACATGTACAAACTGCACCAATTGACAAGTACTAATATCTGCCCAAAAAATGATTATTTTAATTAAGATATCATTATATGTAACCATACTAATTAATTAATTGACATATTTTAATCAATCTCTTGTTTTTTGGTCTAATTATTCAAATCCTACTTGCTCTCCCTAAAAGTATAATATATTATATATATCACACTTTGAATGGAACCTATTCTTTATTTCATTCTTTATTTTCTTTTTAATATGTAAGACCAAGTTGAGTGGATATCTTATTTATCTAAATTAAATTCTACATTGCAATGAGCACACCATTTTTATAAACAAAAATGGTAAATTTGACTGCTAGTTTGGTTTCTACTTTGATTTAAAATTAGCATATAGCATAATATAATAATTAAGTTGTTTCCATTCTTTGTCATATGGCAAGATAAGGAAGATAATTGAAATGACATAATCTCAAGTACAACTTTTTAAATTATTATAAGTAATAAAAGTAACATCATTTAAAATAGAGGTTCATTACAAATTTAATCCTTCAACTTCTCATAATATATAAAAGATCTTATAAATAATTTTGATCTTTTAATTTTGTATTTCCTGGTCTGAAATTTAAAATTTTTACTGAAATATATTTTCTATTAGATACAAAATTAAAAGGTTAAGAACGAATTAGATTCGTTTAAAAATTTAGGTAGAGATTTTTTAACAAATTTGAAATTTTTGAATATTAAAACTTGTAATTCTAACCTAAAATATGATTTAAGCCTAATAAATTAAAATATTATTCTTATATATGGAACAAGTTTTTGAGTGCGTGAAATTATTGAAAATCTTCTAAAAGACAATGACTAAATAAAATAACAATCTTAGGGAAACACGACAAATAAATTGCAAATAATTATTATTTAAAACAAAGCAATATAGGAAAAATCATAAATAATAGTGGCTGTCTAAGATAACGTTTTTAAACAAAAAAGGGTGGACCAGTTTGCTTCTCCAAAGTTCTATACCTTAATTAATTAAATAGTTATATACATAATATGCAAAAATACTTGTCTAAAAAATACTTTCGAACTTTAAAAAAGTTTCAAATGCAGTATACGAAAGCAAACTCGTTTCAAATATTTTTAAATATTTAAAAATTGTATTAGGACTCTTAGCCATGAAAAAAAAAAAATTAAAAGTAAAAGTAAGAATACAAAGTTGTCTAAGGTCCTTGGATAGAAAATGGTTTGCATCTTATGCAGTTTTTTTCTTCTTCATACTCCATAATCGCATGATGAAGTTATTTTTAATTGGCTGCATCTTATACTTCGGAATCTTTAAGGAGCGAAATTCTACCATATCTAAAACTGCTGCCATAATATTTCTCTTCCTATTTTGCCCTTCATTTTTTCATTAACGTAAATTATAGCCTTATTTTTTTCAAAAATGTCTATTATACCCTTCCATGTGTGAAAGAATTTTAATTTGGAAGGCACTACTCATTACTCCACAATATGTGTTGACACTATTTAGACATTCTTATCTCATATGGCAACAAGTTTTTCAACAAGAGAGAGAGAGAAAGCCTTTAATTTGTTGATAGTCTCATCTCCCTTAAATATAATCATCAAGTTTTTCAAATAAGAAAATTACACGTGCGTTTGTAATCAACACCATCGAATTGTTGATGTAATATTATAAAAATTCAAAAAAAAAAAAAAAATAATAATAATAATAATAATAATAAATTTTGAAATATATTTGTGTTGTGTGTAGGGATACTCGCACTCTTAGAAGGCTCCTGACGATTTTTCACAAAATTGAATATTTAATAATAGTGGTCATTCAAACTGCACATAAAAATCACTTTTAAAAACCAAATCGAAAATCAGGTGATATCCAAATATGCAGTACAATTCGATTTGAAGAAATTTTTTTATTTCAATTTTGAAAATCGAATTTAAAACCAAAAATCATTTTTAACTAATACATTTAGCCTAAGAAATAAACTTGAATCACTTAGATCTGTTTGGTAAAAAATTCTGATTATGATTTACGTTTTCATATTTACTAAATTTTTTATCAATATTTTATGTTTTCATTGTATCCAAATTTTGAATTTGAAATTTTAAAATTCGGAATTATATTAAATAAAGATAAAAACATTTAAAAATACAATATGTCATGTTATAAACTCAATTCAATTTTTAAAAAAAAAAAGAATTGTAATATGTATTATATAATGTATTATAAATTATATATCAAAATAATAATTATATAATTTTTTTAATCTAAGTCATATTCATAAATAAAGTAATAATAATTTACTGTAAACTAAATAATAGTGAGTAACTAGAACTAATTTTATGATTTATAAATATATAGTATTAAATATGTTTTAAATAATTATTTAAATTAAAATTCAATTTTTAAATTTGTTACAAAACAAATATTTAAAAACATGTCATAAAACTTTTTATCTTTAAATTTCTATTTTTAAATTATCTACTGGTGTTAGCTATTATTAGCAAATCAGCCTTTCAAATATTATAATTAAAGGCTTAATTCAGAGATAAAAGGCAATTAATTAAAAACTTAGCAGCAAAAGCTAAGGTTGTGTGGAGACCATTTGTTTAAAAATAAAAATTAAAGAATCCCACCTTGAATTCCACAATCAATAGTGTATTCAACTTTTTATCAAATTTTTCTATTTATATATATATATAAAATAAGTGATGGGACCAACTCAACATCCAAAACACAATTTCTAATGTAATTAATTTACATTGTGGGTATTTAATCAAGCCATTTGTATTCCCAAAATTAGACTATGTATATTATAACTAAAACTTAATTAGGAAAGAATTTGTTATTATTCTTAAAGAAATTAAAAAGTATTTTCATCTCTAAATTTTTATTTTATTTACTTTAAGTTTAATAATGTAGTGGGTGAGACTCAAATGTCTAATTCTTCAATCAAATGTATAAAATTTTATTATATCCTTTATGCTTAAGCTAACATCTTTCATCTTTATTCTATGAATTTTAGAATGTATACTTTTAAAATGTTTTATTTTAGTGCACATAATTTTGAGATATGGTTCAAAGATTTTATATTTGTTTCATTTGTGTCTTTCAAGTTTTTTCTTATAAAGCACTCCATAAAAAAAAAAAAAAAAAATTAAATTAATTTAAAATTTGAATACCCTAAAACTACAATATTTTCAAATAACATGTGAAGTAAAATATTCGAACCTCTAATCTTCATTTTTTACTTGGAACATCTTGTTGTTGAAACAAAAATTAGATCATTCATTGAACATGGTCTAAATAATTATGTAATTAAGGGTATGGAATTAATGGAAGTTCTCAATAATATTAATATTAATCCATCAAGGAAAGTTGAGTAAGATGCTTGAATATTCCCTAATGTTGACATTCTTTTCCTTTATTTTTTAGTACTGACGACATTAAGCTTAATTAATTTCACGTACAGTTTAAGATTGATTAAATTACATGTATGATGTCACTTGAAAATGGGTGGATTATTTAAATTATAAGCAACCATATATGCAATTAACCACTAAATTACTCTCATGATCAATATATAAATTAGCCTTTTTAGGTTACTTGTTGCATCTGCCCTCTTTATCTTTTATTGGTTTATAATTAGAGTGATATGCAAGAAAATGTGAGAGAAAAATTAAGAAGTTTTCTTAATTATAAGTTATCAATTTTCTTAATTTTTAAATTGGAGAATAAGACCTTGTTTTGCTGAGAATGAATAAGTTCTGGTTATAACCTTAAACAATCTACATTTTTCTTTTTTTTCTTTTAATTTTTTTTTTTTAAAAAATGTAGAAACTATGAAGACTAGAAAAGCTTAATTTATTTATTAAAAAAATATGATATACTAAAAATAAAAAGTATATAGGTCATCATGTAAAATGATATTTTGAACTTTGTGGAATACACCTACTACTAAATTACTATTATATTACGAAGAGTTTTTGGTTAAAAAGTTTTATATTAGTCACTCACATTTTAATAATGTTTAAATTTAATCACTACTATTAATTAAAATTTAAGTCAATAACCCAACAAAAAGATTACGTAATCTATTTTCTCATTTATTAATGTTCACACATAAGTAATAATTAACATATATGAACATTATTTAAGACGCCAAGTGTATAATTACAAATAAATATCGATTTATACCTCTAAATTTTGAGTATTGTACCAATTAATATTTTAAAATAATAATTATATCAATTTAAACCATATTTCATGAATGAATTGATATAACCCATCCAATAGTATTTTGTATCTATTTTGCACTTGATTTCATTTAAAAGCAATTCAAAATTAAACTACCTAAATCGAGTTAGTCTTCACCGCAGAGTAGAAAGAAAAGTTATTACATAATTCTTTCCAAATAGGGAAATTATCTTAAATGACTGAAAATATTTACAACTGATAGCAAAATACACAGTCTATCTACGATGGACTACTATGTATGTCTATCGTGACATAGATAATAATCTATCGCAATCTATCGCTTATAGATAGTGTAATTTTGCTATATTTATAAATATTTTGGTTCCTTTTGCTATATTTGAAAAGAGTCCAGAGGAAGATGAAAATCAGATGAAAAATTATTATTATATCTATTTGATTTTTGTATTTTTCTTTAATGTACCTTAAATTCTTGCAGTTAAAAAGAGGTTTAATATATATTTGAAATGTTATGGATTTATCAGCTTTAAAACAAAATAATTATAGGAATGGTCTAAATTGATTCAATATTTATAAAAATTTAAACAAATGTTTAAATTGATACAATTAATTACTATTTTGAATTTTAATTAATACACATTCACCCCTATAATTTATTAACATTCGAAGTACTAAAACAAACAAATTCTTATAAAGGGTCTAAATTAGAGTAATATTTCAACCAAAATTTCTTAGACGTCAACTACATTACAAATCATAACTCTCATGACTTGTGAACTCATATAATTACATGAGAAAAATCAATAGTTAAAGGAGGAAAACTAAAACCAAATAAATCCAATAATCTAAAGAAAGCATAACTCAGCAATTTTGGAATCTTTGTTTTATTTTTAAAAAATTGTCTTATCTCAAAATAAGGGGTTTTTTTTCTCCCTTTTTTAGAGAAAAATAATATTATATGTCTACATCTTATCTAACCAAATAAAACAAATAAATAAAGGAAAAACATTCACAAACCAAACTCCTCTAATAAGCAAACTTTGGGTATATTGATTGAAAAATAAGCCAAACTTTGCACCCTTAGTCAAAAAGAAGACTTCTAAATGTCATATATTATACCAATCATAACTATTTATTTATGTTAATTAATGAGTTCAAATATATATGAACGAATATAATATATTTTCCAAATAAATCTAACCTATTAATCGATCTATAATTTGATTTATTGTATAATGTTAATTGATTTATGTTTAAGTTGACATATATAAATGAATATTAATAAATTTATACAATAATGTATTGTTCTATGAAAATAAATTATTTTATTAAATTTTCATTTGAAAGAGAATTTTTTACATTATTTGTGGATTATATTATTGTATATATTTATTTAGGAAACACTGTATTTATGTCCAAGGCTTTTTTTTTTTTTTTTTTTTTTTTTTTTTTTCAAAAGGCTATATGCTTAAGTGGTAAGTTAAGTTGATGTTGGCATTTATCTATCTTAAGTTCGACTATTGTAAGATAAATGATTTAATTATTGGACCTTTAAAATGATAATTCACGTCTTTATCAATTAGCCCAAATTAACATATTTATTTAAATTTAAATATATCTCTAGTCAATAGGTCTTTCCAAAAAAAAAAAAAAAATTTTATCCTATAGGTTATAAAAGTTTTTATTTCAATTTTTTTAAATTTCAATTTATATGTATATATATAGTGAATTTGCATATGAAAACAAAATTAAAAAAGAAACATGTAAAAGGAAAGTAATTAGGAGAAACATTCCAAATATATTAGTAAAAAAGGAAACTTCACAACCACCCTTAGAAATTCAAATGGTTAGTAGATCCATAAATTGTGAAGCAAACTCCATGCCTGATTGGGAATAATGTTAAAAATAATTATTCTGTTATTTTCAAACCAATATTTTAATTTTCCATAAGACTTATTTAAATGAATTATACAATTTTGAAGTTGTTTCCCAAAGTCCTAAACTTGCAAAAAAAAAAAAAAAAAAAAAAATTTTTATTATAATTTTTTTTTTTTTTTTTTTTTTTCAAAAGGCTATATGCTTAAGTGGTAAGTTAAGTTGATGTTGGCATTTATCTATCTTAAGTTCGACTATTGTAAGATAAATGATTTAATTATTGGACCTTTAAAATGATAATTCACGTCTTTATCAATTAGCCCAAATTAACATATTTATTTAAATTTAAATATATCTCTAGTCAATAGGTCTTTCCAAAAAAAAAAAAAAAAAATAAAATTTTTTTTTTAAATTTATAAAATAAAAAAAAAAAAAAAAAAAAAAAGAAAAAGAAAAAGAAAAAGAAGAACACTTAATATTTCTAGAAAATTTATTAATTTTTTTTATCCAAAATAAATTATTGCTACATACAAAATAATAGAACAAATGGCCCATAGATACTATAAGAGTACAATTTTAATGTAAAGACCCCAATTGGAAAGTTGGAAACTAGCTATGTTATTTAAAAATTGCACGCATGTAATTCAACTTTATTAAAAAGTTTGGTTCAATTATATTTTAATCAATCCCAATAATTTGTAGATAGTTTCAATTTGGTCATAGTGGTTTAGGTTTAGTTGGCCCCTGTAATTTTAGATGTTTCAATTTAGTTCGTACAATTTTGTTAGTGTTTCACTACCGATCTCTAAAACTATTTCTATACATCCAAAAAGTCACTGGAATTCTTCTATTTGTACATAACATCAATTTCTAATATAGTGAACTAACACATTAATGTATTTTTGTGTATTAAAGATGTAATAATGTCTTGTAATATAATAATAGTTAATAAGATTCAACCAAACTACGATGATGAGATTTAAAATTTGAAAACCATACTAAATTGAAACTACAATCAAGTTAGATGTATCAAATTAAAACATTTAAAGTCATAGATGCCTAAGTGAAATTCCTCATTTCTACTCTCGAATTTCACCTCACAAAGTCACGATCACATCAATGAATACCTAAACACGATCACATCAATGAATACCTAAATGTAGGTAGGGATAAGAAGATTCTACCTATGATATACACCTTAAATTAATTAGCTTTTCTTAGCTGAAGACAGTGTAGAGTAAAAATGAGAATATTTAATCTCTTAATCGAAAATACAATATGCTTTATGACATAAGAGATCACAGTTTTATAAAAGAAATTGAAGTTTGCATTTGGGCCGGGCTGTTGGACCCTGGGCCGGGCTCATAAGTGATAAATGGGCAAAAAACAGGGGTGAATTTGCATACTTCGTGCCCTTTTTTTTGCTATATTTTCTAGTTTTATAATGTTTAAATTTTATTACTATTATTGTCTCATATATTTAACTTTTTTTCAATATGGATATTTGTAATTTAAAAATATTACTATGGATTTTTGTAATTTTAAAATATTACTATGTTGTTCAAATGTATTAGAAAATTTTGAGATTAAAACAAACAAACAGAAGGACCAAATTACCCCTTTTTTTATTAAAATATTTAATTTTTATTAAGTTGTAAAATATTTGAACCTCTCACCCTACCTATCATTTAACTAAAGAAAATAAAAATCAAAACAAATGTTTAAAAGTGTATGATGTTTGATTACAAAGCTAGTTTTTTTCTTTTTTTTTTTTTTCCAAAATGTCTTTCATTAATATTGCAGTTAATTAAAAATTTGGTTGACTCACGAACTTTTGAAAAAATTAGAGTTCGTAAATTGCATAATTTTGAATGTACTTTTGATGGTAGGCCACAACGAGAATGTTTTTGTGTTCTCAAAGTGCATCTCTGAGTTATTTCAAACAAATAAATTGAGAATAAGAGTTAATATTTAGGATATTACAAAAGTCGGGACAAAAGCAAAACGAAGACAAGAGTCATTTAAAACATTTCATAGTACTTTCCACGCAAAAAATGCTAATTATTAGGGACAATAAAGACCTTTCACATCCATTTTCTTTCACCTTATTGCCAAAGAGACCTTACCTGCATTTTTATGTAAAGTTGTGCCTTTTTGCATCCGTACAACTTATTCTCCAAAAAAAAAAAATAATAACGAGTTTTTTTATTTTTTTATTTTTTTTATAGCTGGGTTTAAAATTAGTTTTGATTTATAACTTGTATTTTTAAAATTTAACAATTTAGTATTTTAATAGAAAAAGTTTCTGTCCTTATATTTCTAAATTTGGTTTATGTATTTTAAAATTTGCAGCAATTTAAACTTAAAACTTTATTCTAAACTTAAATATTGATTTCTATTATGTAAAGATTTGATATTTGTAACTTGTAGTCTTCGCACATTTTATTTGTAAATAGTTTATCAATTTTTACAGATTTTATTAAGTCTTTAATACTTTTTACTTTAGGGAATAAACGAAAATAAAATTTAGAATACATAGACTAAAATTTTACAAACTAACCTTCAAATACTAAATAGTTATAAAATTCAAAATACAAAGTCTAAATTTTTATAAACCAAAGTTTACGAACTAAACAATTATATTTAAAATTAGCTTGTAAATAATTTAATGTTTATTTTTATTGAATTTAATAAATTTAAAATAATTACATTCACAAAAATATACAATGCTAATATATTCCAAAAAATTATAGTAATAACAATTTATTTTTAAGGTTTATTAAAATACCAAAAATTTTAACCTCTATTTGGTAACTATTTAAATTTTTGGTTTTAAAAATTAAAATTATTTAGTCTCAATTTCTTACGGTACCTTTTATTTATCTTGATAACTTTTATCCATCTTACATAAAAGAGATAATTATAAGCAGATTTAAAAAACAAGAACAAGTTTAAAAAAAATTTTAATATCTTAATTTTTAAAATATTATTAAAAAAATAGACGACAAAACATAAAATTTAGAGTTAGAATTAATATCGATAGACTTAATTTTTTTCAAAAGTAAATCATTATGGACTAAATGTTTGAAATTTAAATTCAAGCAAAGAAGTTAAAGTTCCAAACCAAGATCATATAATTCGACCGAGGATCAGAAGATCATGAAAAACCCAAGAAGAAAATAAAAAACCCCATATTGGTTGCTTGATTGGTCTTTGTGTCTTTTCAACTGAGCACACACTGACTCTGAGTCATGGGGAGGTCCGGATATTGGCGACCCACCATGGGACCTCTCTCTGAATCCCATTGCGAACCTGTCTTAACCTTTCTCATCTTCTCCATTTTCACGAAATGGGTTCGATTTTTGCCTCAATTTTGTCGCTTTAATCATGGGGGTCGAGATTTATCTTCCTATAGAGAAAGAGGAAGGAAAATAAACAACCCCAAAACCCTTGAGACCCCTTTTTCTTCGTCAATATTGTTTGCTTCTTCAAATCAAAGCCCAGTTTCTGGGTTCTGAAATACACAAAAAGCAAACCCAAGTAGGGAAGAAAAAGGTAGTAATCAGTATTCTCTTTTAGTAGTAGTACGGTGTGTGAAGGCAAAAAAATGGGTCAGGAAAAAAGAGCTACGAGACATTGAATTTGAACTATTTTGTCTTGCAGTGTGGATTGGCAGCATTTCTCTGTTTGGGTTTGCAGGTAACCAAGCAAGGAACAGACCCCACGACCCCAAATTTTCACACTCAACCATGTGGTAATGGTAAGAAATCCATATGTTTTATCTTTTTACTGTCAATTTTTTCGAGTTTTTTATTCTTTTTTTTTTTTTTTTTTTTTTTTTTTTTTTTTTTTT
>QLSR01001477.1:515086-607230 GCA_031780015.1 Citrullus colocynthis
TTTTTTTTTTTTTGTGATTGTGCTGTCAAAGAAATTGTTCTTGGAAATCAATCTCGAGCTTTGAGTTTCTTTCTTCAAGCATCCAACGTGGAAGCTGAATGATAATTACACTTGAGTTTAATGAACGTACTGTCTTTTCTGTGAAAATATGTTTTCTCTTTAATCCTTTCAAGAACCGTACTCTTTGAAGCATATTTTGTCCAATAAACTCTTCTATTAAGAAAGAACCTTCTCTTTCTTTCTTACTTGGGTAATTATTAAAACCCACTTAATAAGAGAGAGGTCTTGCTTGGAACCTCCTGAACCTGAAATGTTAGTTGACTTTGACAGGACAGAAATTGGATTAAAGACTTCAGAGAGACAATTGAGATGGTTAGAAATTAAACCCTTTTAATGGTTTCACTTACCAAGCCTGCAGTGCAGAGAAGAAGGCAGAAGCCAGAAGGCATTCTCTCTATTAACAGGTAGATGGAAGAGTTGCGCCAGCATTGAGGTCGTAGGTACACATTATTTCCTCTAGATATTTCTGGTCATTACCTAGATCCCATTATAGCTACTTGGTCAGAACGCTAAAGAAAAAATCAGAGGAAAGATTTAGAAAATGGGGGGAAAAGTGGGGTTGTATCACATCAGATCCAATGGCAGAGCTCTAGATTTAAGAAGGCATGGTAATGGAAAATGGAATCCTGATCCGAGAAATGAAGGCTATCTAAATTGCATTGTTTCATCATTATGGTGTTACTTAATGGATAACCATTATGGTTTCAATTTGAGCATTAGGGTTACTCTCATAATTCAATAAGTACATACAGCCAAAACAAGCGGATGGGTGTTGGTTTATTGCGAGCCATTAAATTCGTCAAAGATATCCCACGAGATTTTATCATCAGTTTTGGTATGCTTGCATCATCATTTTCAGGCTCTTTTCTCTCCCTTTTCTGAGACTATATCTGTTCAAAAGTACACTGCTGAAACAGTAAAGTTTCTCTCTTTTTTCTCGTTTGATTGCCATAAGCTCTTAGTTGTTTGATTCTGGAGAGAAAGTGTCATACTTTGTTCCTGTATTTACTCTTGCTTCTCATCACTTTGGTTTTCTTGTTCAGAATAGCTAAAAAGAAAGGGACTTTGTCTGAAAAATGGTACTGAGAAGACCTGGCAGGAACAGGAGTTTCAACAGAGAGAATCCAGATATTTTGATTATGATGATTGCAGTGGATCAGATAATAAGAGGTTGTGAGCAGGACAAAGGAGATGGCACAGAGAGGAAGGGCATGGGCACTTTAAAGCCTGCAACAAAGAGTAAGTGGTTTCTGCACCCAAGAGCAATGGTCTCTCTCTCTCCACCCCCTGGTTTTCTCTTGTGCGGCTATTTCTTCCTTCTATCTTTATTTAGTGGGTCCATTTCCTCCATCTCCACCTTCATGCAAAGTCCTCCTTTTGCCTCTTGACTCTCTCTTTCTTCCTTTTAATGGTTCTCTGAGATGGGTGTCATTCATTTTCCAGAGCTGTACGTATTTCAGCTTTAAAGTTTGAGACCAGAGATTGAGATTATACATCTCGCTGGTGTTCAATGCTCCAAACTTAAGCTTCTCGGGGTTTGGGCGCTTGAAGCTATTCCATTCTCCTTTTCTCATGCAAATTTTTGTATCACTTTTCTTTTACCATCGGCTTTATGTTGTTTTGATTCGGCAGAAGCCGGAAAAGTGGGAATACAGCACCAGTCATTATTACTTCTTTTCTGCTTGTTTTTTTCTATAAAAGCAAAGCTTCTCTTCCACTTTATCTGAATTTCACCATGGCACCCTTTTCTGGAGAAACAAGAAACCAACTTCTTTGAATCTTCTCCTTTTGCTTTTTCATGTTGTCTTTGATCTCCTGTGAGTGAAGAACCGTAAAGTATGTGACCAGTATAGCAATCTTTTTGCGTTTTATACGTTGCAAGTTTGAAGTTCTTCACTAAGACATCACACCCATTTATTTGCCTAGAAATTCAGGACCACTGTGTTCTTTTCAGAAGATTTTGTGTGGGGCTTTCCTTCTAAGTTTCTCATCCTATTTAGTATGATAAAGAGTTATCAAATGGAAGGTTGGTTTCTTTGTCATTTTGTGCTAATCAGCGCCCAATCTTTATGGTTCTGCCTTGTGGTTTATAGAGTGAGTTTTGATGTGGACCACTATTTCCTTCTGTCTTGTATGCTTTTGTGCCTGTTCCCTCTTTTCATTGTGTGTCAAAATAAATTGTAAAGCTTCAGGGTATGGCTTATCAATATAAACTTTTGGTTGGTCCATATCTGTTACATGTTTTTCCTTCTTGTGGCAACTGGGTCCGGATATGCTACAACTGCTAATTTCCCTTTCCAACATTGAAGAAAACAATTGTACAATATAGTCTCTCGTCTAATGTAAATTTGGATGTCTGGATTTTGCTGCAAGTTTTTTCTTTCTTTTTCCTTTGAACTGGGAAAGTTCGTTCTTTGTTTGGTACAATACAATCTGATGTTGAAATAAACTTTGAAATTGCAGCCAAAACGAGAAAGTAGTTCGAGTATGTTAACCTGGCCTGTTACTCGGATTGTTGGAGAATGATTTAATGAATGCTCTGGTGGATATGGCAAGCCCAAATTCTGCTGTTGTGGGTGAGATTCTGCATCTTGGGTTTCGAAACTCAGTTGATATGTCCAATTAATGATCAGAGCCATATTGCAGCTGGATTTCCTATCCTTTTGACTCTGCGGGAATCTGGACTCTCTGCTCTTACTAGTGCTGATAATCAAATAATTGATCAATTACGATTTTTAGGTTCTCCAATGTCTACTGCCCTGCAACGAATTAATTTGGGGGATGCTTGTTTAAGTTCCTCTGGTAATGTTGAGTTACAAAATCAGTTGGCAGGAGCCATTCCTATTACTTCTCTCTTTCAGTCCACCTCTCTTGCTCCAGTGAATGCTATTCATGAAAATACGAAGGATTCAACATTTCCAGACCCTCAGTTCCAGCAATTAGAAACCTTTAGAACGTGCATCTTACACAGTTCCTCCAATGCTTCTAATTCTTCATTCGCAAGTTCTCTGATCTGTGAAGGTGATGAGTCTCTTTGTAATGCAAGTATCAAGTGGGAAAATGACAGGTTTCATTGTATTCAGCAACTTTCTAGGGAGAATCCAGAAGGATCAGATTTCCAGACCATCTCGTCGGTGGAACACCTGCACCAGAATGGCTGGATGCCATCTAACACTATGAACTCCAAGTTATGGAATGAGCTTTCTCTAAGCCTTGCCACATCCGAAGCTGTTCTCAGTGGAGGAACCAATTTCCTGGACCAGTATTCACAGTTGGCTTTTTCTAGTGCTACTCAGCCTTGCTTGAACAGCACCGAATTAGCCTCGAACCTGAATTCGGACAGCTCCAGGGACCTCTCTCTAAGTTATGGATGTAGTAGTCCTGTTCGCCTTTCTCGTGCAATAGCAGGATCAAGATATCTTTCAGTCATTCAGGATGTACTTTCCCAGATTGCAAGCTATCCACTGGAAGGTTCAGAGCAAGTTAGTCATTCAACAACTGCAGTTGGATTTGTGCCATTCTTATCAAGTTCCGATGCTACAATTGAATATGGTTCTGATGTAACTGGTAAATACAGTTCTCAAATGGAGCCTGAATGGCAAAAACTATCTGTTGATGCCAAGAAATCCCATCTGTTGACTCTACTACAATTGGTAGGTAAATTAAATATATGATTCTCTGATTTTGGTCTTTGTACCGTTCTTATACTGAATAATTTGAAAATGTTTCAGATTGATGAGAGGTACACTCAATGCTTGGATGAGATTCATACCGTTACATCTGCGTTTCATGCTGCTACTGATTTGGACCCTCGCTTGCATACTCGATATACTCTCCAGACAATCACTTCAGTGTATAGAAACCTGAGGGAGAGGATTACCAATTGTATTATTTCCATGGGGATGCATTCTAACACAATCTGCACGAAAGAGAAGGAAAAATCCTTTGAGGCAACATTCATCCAGAAGCAGTGGGCTCTCCAGCAGTTGAAAAGGAAAGATAATCAATTATGGAGGCCACAGAGAGGCTTGCCTGAAAAATCTGTCTCCGTTTTAAGGGCGTGGATGTTTCAGAACTTCCTCCATCCGTAAGATTTAGAGACAAATCTGGTCAACTTTTTGAAGATGTGTAAAATAAGTTGAAGGAATGTTTGTTCTTTGGTGATTTTTCAGGTACCCCAAGGACACAGAGAAGCATTTACTTGCAGTAAAAAGTGGATTAACCAGAAATCAGGTTCTTGCTGCTTCAGGATTTCCTTCGACTTTCATGAGTTCTCGTCACTTTTACTGAGTTCGACTATTCTGAAATTTGGACAGGTGTCTAATTGGTTCATCAATGCTCGTGTCCGGTTGTGGAAACCGATGATCGAAGAGATGTATGCTGAAATGAGCAGAAGAAAATTCAGTCAAAATGAGGAAGAAACTGAAAGAATTCATCAACCCAGATAAGAATCAGCAGCGAGAAGACTAGCTTGAACTGTGCTTGTGATAAGAGAGATTGAGCATTGTGTGGAACTTGAATAGATTATAAATCTTATTAACGTCTGCAAACATGTCCCAAACTGAATTCCAACTATATATTCTTTTTGGTAATGGAATTGAAACAATGAAACCTGAAGAATTTCTTTAGCTTCGCCTAGCTACATCTTAGAAGCCTAAATAAAATGCAATTATCAAAGGGTACAAAGGAAACATTACTAGCAATCGCTTAGTCAGCGAAAAGTAAGCATCATCGCAAACTTCATTCTGAAAAGAAAAGGCAAAAGAAAAATGAACTTACAATCTAAAAACATTATGTATTTATTGGAAATAAATTATTCTGGAATTTACAGAGATCGGCCCTCCTCCTCAACTAACTCTTTTGATTACAAATGAAAGAATGACAAATTCTGATTTCTGCCTAGACGTTTTCACTATCAATTATCCTGTTTCCTTCTTTATCTACACCCCACACCTCTCATTCATGAACTGATGGATTGCCAAAGAAAAGACAAAAAAACTCCAACTCCTCACAAGTACATATAAATACAAAAAGCGATCTTTATTTTCTTTTCTTCTGCCTCCTTTCATCGTCCGTCGTTCTAGACTTGCAAGGAGATTCTTGTTTTTATTGGTTTCAACTTCAAGCCCATACTTTCTGGCGACAGAAGCTCAGGAGCTATGCAAGACGGGCTCAAAGGGCTTCTTGGGCTGACGCTAAAATGAGATGGCCTATACATGCCATATCCCATGAGAAAATACTCCATAGGTATCAACATTGCATCGGGCTGCTCCTCCGTCACCATTGACCCACATGACTGAACCTGAGAAGTGAGAATAACCCCTTTTCATTCATTGTAGTATAAAGTTCGGTTTAAGATTTTCATGTATATTAATCTCCAGAAAGGAAAAAAGAAAGTTCAACATACTTCCACAAGGGCACTGTATCTTCTGTCTAATTTAACAGTAATGTGGTGAGCCTCTGAATGGAACGGGGACCTGTCCCCAACAAATATCAACGAACGGCACTTTAGTTTTCGCAACCCTTCTGAAATGTCGGGTCTCCTGCATTGAGGAAAAACAAAGTTCAGGACCTTGGACCCTGTACATATCTATCACAAACTCTATACCCACATCAAAAGTATAGCTTAATGAAAAACACCACATCAAAGATTGGAGTTTGATGTATTACCCATTCATCGCTTCAAGAAACCTCCAGACATTTGAACTTTGCCTCTCATCAAGTGACTGTAGAAATAGAACATGTACATAATGTTTGATCAAACAAATGCTCAAACTCTTAAAATCTGTCGAGTTTTCCACCTCTGGAATGATTGGCAGTTTAAAGTTGCTAAATAAACGAGAAAAATGCTGGAGTACTCACTCTTCTGCAAGCTTGAACTAAATCGGACTCTGGTACTTGAGAACAACCACGAGCTTCCTACAACCAAACAACCAGCAAAGTACAAATGTCCAATCAAACTCGGTTGAGGAAGAATAATTCTAGTAAGAGCTTGAGTTTTTGTAAGTAACCTGCAGTCAGTTTGTGTTTAAGTTAGGAAGAAAAGAAAGAGTTTAAAAGTTTGTAATCAATGTGTCACCAAAACTATGTGTTTTAAAAGCCTGGATTTAAGTATCCTAAGTTGTATAGAATTTAACAAATCCAAAGACTGGGTTAAGGAAAAACCAAGATCACGATGTAAATTCTGCTGTCTAACCCCAAGCTATTTAGACCTACCTTACTGAAATACCGCTTTAGCAACAACTCTTTCACTATCCCACACATGCCATAGAAATAAAGCAAATTTGACATCACCTGCATATGGAAAAGTTTGTTTAAAAGAAGATTCCAATAAACCAGAAGATGATCGTAATAGTTCAGAAAGGAGACCTTATTATACAACCATTCTGTCCAACAGGGCGCTGTGCATACGGGAGAAATCAATATCAAACCATGAACACGATGCCTGTGTTTCATCTGCCACCAACAAGTGAAATCAGACATGAGAGAAATTTCCAAGAGGAATTGGAAAATAAATAAATAAAATAAAAATCACGTGCATGGTAAACAAAGAGAGAACTTACAGCAAAGAGAGTGAGGATGTATGCCCCAGCAGTAACGCCCATACACATCACAGCACTAAGTCTGGGAGAAAGGGAAAGAAGAAGAGTAAGTCATCGGATTTGTGCATATTCATTTTGAAAAGAGCTCATGTGTAAAACAAATAAAACTTCCAAGCATCAGACAAGTGGAATTATAAACTAATTTAAGTCGAGTTATACTAAATTGAAGATAGCCGGAAGGAATATCGAATTACCCAAAATAGTTAAGAACTTCAGCAATTTGATCTGCTAAGTCATCTGCAGAAAGTACAGGATCATCAGGGCAAATTGCAGCAGCTCCTAACTGCAACTCTTGAACAAGGTCTCATTATGAGAAAAATTCATGTGGAAGTAAGAAAACAACGTACTTATTGGAAAGTTCAGAGTTTCATTGAAGCAACACAAAAAATATATTTACAATAGGTTGTTTTCTACATATCATAAATCAAAAAGTAATTCACTTATACAAAGTAATTACTTTTCAATATATATTAGAAAGAGAAAAAAAAAAAGGAAAGAAAGAGAAAAATAATAAAGAAATAGATAAACAATTAAATAATTACATTAGTAGAGATTTCGGACCATGCCAATTATACAAACCTCATGTCCAGGAGGGCTGATATGATATATGCAAAAGTTGTGAAGCAATAACGAACAAGCTTCTGGACAAAACATTAATCCTTGGAAGCAGAACATATCTGTTAAATAATGAAACATAACACATTTAAACATTGGTAAACTACCAGAACAAATTAAAGATAGATACAAAAAGTTCAAAGTTACAAGTCATAGATTACTTCATTTCTTTTTTAACCCATATTATAATTTATTAACCTCTAGATTTCCGACAGCTATGTCCTCATTTGATAACTTCTTTTTATCTATTTTCAAAGAATGAGCTTGTCTTATGAAGATAAAAGGATTTCAAAAGCTACAATTAAAAGATATAAAACAATTATGTGGATGAAATCAAAACAATTATATACTTGTTCTGAAATAACAAGGAAAACATTCAAAAACTCTATTCTAATCAACCTTAATCTCCAAAGTGTATCTAATTTATTGAACGATCTACTTCTGCACTCAAAATCATATTTTGAATAACAATTTACACGACACATTCTACATACTCACGATTTAGAGCTAAATCAGGATAAGTTATTAGAGCTGGTTTGTCCTGGTCTCCAACCACAGTGACAGAAAGAACACCATAACAGGTTTTCACAAGATACTCCTGCCAAAAAATTGATCGGACAAATATTAATTTTGATACGTAATCTTCTGGAGTAGAGAATTGAAACGCCTAAAAAAAGGCGGCAATTAGTAGAGAACCGTATATGAACTACTATTAAAAGGGAACTACAAAAGCTTGAATATATGGAAATTCACAGTTGAAGACGCAAACAACATAATATGTTTGCTTCCCATAAAGAAACTTTGTCTACTAAAATTCAAAATGTATTTCCAAACTAGTAAAAACCCAGCTTCCATCCAATTTTGGTAGCCCGTTGAATTTCGTAAACAAAGAAAGGAACCCAATAAAATGCAAAAGAAAATCAACAGCAACTACCCTTCCAAAACCTAACTAAAATCAACAATGCACATCCAAAAAGAAAAGGGACGAATGCAGCCACTAACCAGGACAGAAACCTTAATTACATTCGTCTAAAACGATCTTACTACCACCAACTCGTCCAAATAAAACAATATGAACCCCATGTTTCGATTCTATCCAAATTTCCCGACATTTTCTCAGCAAGCAAACAAAGAACAGTGTTCAAACACATCTAATCACATGATTTACAAAGCTGCATAAAAGAGACAGGAAATGCAGGTACCTTTCCTCCAGAAGAGATCGACTCCATATCCACCGAAACCGAGTCGCTCGAATCCCCCATTTTCCTCTCTATCCCTATTGTCTCTCCTTTCTCTCTTCCCGGAAATCCCTTCTTCGCCACTCAATACACAGAATGCTTCTTCCTCCTTTTATATACTACCAAATCTCTTCAACAATTCCTCCTCCACATTATTTAGGAAAATTTTTCAACTCGACGTATGGAATCGTCCGAGTCGAGACGAGTCACCGACGCCGCGTTCCCCTTCATCGCACATTGACAGAAACCTCACGAGCGCCCTGTAACGAACAAACTCTAACCTGATGCCTTGGTTTGCTTAACCATGGTTAGGAGGCCGACAGTTCGACCGAAATTACTAAAATACCCATAATTTCCTTGGATAGCGACCTGCTCTCTTGGCGCACGAAGGAGGGTGCTTTTCGTCTCTTCGCGATGATTTTTTAATTGATAATAAAGAGGGAAATAGTAAGTAGTTAAGCTTTGACTAGGAAGAGATTAAAGAAAAAATAATAAAAAAGGGTAGTATATTTTATTGTGGGCCCAGAATTTGTTTCTGCGTTTAATTAAAGTAACGAATCATTAATTTCATAAAGTATAAAATCTGTCACAAATTTGGGAAGAAATTTTTTTTAAATTCCCTTTATAATATTGTAGTGTAGTTTTGTTATTTATTGCGTTGCCTAAAACTAGGGTGGATTTAATTAAAATAGTTTTGCAGGATCTTATTGTTTTTAAATTAGTTTCTGTTTTTGTTTTTTTTTTAATTTTTTTTTTTATAATTTTTTTTTCTTTTGTTAAATATTCTTCAGAAATATAGTTGAGTTTCTAACAGTATTGTTGCGCCATTAAAGTTAAGTTTTTTTTAGTACAGTTAGTTATTAAATACCATCTTTCCTTGGCCAAATAGATTTGATCATTTTATTGAATAATAAATGAATTGCATTTTTAATAAAACTTTTTTTGATGCTCTTCTTTTATTATAATATTATAATTGTAAGGATGGATTAAACCTCCAACTTTCAAAAATAAAATGTATTTGGAAGATTATTGAATTAACTCACTTCACAAATAAAATGGAAATTTTTATTATATTATAAAATTAATTTATTTTGTAAAAATAAAATGTATTAAATAGTAACATACAACCACACTATTGTAACGTTTTGTGTGGATTGTGTCGTTTTAATAGGTATATTTATAATGAGAAAATACTTTTTTTTTAATGATAATGATAAAATGTGATTTAAAAAAATTAAAGATTAGTTACATCATTTTCAAAAATTAAAATAATCATTACCAATCCTATAAGATAGTTATCCCCGTTTATTTTATCTACAAAATATCGTTAAAACCTTTTTTTAGGAAATGGTTAAAATTATTTACACCATCAACGTTTACATATTTGTGCGGTAAAAAACCCTCAAGTTGTATTTGTTGGAACAAGTTTCAAGTTGAATCTATAGAGAATAAACATAATTGAAATCTATCCTATTTTAGAAATATTTTATGTATACTTCAATAAAAGAAGATTAAGAAAAATGTTGAAGACGAAAGAATCCGAACAAAACTTTTCATATTGACATAGAGGGATGATTATAAGTATTAATGAAGGGCATCTATTTTCAATGATGTAAGGCATTTTGGATATATAGAACCAAAAGTAAACTCATTTGGGTTTTATGTCAAAAGTGGACACAATATCATACTATTAGAGATAATTTGAGAGTTGTTGTCCTTAACAAGTGGTATAAGAGTCACGCTTTGACTTAACCATGTCGGTAGAAATCCTCAAGTGCCAAATAAATAAATTGAGAGCCTCGAAAGATGTAGTCTCGCGATACACAAAAAAATTACTATTTGTGAGGAAAGACTCAACGGTCATTTGTGCGAAGGAAGGATCGTTATAGGAAAAGGATTAAAGTATCACATTGGCTAGAGTATATAAGAGGAGACAATTATCTCTAGTGATATGAGGTATTTTGGGTGAGGCAAAAAACAAATGCACGAAGATCTAAATCCAAAGTGGATAATATCATATGTGTGGAGGTCCGTTCTCCCTCATAATTTTGTGAGTTAATTTGCACCTTAATTTTTTTGCTTTATTAAGCTCAACCTTAAATCAAAGATTAAAATATTGTTCATAGTTTCTATACTTTTAAGTGTCCGATTTTAATACCATTTAACATATGGTTTAATAAATAGAACAACGAGTCTTGATTTTTGTTAGTGTATCGAAGCATTTCATCTTTCTAGTTAAATAATTATACAAAAATGTACACATAACCATAGCAACTTCGTGGCATTTTAAGGGAAGGGTGGAAGCATATATTATGTTATCTTTCTTATCTTCTTTTCTCTTTATGCTTTATTTGTTTTTGGAATTTTGGTCCACTAAAGAGGAGGGAATGCTTCTTTTTTTTTTTCTTTTGGAATGAAGAGAAAAAGAATGATTGCTCAAAAAATTAAATAAATAAAATAGAATGTTTTGTTTTATACATTTCACTCGATCATGGAAAATGATGTGATATATAACTTTAGAATAAGACACGTGGAAGGACTTCATTCGTTTGTATGACAAAGTCCTTTATGAAGTTGAAAAGTCCACGTCAGTCCGTAGTTAAAACATCTGAGTAGTAGAAGTGAGGTTTCTTGACGCACGCAACGCAATGCACAGTTTTTCTTCCTAAATTGATCGTACGTCATATTATAAGTGTATTTTGTTACTTCTTTTTTCAAACAACGAATAAGAAAAAAAAATAAAATGAAAACTGTATAAATTTATTAGTATGTATAAATAAATGTGTGATGATTACATGTTACATTAAGGATAATCCAACTAAAAGATGAAGTTATCGAATCTTTGGCCAACAAGCTCAAGGTTGATATTATATATTAATGGTCTAAACAATTTTCTTAACATAATTCGTATATTATTGATTTCACAAGTTAATTATTTATCTTTATTTTTGTTTTCAAAAGCATTGACAAAAAGAAAGTTAGAGAAAGAAAAATACTCAGGACAAAAAAACTCTTCCTAACATTTTTTTTTCACAATAGCGTGTGGCAAAAGCATTGTGAGAATGCCAAACATGAAAGAAGGGGACATCTCCCAAGATCATGCACACGAGTTTTGGCATCGTCAATAAAGAAAGAGACTTCAGTAAAGTCCATCGAGCTCTCATAGAGCATATTAACCACCTCCAAATAGTCATATTTGACCAAGTGTGACGATATTAATTGAAAGAGCACCATCAAGGTCATTGCAAATATTTTGGGCCTTAAACACCTTACCCACTTGACACTTAGAAACGAATCTCAATCCATCCATCAAGAATGGTATATAATAAACCATATAATTAATTGAAGGATCGAAATTCACTTCATTGTGTGGCAACTCAAGTACACCATCATTTCATCAAGTGGGTGTTTGACAAAATGTTAAAAACTTGGTCAATGTCATTCTATCTTACGAGTTTCATTATATCTCACCATATTTTAGTTAGGTAGTAAACTAATAGTACGATACAAATTAAATTGCAAAACGTCACCTCTAAAGTATGGTAGTAATTGCAATTAGATTCTTAAACTTTTAATTTTAAAATTAAAATTCTCAAAATTATATAAATATTAAAATTGAGTCAAATTAGACCTTTAAAGTAATGTAATTGTATAAATTGTAACATTTGTATAAGTTTAGGAGTTCAATTTTTATCTTTGTGAGTTGAATTTCTACAATTATTCTAAGTTCGAGTGTCCATTTTTAATGCTTGAAGGAAAAAAAATTATAATTCACGCAACCAACATGCAGTAAATGGTAAATTAATGAAGAAAAAAAAATTGCACGCACGTCACGTGTTATTTAATGTAAAACATACCAAATCACAATGATTTTAAAAGGTTGAAAATTATTATTTAACCATAAAGTTAGTTAGGTGTTGTTATTTTGGAATTTAAATTCGACATGTCGCTCTTTCTTAAACTAGAAATCAGAACCAAAATTTAAACGACTCGAGTACGGAGAAAACCATGTTTATTAAAGCAACATCTGAACTGAAGTTCTAATGTCTTCCCATCAACAACCACCACCAACAGCTCCATTCCAACTCAACACACCAAAATCCTTTTCCTACTTTATGCTAAAAACATTTTAATAATTATTATACGGTTAAACAATATGGTCATAATTACTTTTGCAAAGTTTCTAAAAATAATAGCATCCCCACTATTTTTGCCAACTTTCATTCTCTTATATACACACTGCTTACGAGTAATGTTTGTTGGAAAAACGATTTAAAAATAAAAAAATACAACAAAAAGGAAAAACACCATTATTTATATAGAAAACTCTAAAACTAGTTGAAAATTTGTGATAATCACACATAATTTTATCGTCGAAGACTACAATTGTACTTTCTCCAAACTTGTATACCGCATTCTCACCATTTTTTACTCTTAAATTAGAGAATAAAAAAAAGAAATTAATTAAAGTATATATGCTAGCACCCTCCAGCCTCAATGAGTTTCTAACTAGTAAAATAAAAGAAAATAACAAAAATAGAAAACCCAACCATTTGTACAAACTGCTTTACATTTTTTTTTTTTTTTTTTGGTCAAAAGAGTATCCAAGAAAAAAAAAATTTTGCTAAGTTTTGAAGTTTTTAAGAATAACTGTTTGCTGATTTTTTTTACTTTGAAATTTAAATTTTAAAATATAAATATTTTAGATGAATTGCTCTTTAATTATAATAAACAACATAAATATGTAATAAGCTCTTTTTTTTCTTTTTTTTTTTTCTCCTTCTTCTTCCATTTAGCTTGCTTGTGCACGTAACCCATATTTTAAGTAAGAAGAAGAAATTTGGGGAGTTTTTGAATAGCTCTGTTTACATTAATTTCAACATGGACAAGTAAAGCCATAAACAATTATATTTACAATTGTTATGTGAATAAGCTACCATGTATGATGAATATAGTTTCTTATGTATGTTTCTTCAAATGGAAAATATATTATATGTGATTTTTACGTTATTCATTTTTATCATTTCTCCTTCAATTGTGTTTGGAAAATTATGACAAAATTTAATAAGTTGACCACAAATCATAATTAAGATGTTCCCCAAATAATGATAATGAATTTTTTTTTAAAGGTGAGACAAGAACAAAAAAAAAAAAAAAAACCATTGAATTAAGAAAAGCAACGATCAACGTCTAGAAAAAGGTACACCCATCGGTAGATGGTTTTCCTATCAAATCAATGCAATTCAATATGTGCGGGCACATGTAGCAAGTTCTTGCACACGTAGTTGCAATTACACTTAACAAAGGAAAACTATTGAATTGCACTACTATAATGTCGAATAGGCAAGAAATCCACAAAATATTGAATCGCATTGTATAATTTAATAAAATATTAATTAAATAAAAAAGAAATAATACGTTGTAATTTTGTTACTATTTTTTTTTTGAATAAATCTATTCATATTTTTAAAATCTAAGATTGAATCAATAACAACCTTAAATTAAAAATAGGCAATTAAAAGCTCAACATCACTCAACGTTTTGTTAAGTGAATTAATTTAAACTTTTATTAAAATTGTTATTACATAAACTAACTTCATATGTGTTTGAGAGAAAATGTTAAATTGAAATAGTTGCCTTTCCAAAAAAAGAACAAATCAAATAGTTGCAACTTTTATTAATGTTAGTGCTTTTTTTTTTTTTTTTTCAATTCTTCACTTTCCAACTTATTTAGGAAGAATATAATATGTGAAAGCTTTGTATTATGAATTACTTCACACAATAATTTAGGAGAAGAATACTTTTATAATTTATAGTTAGATGTAATCATGCGAATAATTAATAAAGAGATTCTAATTATCAAAATTTGTTAGTTTCAAAATTGAAATGAATCAACCTAAAATTTAGGGATAAATTAAGTTTCTTTTTCCTAACTCATCTTCATCTAATTAGGATGCTATATCAAACTACTATACTAGAAAGAAATTTAATAACTTAATTTTTTTAATCATTTTCTCACTAACATCATGTCAACCAATTGATCTCTAAAAACAATTTTTTGAAAATAGAATCAAGCATCTCCTACCAAACCAATAGCTAAGAAAAATGATTTTCTTCAAAAGTAACATCAATGTCTCTAAAATACAATTATTAACAAAAACAAATTAATAATAACAAGATATACGGCATGTTTTGGATTAACTTAAAAAATAAATATATTTTACGATATGAAAATTTAAACATCTCACCTAAAAAAAATACATACATGTTGGTTATCCCTGATATTTGTTTACATCGACAAATAACAGAGTTTCCAATTAGACAATATCAAATAAATCAATCAATTTTTTTGTTATAAATAAATAATAAAGGGTAAATTGCAAAAACTTTCATAAAGTATGGTAGTAGTTGCAATTATACCTTCAAACTTTTAACTATAAAAATTGAGCCTTCAAACTTGTACAAGTGTTAAAATGTTGGACTCTCAAACTTATAATAATATAGAAATTAGACCCTCAAATGATAAAATTAAACCTTCGAACTTATACAACTGTTATAATTTATACAATTATATAAGTTCAGAGTCTAATTTGACTACTTGTATAAGTTTGAAGACTCAATTTTTACAATTGAAAATTTGAGGGTATAATTATAACTATAGGTCAATACTGTTCGGATGCTTATATTTTGAAATTTGTTCGATTTTAGTTTTTGAACTTTCAATTGTCCAATTTTAGTCCATGTCGTTTTAATAAAACTTAAATGTAGTCCATAACACTAGCTTTTGTTGATATTTTTTTTAAAAAAAATTAATTTGTTATCTATTAGCATTGTTGCTATAAAAATTAACTTTGAGACATTTAGTTTAAGATCTATTGAAAATTGAAAGCATAGGGACTTAAATTAAACAAATTTTAAATTTTGAGGTCCAAAATGATATTTTAACTTTATAACTACAACCATACTATAACAACGTTGAATAATAAATAAAACATGTAAAATATAGGATGGAATAAGAATGAAGAGGGTGAGTGAGATATTTATTTATTTATTTTTAATTTGAAAAATGAGTGAGTGAGTGAGAAAGCAATTAAAAGCATAGGGGGCGAACAATTAATGGCATTAATTGAGAGTAGAGGGCATAAAGTTTTTAGAAGCAAAGGGAAAATGCAAAGGCAATGGTAAGCATGTGAGTGGCCTTAACAAAAGCAGGAAATTGATTGCCCAAAAATTAAACAAAAATAAATATCCGATCCCCAAGTCTCCTTTAATTCTCATTTGGCCCTCTTTTTCTTGCGGCTATCGCGTTCACATGTGCCTTCCCGTGCCCCCATAACTTACGAGGACCCTCTTTTTTTCAGTCCCACCGACACATTTCATTTTTTTCTTTTAATTTTGAAAAATACATTTTTCTCAGTATTATTTTATATTTCAATTTTTTATTTATTAATTAATTTTTAAAATTATAATTACTATATTTCACTATTGAAAGTAATTATAAAAGTCCACTTCATAATTATTTTTAATTAATTAATAGATATTGACGCCAAATATTAAAGTGGGTATTTAGTGAAAATTTTGAATGCGTGGATCTTGAAACCTAGGGACCAAATTGAAACAAGACTCAAATTTCATGAGTAAAATCGTAATATTTTGGAATCTAGAGGCTAAATTGAAATCAAATGCAAAATTTAATGGCTAAAAGTGTGACATTTTGAAATCTAGGAATCAAAATGATTTTTTTTTTATGTAATTGAATTTAGGGTTTTTTTTTAATTGAATTTTGGGTTTGGAAGTTTAAATGTGTAATATCTAATATGTATGTTTGAATTATGAAAAGTTTAGGAATCTATTTTGATTTTTGAGGTCTCGTTTAGTAACTATTTTGTTTTTTGGTTTTTGAAAACTAAGCATGGTTTGTAACAATAGTATAAGAGTTGAACTATTAGACAAATTCCAAAAACAAAAACTACTTTTTAAAAACATTTTTTTGGTTTTAAAAAATGACTTGTTTTTTAAAGAATGGATAAAAATTAGATATCAAACAAACAATTTAGAGGTGGAATGAGTATTTATATGTATAACCTAAAAATAAATAAAAATAAAAACCAAATAGTTATCAAACATAATCTTAATTTTTTAATTCATTGTCTTCTAGATATTTTAAGAATTCATTGGTGAGGTTTCAAATATCCTTCTCCTATTTAAGATTTGAAATAGACTATTGTGTATTGTTTTTGTTGGACTAATTGCTTCTATTTATAGAAGCAAATACCCACTTATTAATTAAACTATGATAGCACTAATCGTTTCATATTGATAGAATATCCACAAACAAAGAAACTACCACCGTCTATGGGTCATAATGCACATTATTATGTGTATATTAAATGCTAATTAATGTGAGTATGTGCATTGGAACAAGTATGTGTATACGATTTTCATTTTTTTATGAGCATAATTATAGAGGTAACTTTAAGATGAATATATATGTATTAAGTGACAAAATAATAACTACACCAATAATGATGGAAATTATTATTTTTCGGTTCATAAATAGGTTGAAGGGGAGAATTTGAAATTTTAATGACTAAATTAAAATTAAAAAATAATTAATAATTTATAGACTAAAATGAGAATCAATTCTTAATAAAAAGTTAAAGACCGTAACTTATGCTTGGTTCGTGAGAATATATATATATATATATATATAAACTTAGATGTTTATATCATCACAAATGTGGAGAAATATATCCAATCCACGACTTCTAATGGGAAGCATTAGGTGTATAATTTGGTAAAGTCATTATATATAGCTTGTAAACATAAGCCTCGTTGGTATATGTGTCATTATTTTCTTAAGGAAACATGTTGGGTGTTTTTTTTTTTTTCATTAATGATTTTTTTTAAAAAAAATAGAACATGAAATTAGATGTAATCTAAGTGGATTATTTTCTATAAATATGTCTTAAATTTTAGATAGATTAAACAGGTTTTCAGATTAGAAAAACTGATATTAAATTTTAAAAAAATATGTATATCTTTTAAATATTTGAGAAATCAATCCAAATAAACTACTCCTAGATGGAGTTATATATCGCTTACCATAATCATCCTACTTCGTTGTGTTAATTATTTTGAAATTTTTATTAATAATTGGAAAATTTATATACTCAGTTTTATTTTTGTTAAGGGAAAAAAAAAAAAGTGAGAATGGTGGGTGTTGAACACAATTTATTCGTCAAACAAGAAACATGTTTTTATCACCGTTCTAATTGTAGTGTATATATATATATATATATTTTTTCCTTTTTGAAAAGGATTTATACTATATTTTCTCCCGCTTATTTTAATTGCTTTTAAATGTGTGACAATCATTGAATAAAAAAGAGGAAAAAGAAAAAGGTCCTTTCCCGAGAGAAAATACGTGCCGACAATTCAATTCACACTCGCGTCCCTAAACTTCAGGAAATTATTCAACGGGCCTTCACTCCCCAGTAGGTTTAGGGGTAAAATTATAATTTTCAATTTAGTTTTCTCCTACATTTATTTGTTATTTACATATAAGCAGAACAGATGGTGGTAACTAATTTTCTAGAACTTATTTGATCTTTTGGTTCATATAATATATATTAAGTTGTGTTGTGTTTAAATTGAGTTGATATATTTATAAATGTTTTACGAGCTTATAAAATCACTCGTTTTTTTTGTCTAATAATGTTGAGTACTCGTTCAATTAAGCCATATTAACACTTTCCAACTTTATCATGTTAATTACGTTAAAATTGTTTGATAACTGTTTTGGCAGAATATCTAATAAAATTATGTAAATTTAGAAGAAAAAATATTTGAAATTATAGTTTAGTGAGATACTATGACGTTTATTTTTTATGATTTTTATTTTCATCTACATCTTTGTCAGTTTAGTGAGTGTCGTGCAATGTAAAGTGATTGTCGATCAATTTTTACATTCACCGACAATGAGAGTTTAACTTAAAACAATTGTCATTATTATTGCAAGGAGTGCGATTTTTTTCTTCTTTTTTACAAAATGGGAGAAAGGTGAATCCAACCACTTCCTTTGAATATTTGTTCTTTTTTATATGGATAATACCTGGGTACATCCCCATCTCATCACACTGACCCACACACAAAAAAACTAATAAATAAATAAAATAATAAAAATTTGTCACAAGATAAATTATGATCGAACAATTTAGTAGAATACACAAAGTAGTAGTGCTTAGAATGCACCTGCATATTTTTCTATTAATATTGCTCGAGATATGCTTGAAAATTTAAAATGGTCCTGGGGAGAAATATGTCAAAAAAGAGAAAAAAAACGGACGAAACATAAATAACTTATGGGCCTGACTGAAGCCCATATAATACTTTGGTTACGGGCCATTCAAGAAGGCACGGTTGGCGGAAAGTAGGCCCAAAACTTCGTGCTTATTCTGTGGGCCTACAAACAAATATCCCTTTTCAACCATTTTTTTTGCAAAATTGTTTCTTATACGATTGGGGATTGAGGACGAGGGACTCAAACTATGATGATACATCTCGAATGTTAACAGAGTTATGCTCACCTCGACAAGTTATTTCTACAAATTATAATATGATTTTAGAAGATAATTTATTCCTTATAGTTATTAAATCTCATAAAGAGTCTTTGTGAAGTTGAATTGCAGAGATTGTATGCATGTATATAGTTAATTAATTAATTTTGGTGTTGCACATCAAAGTTTGTTCAATATTAACCTATGTACTTTCAAATGTCTAATTTTAATCAATGCAATTCCAATGAATTTTGAACTTAGTCACTGAGAGATAAAATTTTATCAAAATTCGTTAAATAATAATAGCTTAATGCTGGGGAATACAATATGTTTGTGTGTTTCCAAAGCATGTAATGAAGATTTTGATAAATAGTCTATAGAATTGGATAAAATCTTCATAACGAGTCTATACTTAAAGGGCTATTTAAGATGAGTTTGTCAAACCATATTAACTAAATTATAATTATAAATCATCGAGACTAAATTCTAACTTTTATCAGACCATAGGGGCCAAAGTTACAATATGAAAATACATATACTAAAACCAGACTTGAAATCAAATTTTTGAAAGTCCACTGATTAAAATTGAATAACCCCCAATGTAAATTAACGAGAATAACATTTTAACCTTTTGATTTACTAGTCCAGAAACATACATACATACACGTGAAATCTTTAAAAAAAAATTAAAAAGATAAAACGTAGTGATTATTTAGCCTCAAATAAACAAAACATTATATATTTTGTTTTAATTATCATTAACTTATAAAAGTTAGAAAATGTAACAATTTTCATCTTCATATTTTCATATTATTGTATTTTTCACAAACAATTTATTTTTTAGTACTTACAGAGCTGTGTATATATATACTTTTTCTTTTGGTAGTAACCATTTGAATAGAATGACAAGATATGACTTTATGACAAACTTAATAAATAGATAGGAATACAAAAATTATACTCGATAGCATTGTAAAATTTCGTAGTTTTAATTCAAAGTAATTAGAACGTATTTAGGTATGGTTTTTGCTTTAAGATCAATTTCTCATATTAAATATTATTCGAGGTTTGTTTTAATCTTTGCAAAATTCATGATTTTTTAAATAAAATATAATTTTATAAATTTGAAATTATCTCTAGTTTTTTAAAAACAAATACAATACATTTTAAAGTTAACTCCGAAAACTAATAATTCATTTTGGAATCATATAGTCTGAATTAATTCATTTTGGAATCATATAGTCTGAATTAAATATAAACATAAAATTAAATCCGAGTGCATTTTACCTTCAAATAATAATATTAATCAACAAACTCTAATGTTTATATCCATATATATTTAACATAGGAACTGTGCATGGGTCATTATCTCTCTCATTTCTCTCTATTGTTAAAAACATAAAACATTATATATATAACATAGGAATTGTGAATGGGTCATTATCTCTCTTATTTCTCTCTATTGTTACAGACATAAAACGTCATATATATATAGTTTAACAAATATAATAATTTTGCCACAATAACTAACACGAACATAACTCAATTATCATCACATATGTACTATCGACTGAGTGGTTAAAGATTGAAATTTTAAATATAAAAAATAAAATAATATATCACTGATGTAACATTAAAGAAAAAATTTATAGTTATCAAAATATTAATCTATTGTTAAATAAATCAAAATGGTGACATTTAGAAAAGCGATGCGATATATTTTTTTTATTTTTTATTTTTAAATAAAAGATAGATAAGATTACAAGTTTGATCTATTATTCAGCCTATTTATAAAAAAATTTTAAAAGTATTTAACATTTTATTTTTGTGCATATATTCTTCAACTTTTTTGGAAGTAATATTCTTGAACTCTTAAATTAAAAAAATTATAAACTTCTAATTTCACGTCGAATCAATCTTTTTTTGACATATTCTACACAATAAGAGTAATCTAATATATGCACTTGACACAAACATTATTTACATTAAATGTTCAATTTCAAATCTAATAAATAAGTGTTAAAAAAATAATAATAAATACAGGAATCTTAATAAAATGTTAAGTAGTAGATAAATTTTAACCATTCATATGATTAGCAGTTTTTTTTTTTTTTTTTTTAATATACGTTTAGTCTGCATTCTCAACTTTAACGAAAGTAACAAGTTAGTATCTAAATTTTAATAAGTAATTATTTAGTCCATATTTATACTAAAAAATCACTCAGTCCATATACTTTCAAATTTTATAATAATTTAGTTCAAAACTTTAATAAGTAATAATTTAATTCATGTACTTTATAAATTGTAACAATCTAACTCATATCGGGAAGAATATCAGTATAGTTTAATGAGATTTTTTATACGCATGGATTGATAAGCTGTTTGGAAATCAAATTTATTTATAAACTACAAATATCGAGTCATCACGTAATAAAAGTTGACACTTACTTTTGATGAAAAAATCACGATAGGGATTAGATTGTAAAGTATATGGACTGAACATTAGTTATTAAATTTTTATAGAATTGAAAGTACATGAATTAAATCATACCAACTAAAATTCAGAAACTAAATTGTTACTTTCATGAAAATTTAGGGACAAAAATGTTTTTTCAACTTACATTTTTTATAATGAGTCACGCTTGATGGACAAATATGTAACTCACCTTTTTAGAATGGCAAATAATTACTTATACACATTAATGAAAGTTCGAAGATGAAATATTTTTGGGCAAATATCGATGTATACCTTTGAATTTTAGGAGATGCATCAATTTAAATCATAAACTAATAATTTAATCAATTTAAACCATGAACGTCGAGGTTTGGAAATTGTATTAATTTATTTAAACCCAAACTAGATATTGTATCAACTTAAACCATAAATTTTCATAAGTATATCAATTTAAACTTGAAACCTTCGTAAGTGTATCAATTTACACATTCATTCATATTTTATTTGGAAAATATAACACAAAACATTTAATTTTTTCAATTAAACTTATAAACTGTGATAAGCAAATTGACTTAAAACATTCATTATGATTATATTTGAAAATTGTCAATACATAATTTCCTATACAAGTGTAGATCTCTACAAATAAAATTGACGATTATAATTTGAGTAGACAAAATTTCAAATAAGTCTTAGTTAAAAGTCTAATTTGATTTAGTAATGTAAGTTTAGAGGGTTAATTGATAAAATTAGAAGTCTAACACGTTGTTATTTTTAAATAGAACATAATAAATGATTTTAACTGATGTAAATAGGAAAGCTCAAAGTGATACAACTATTAGTCTAGAATTTGAATCGATACAAGTATTAATTGAGGAATATTGAAACAACTCAAAGTTTAGGACTTAAATTAATATTTCCGTAATAATTTTTTTATATAAAAAAGAAAAAGAAAAAGAAAAATTGGAATGGAAAAGGAATTTGCAATTAAACTTAAACCTAAAAGGACTTAATTTATTTAGAAATTAGAACGACAAAATATCCCGAGTGACACTTAGACAGCGGTACGCTATAAATATAAATTCCCTACGCTAAATCAGTGGTGAGTTATTGAAAGAAACCCATCCTCTTTCTCGCCTCCAGTTTTCTCTTCTTTAGGGTTTCTCTCGCAGACGCTTAACAATGGCTGACGAAGCGCAGTATTCATCTGGTACTGATACTGTTTCCAACAAGCGCAAGTACGAGGACCAACCTCCTCCCATGGTCACTCGCCGTCCGACTGGATTTTCCGGCCCCATCACTTCCCCTTCCTCCGATTCGGTGCATCTTCCGCCTCCCTCCTACAACAACGTCCCGCCCCCTATGGATGAGATCCAGCTCGCTAAGCAGCGTGCTCAGGAGATTGCCTCTCGCCTGATTATCTCCAGTGGTGGCGTCGGGGCCGGTGCTGGACCTGGCGTTGGAGCTGATGTCAAACGTCCGAGGGTTGAGAACGGCGGCGGGTTTGATTCCTACGACAAGGGTTTTAGTTCTGGTCCAGGTGTTTGTTATTTTGATTTTCTCTTTTCTTGAATATTTCTTGCTTTTGTGTGTTTGTCGAACATGTATTGATTTTCTAAAGATTTAGTGATGTCAAAGTGAGCCGTGTTTTACATATGGGAAGAAAAGACGTAGGAACAGTCGGAGAAAATCTTGTGCAGTGCTCGTTATATATGTCTTGTTCATAGAGTGGCGTGTTTATAAAAAGGTCCAGTGTTCACGATTTACCAAAGGGGTAGAGAAAATGCTTTTTTTTTTTTCCCTCTTCTTCTAAATGAAGTGGCTTGCACTTTTTTATTGCATTCGGCGTAGCCTATACATGGGGGATTAAATAAACGTTCTGGATTTCAGTATTACTGGTATAGATAAAGCTTTCTATCAGTTCTAAGAATGCCTATGGATGCATCGCGTTTGATTTATTTTCCATGATCTTTTACCTTTGTTTCCTGTAATAACTTAGTAAAATGTTCTGGTTTAGAAGTAAGAATTGTGTATTATTGGATGCTTATTGGCGACCTTGATCTGTTGGATGCAGACCTGAAGTCTCACATGTCAAGTTCAGCCTCTTCAGCAATACCTGTTTCCTACGGTTTCCAAGGGTCAAGCAAGAAAATTGAGATTCCAAATGGGAGAGTAGGCGTAATTATTGGGAAAGGTGGTGAGACCATCAAGTACCTTCAGCTCCAGTCTGGGGCAAAAATACAAGTTACTCGTGACATGGACGCAGATCCCAATTCTACTACCCGTATGGTTGAGCTAATGGGTACCCCGGATCAAATTGCTAAGGCCGAGCAGTTGATAAATGATGTTCTTTCTGAGGTTGGTCTTACTCCTAGTTTTTTGAACTGCATGGCGTGTCCTGGGGTAGCTGCATCAATATAAGTGTGTGGTCTCCTCTTAAAACCATTGGCATACCCTGTTGCAATGCATTGGTTTGGATAATGGATGAACTATCGCCTTACCAACTTTTCAACTCCTAACTTCATTTATTGGCAATATTTTATTCATACACTCCATACAAAATATGATTGCAGTGGAAGCTAAGGGTTTTAACTTGGCTTGGAAATTTGATTGTCTCATAAATTTAACATTTGAAACAGGCTGAATCTGGAGGTTCTGGCATAGTATCACGAAGATTAACAGGCCCTTCAGGATCTGAGCAGTTTGTTATGAAAATTCCTAATAATAAGGTTCTTAAAACATTTTTTTTTGAATTTCCCGAATATTATTTGTCTATTTTGAGAACACAAGTCTTGTTTATTTTTTATACTTCTGATTGTTGTAATGTTCTTTTTTCTAGGTTGGCTTGGTCATTGGTAAAGGTGGTGAGACAATCAAAAGTATGCAAGCTAGGACTGGAGCACGTATTCAGGTTTGGTCTCTTTTTACATAGATTTATATTTATTTATATCTCATTGTTTTTAATTTGGATTATATGGCATTATCTACTCTTCTTTTCTTTAGGTGATACCATTGCACTTACCCCCTGGGGATACATCTACAGAAAGAACCTTACAGATTGATGGTTCAAGCGAACAGATTGAGTCAGCAAAACAATTGGTTAATGAAGTTATCAGTGAGGTGCGTTTGCAGATTTTTGTTGCATCTTTATTTCGCCTTGTTGTAGTTGGATATTACCTGGTTAACACCTACTTCCATTGACTATTCTGTTAATTTTTGCTGTAAGGTGATTATAATGATCTTTCCTGCTTGCCTTTGGTTATTTTTATAACTGTTGATGCAACTTTTCCATCTGATTCTGTAACTCCTTTAGTTCTATAAATTCTATGAATATTTAGGGTTCTGCCTCAACACCAAGGCCAGCATTAAGCATGTGGTAGATTATGAAATCTGCTTTTTTTTTCGGATTATGTTCCCTTTTCAGATTATATTCTCATACACATTCTTGGTAAAATTTACCCTGTTCTATTTGTTATACTTTTGTATTCCAATCATTCTACAACATCATGCTGCTGTTTATTTCTTGGGAGGAGGAAAAAGTCGAGACATTTTTTTCCATTTTGTGTTATCTTGTTGGACAACTGGAGTCAACAAGAATTGATTTATTTTTTCCTTCATTACTTGTACTTCTTGCCTCTTCTCAATTTTACTCTACTAATCTACTGGATCTTCTACAATATTTGGCTTAAGTACTGCATAATATGCTCAGCATTTGGTTTTCTCGCTCCTTTAACAATTATTAATGTGTTGCCATGTGTGCAAGTTTGCACAATTGTTTTATTGCTAATGCTCTGCTAACATGCACTAGCATATTGACTATTTTAATTGTCGAACAGTAGGGAGGCTTGTAAACTCACTGTACTCATACTTTCGTCTTTGAGGGGGGGTCCCTTTATAGGTCTATGGAATCAAATTCTGCTTCGTAGTTTCACTCAAGGAATTAGAAGCATTGGAATACACCAACCTGTTATACTTTTGGATCTCTTATAGGTTGACGCAGCTTTTAGGTCTTTTACCCCTAATCAATCTGGATTTGTTATTATATCTGCAATTGTTTATTCTATATATCCAATTATCCATTAATGCAGAGATGGAGGACATAAGGTTCTGGGTTTGGAAAGAGGTGAAGTTATTTTACAGATTAAACTGCTTGGTAAATTTTTGAAGAGTGATTATTGTATCAGAAAGATTCCCATTGGTGATATGCTGGCTCCTTTGGATATTCAGTTTATCAGTCAATATTACTCTTATTAGGTTGTTAAGGTTATATGATATCTCTCCTATTTAAGATGTCTGCAGCCCATTTGGTATTATTCTTGGTTTTATATCTAAGTGTTATATTATTGGGATTATGGCCTGTTCAACCGTCACATGTGCTTATTAATTGTGTATCCTGCAACTGATATTGTTATTGGGAACTATTGTAGGGTTAGGGTTATTGGACCATTAGTGACACCAACATGGAATCCTTTATGTTGGTGCTCTCTCAGCATTGCTCTGGTATGGTTCTCAATCCCATATTATAATGATATAAAGTGATGATGTGGAGAGAAGTTGCAGGTTTATCTGTTGGATATTCAAGGTCGTTAGTAAAATTTGAAAAGTCACCTTACCTTGCTACCATTCGTTTTCTGGTGGTTTAATTTGATGTAGGAGAGTTTCAGCTTTTAGTCTAAAAAAAATTTCTCTCTTAATTGCCTATTTGCTGCCATTTGTGAAATTATTGAAGTTTAATTCTAGATGTGCGGGTTAATTTGTTGAATTAACTTACTATGATGTATTTTTGGTACTTCCATACTGTAGTGTCAACATCACCTGATTTTTCATTGAGTTTGCCTTTGATGGGTATTCCATAAAGTTCTTTAGATTCCTTTCTCGGTCTAGTGTGCTAGCTATTAATATATGTTTACCACTGAAAGGATGGATAATCTAAATATAAATTCTTTTCATTCTTTTTGAAATTAAAATTGGCCTTGCATTTTCTTGTAATTAAAGAATATTTTCTTATTTCGATCTCTATGGGCTATTTTTGGTTGCTTCTGAGGTTATGGTTCATTGTAGGTCTGTATACATTGTTACTGTTTTCTGTCTCATCATCCAAATTGCTCTTCAGCGTTTTCTGAAGTATTTTTCTTTTTAATAATTTTCAATTAAATTCTTTGGACTATAAAATATTTCTCTTAATATTCTACTGGTGTCGGAAGATTAGTAGTCTATGGGGTCGTTTAGTTTTAGCTTGATATCCAGCTAATTGATTCTTCTATAGAGGATTTGATAATTGGGAAGGCATTCTTTTGTTAAGCTTTGCTATGAACTTGTTTGCCTTTTGGGGCAATTAAGTTCATATATTCTGTTCTGTAAAAGCTTTTGTAGTCGTCTGGTTCTCTTTGCACCCATTCACTTCGAATAGGGAGAGGTTGAGCTTCTGCTGGAGTAACTCAATAACTCATCATCCAGTACGGTATGTTGGTGTTTTATACTCTTCCTAATGCAGTATAAGCTCCTTTAATCCTCTACAAAACATACTGGCTATGGTTTTTTTCATGCATATCCTTGATTTCGGATTTGGCATTTGCTTTCCATTTCGCATATCAATGTTGTGCTTTCCTCTTCTTACCATGCCCTTATCGGTGTCTCATGTTAATTGAGATTCACCTTTGTTTTTTATTTTTATGTTTTTACCCAGAATCGTGCAAGAAATTCAGGTATGTCAGGAGGGTATAATCAGCAAGGTTATCAAGCTCGACCCCCTTCAAGTTGGGGTCCTCCTGGGGCTCCACCAATGCAGCAGCCTAGTTATGGCTATGGACAACAAGGCGGGTACTCTGCTCCTTCGTCTCAGTATAACATGCCACAACCTCCTTATCAGGGTTATTCGCAACCAGCATCTGGTGGATATGCTTCCAATTGGGACCAGTCTGCCGTTCCGCCAAATCAACCTGCTACCCAGGGAAGTGGTTATGATTACTACAGTCAACAACCTCCGCAGCAACAACAGACACCTGGAGGTCCTGGTGCTACTGGAGACAACAGTGGTTACAGTTATGGTCAACCACAAGCCTCTACTTATAATCAACAGGGTTATTCCCAAGATGGCTATGGTGGCAATTACCATGCACCTCAGTCTGGTTATGGCCAGCCGCCTACATATGATCAGCAAGGTTATAGTTCTGCTGCAAACTATGGTAATGTGGCTAATGCAGCCCAAGATGGGCTCAGTTCATATGGGTCTCAAGGGGACTCATCACAGACGGTCCCTCCTGCTGCACAGCCCTCTTCAGTGAGCCAGCAAGGTTATAGTGCAAATCAACAGCCTAGCCCTAACCCAGGGAGTTACCCTCCACCAAGTCAGTCGGGGTACGGAATGACTGCACCGTCCCAAACTGGCTATGGAAATCAACCAGCTGCTCAGGCTGCGTATGGGGCTGCTTATGGAGCTCCTCAGACTCAGAAACAGCCTGTGAATCCGCCGGCATATGGTCAGAGCACTCAGTCACCAAGCACGCCCAGTGGCTATGGGCAACCTGCTGCATTGCCGTCTGGATATTCAGGTTCTCAGCCTCCCACATCTGGGTACACTCAATCAGATTCTGCTACTCAACGTGCTCCACCATCCGGTTATGGTACTGCAGCTCAGCCAGGGTTTGCACCACCGCCTTATGGTGTTCCTCCAACAAATCAGCCAGCATACGGGCAAGCTCCAGCACCTTATAGCTCCTCTTATGGTGCTGGTTACCCTCAGCCCCAATATTCATCTGAAGGTAATGCAGGTGGCGCTACTCGTGGGGGCTATGATTCTGCATCGGCTGCTCAGACAGCGCCCCAAAGTGGGGTTGTAAAAGCATCACCAAAAAGTTGATCAATGTATGTGTGTTTAGGTGTGTATGTTGCGGAGGATGGTTAACTTTGTTCCCTATGGTTAGTTTCTATTAGGCCAGGTAGTGTTATGAGACCTCATTTTTATGCCTGAATTTTTTACTGTATTTTGTTTTGGTACGTTTAAAACGGTTCTGGAATTTTGTTACTCTTTTGCACAACCGTTTCCCTCTACGGCTGTCCTACGAACTTTAGGAAATTGAATAATTATAGACACTGTATAGGATCGCGAATGCAACACTGATTTAAATTATGATTTTGTTTTTTAAACCATTGGTAAATAATAGATAACAAAAGATTAAATTAGGCTTCATCAAAATGATTACAAAATGATTACAAAACAGGCCTATTGAGTAGAAATTTTTTTTGAAACGCTGAATATTGAGTTATAGTGAATACAGAAGTATTTACTCATATAAAAGTAATACAAAACGTAAAAGTGTGTACGGCATAGTAAATTTTTATTCTTTTTCTCATGTAAAATCAAGTTGAACCCCAAATCCCAAAAAATCAATCTTTTCCCCAATCCTAGCTACACCAGAGTTATTCCCGTCTTGTATAGTTTAAAGGAAATTATTCCTAAAAGCCAGAAATGCTTTTGGTGAAAGTAACAAGGTGAATGCGAGGACTGAACCAAATAACAATTTGATAGCATATTGGAAAAGATTGTGATCGTCTGCATCTGTTGAGGTTGTGTGGGGCGACAATGCCGTGGCAGATGGTAGGGCTTCAATTACTGCATCAGCCAAATCCAAAATGAACGAAGACTTGCAGTTGAGAGCAGGCACACGCCCCCAGTTTTCAATCCCGGATTCAAGTGCCAAGTGCTTATACTCCATATCTATCTCCTCAAGAGTCTCAATGTGCTCACTCACAAAGCTGGGAAGAGACAAGTAAAATTATTATAAACAAAACGCCACGACGGCATCAGAATATAGAAAACAAGATAGAAATGCGAGAAAGATCAAACTTGACCGAACACTTCCTCTTCTCCCAGTCTTTGAAACAAGTAAAACAAATTGTAAATACATTCAAACAGCATACTGCTTATTAAAACAGCTGGTTGTTTTAAAGCATAAAACAGAGATGGCTTTTACTTTTGAAGAAAGCCAGTTTCCACACACACCAAATCCTTTGGGCCTACGGTTCTCTCCATCATTAGACTCACATAAGGATTTCAACATATATGTACTTTGTCACATGACTTAGTCCCCACTAACATTCACTCAAAGGTCACATGAGAACCAAGATGATGAATACGAAACAATATGATCTCCTAGAATTATGAAAATACAAGGAACAAAAATCAATACAATCGATAACAGTTCGTCCCTTTATGGTTCATGGACAAGTCATACCTCACCGGAACGGCTAGGAGACTCTTAATACCCTTCTTGCCAAGGTCAACAAGAACTTCATCTGTGTATGGCTTCAGCCATTGTACAGGTCCAACACGGCTCTGAACATGTAATACATAAACAAGAATGAAAACCCACGTACATGTACTTGGGAAGAAATAAAATGATAAAACATCTGAATAGTTGAAGTGGCTCAACTTACTTAAGAAAAGGATAGGAAACCAAGCCAAGCTAACAAATTTATTACTCACCTGGTATGCAAGAGTATGCTCATTTCCAATTCCTCTAGCTTTCAGCTCTTGCATGATTAGGTAGATGCATCCCTCCATTTCATCTCTGTATGGGTCTCCAGCATTATCAACATAACTGACGGGAACCCCATGTGCGCTAAAGAAAATCATGACCTAAGGTGCAAATGATGCTAGATTAAGGACCAATTGACTTTGACAACCATTCCTGCATAAACTATCTCTCTAAAATCAGTTTCAGCAAAAATTAAGTACCTCTTGAGGATTGGCAAAATTCTTCAGCTCTCCCTGAATCAAGTCAGCCATTGACTTAATATACCCTTCTCGTTGGTACCAGGACTTTATAACTGAAACAGGCAATGTTGAGAGATACGCATCTTCCCTGATAGACAACTCATAGTCAATAAGTTGGGTATCAGTAATATTTTTTTTATAATAAATATTAAAATCAAAATATTGTATGCTGGACAGTATCATCACCTGAACATCTTCTGGAGAACACGAATACTAGACCCAGTTGTAGAAATAGAATACTGTGGATACAACGGCAGCACCACAAGTCTTGTTATCCCATCCCTTTTAATCTGTCACAAACAGCAAAAGGAACCAACTTCAAACAACTCTTCAAATACATAGCAAAAATTTGAGGTTACAGGCATATTAGGAAATCACGTGGCAGTAGTAAATATAAAATTCTCCCCTCCATTCGAATTAGAAGGCAAGGGAAAAAAAGAAAAGCGTAGAACATACTTGCTGAATTGCTTCCTCTGTGAAAGGGTACCAATAGCGCATTCCCACATAGACATTAGCAGATATGTTTTTCTCCTCCAAAGCCATTTTAAGCGCTTGTGCCTGGAACAAGTATTCACAGATTATAAATATTGGGACATTTGTCTCATGCCCAACCGGACATGCCATAATGAACAAGTAGAGGGAAATAAGAGAGAGGTCAATCAACCTGCTCATCTGTTATTTTACGCAAAGGTGAACCACCTCCTATTGAAGCATACCCTTCTTTGCTTTTGGGAGCACGGAAGGTAGATATCAATTTCGCCAATGGCTCTTGAAGGAAACGGAACAACCTAGGGAGCCGGATAATATCCTATGTACCATGAAAAGAAGTGAGAACTGATAGATATTGACATGCTTATATATTATTAAGGCTAGATAGATAAATTAACTAAGATACCGGATCTGCAAATAGATTGTACAGAAATGGCTGAACATCATCAAGCGTTTCTGGCCCTCCTAGATTCAGAAGCAGAACTCCAACCTTCTCATCCACTGCCTGAGAGTGAGATTCTAAAGCAAATTCACCAACGGTGAAAGTTCCCACTGAGCAAAATGCTTGTCCCAGACGGTTTCTCTTCTCAATGAGGCCAGGAAGGTGTAGCCCCTGCATCACATCTCTGTGACCATTGGAGCTAGAACAAGAAACCACTAATCCTGTAGACTTATCCCGAACTTGCAAATTTCCAGAGGACTTGCAACAGAAAGACACACAAGATTTCGGCAAAGAGCATAACCTGAAAAAGGATAAACATACATTGAATTCTTAACTTCGATAATAAAACACATAAGAACTGTTGGGAAATAACAGCTAAATTAAAAGGAAGTTTGAACACAAGAAGTAACGTAGAAAAAAACTTTAAACCCGGAGAGAAAACCCCAACCAGAAATATTCTATCGTGTAAAAAGTTACTACAATCAGATAGAAATCTCTCCCAACCCCAATTACAAGAGCCCTCCTTCACACAACTAAACTAGTATACCAAGTTTAAAACGCTTCGAACCAAGACATAGTTATAGTGCTTGTACCCAAAATTGAGAGGTGAACATATGCACTTCTAATATTTTACTAAAACCCAACAAAAACTTCTTCAAAAAATTCTATGTCATTGCCGTGGCGTCTTCGATACAATAAAATAACTATCAAAATTCCTTCCTGTCGACTCCTGTTTCTATTTTTTCAGTAGTCAACTCCTGTTACTATAATCCACAGTCACACAACTTCACTTTGATCGAGCTAAAAGGACTGATTCCAAGTTCGTAAGACGGGGTAATTTCATCCGATAATCAACATAAAGTTCATATGGGGCCGAAATTTTCAGAGGGGACAAATGATTTAAACCAAAATCCAGTGTCCAAAGCAACAATAAAAGGTGGGTTAAGAATCCGATCATGAATCCGAATCACAAGCAACAGCAGAAGTGATATATTAGAGAACTTACATGGAAATCCTGTGATCCGAATTGAGAATATTGGAGGAACCGGGAAGCTTCATATTGGAAAGGGCAAGAGAGGAAGAGGCGGCGTCCATGGAGTCGAAAATTGGACAAACAATTATCAAAATCCAAAACCCCAGGAAAAAATTGAATATAGAAATGAGTGAAGATGGATTCTCAGAGACGATCTTGATTATAAATATTTGAGAAGTGGGAAAGGTAAAATCGGAAGGAGGAAGAAAATGAGAGAAGTCAAAACTGGGGGAAGGAAGGATCTCGGAAGTTTGGCCTTGGGAGCGAGCGCCAACCACTCTCTCACCATTATATATTCAGAGTCGGTTTCGTGTTGAAGACTCTACGCCACTACGTGTGGGCTAAAACTGGCCACTTCGTTAAATTGCAAGTCAGAAAAAGTATTAAAATTTAATCTCAAATTTAAAAACTAGAATTTATTCCTATAATTTAATTAAACTTTCATCATCTCTATGATTTGAATATTGGAATTCATCCTATTCCTCATACTCCAACTGAACAAATCTCTTCATTCAATCGCAACTTTGACCTCTCCTTAACTCTTAAGGATATATTTTCAGAAAGTTTTTTTTTTTCTTTTTTCCAAATAATGTAATTTTCCTCTTTGTTTTTGAGGGTGTTGGAGGTCAGTGATTGTATTGTATGTTATGTTTGTCTAAAAAAAGTTAGAAATATCTTTACAATTTGATAAATTTCATAAAAGCTATTTACGTTTTATCCGATCGTAGGAGTAAAATTCTAACTTTTATAACATTGAAACTAAATTTTCACTTAAAAGAAAATTCGAATTCATTCTATTATTATTATAATAGATTTAATCGCACCTAGTTCATTTTTGCTACCCTCCCCACCCCACTTCACCTTTTCTTTAAAAAAATACTGTTGTAATTGCAAAAATTTCTATTAAACTAGCCTAAATTTTGTGTTAAATAAATTTGGATATTTTCTTCATACTAACCAATTATCTGTAACATTCATTCTATGTAGTTGTTTGTTCCTTGCTTGATTTACAAAAGCAATTAATTGAATTATTCTATTGTTCTTCTAAAACTAACTTTTACATATTGATGTCAAAGGTGGAATGGAATATTTTTTATCGTGATCTAAAAGAAGTTTCATCACTCAACACGTTTTCAACAAGTCTCCACGATTGAGTAGAAAGGTAAGCACAAACATTTTTTCATGTGATCGTATGTTGTGATCTAATGCAATTTTATACCACAACCTGATGATCACTACAATCTCGATGCCTCTCATTCGAATATTCGTGCACAATGGTAGAGAATGAGACAAGATCAAAATAATATATTATAGACAATATGAAAGGACTAGAAGAATAGACAATTATCAATTACGATTGTTAATAAAGTCTATCTTGAAAAGTAAATTATTGTTCTAAAGAAGTGTTTTATATGTGATAAAGTAATCCACATTTGGTATGAAATTTGATTTTGTTTTTATCAAAAGGGTTAAGGTTTTCTTTTTCAATGAAGAATTTATGTAAAGAATCAGCCATTAAAATTTCCATCCAAAAAAGTTAATTTCTTACAAGAAACATGTGTTCCAATCCCTTCAAAATTTAGTTCAAAATTTCACGAGGGTGGAAATTAAATGGGGGCCGAGACAGGCAATCGCCCTGTCCCGTCCTGGGAACCTCCATCCAATGGTCACAGAAGTTAATTCAATCCCCTTACTACTTTATTATTATTTTTTTTTTCCTCTTCCCATTCTTTCCTTTATTAAGTTTAGTTGAATGTTAGCTTTGCTTTCTCTATCCTAAGGTACACATTTTTAATAAAAATTGACCAACTTCAACTTCATGGAGGAAAAAAATAAAAAATATCTTTTCTTCTCAACTCTACATAAAACAAAATGCAAACAAAATTGGGTGGTGAACATAAATTATATTTTTAAACTTGAAATGGTTTGAACATTAAGCAGATGTGAAACTTGTCTCAACAGTTCAAACACTACTTCGTCAGGTTTCAAATTTCCAATCAACATCAAAGTCCCTTTCTTTCCAAGAAAATGATGAGATTCTCCACTAACTAGACAAAAAGAAGGGCAGGAAGGAAATGCAGGTAAATGTAACTCAAAATAGTTAAGAGTGGAGATTATACAGAAGGGATATTTCAGAAAGGTGGATACCAAATATTTCTTCATTCGACATGTGAAAATCCAGTACCACCTTCCGCTCGAGTCCTGTAGATGAGCACAAGCTTAGTCATTTAGGGGACTAAAAGGGTACAAAAAAAAACATGACAAGATAACAAAGAACAAAACAGTCTATGAGCTTATCTCCAGTGATTGGTAGTACTCATGCCTTTGAGGTTAGGGTTCAAATCCTCGTACTCCTACTAGTCGTACTTGGAATAATAATAATAATAAATAACAGAACATAAGCAAATTCAGATACAAACCTAAACATAATGAGAATAAAAGTAACTAAAAGCATCTCGGTCCAACCAGTGTTTCAAAGATGTAGGGCTTTCTATTCCTTTTCAAACACTCCCAGCTTTTATGCTAATTCGCAAATGGAACTTTCCTTGACTAATTGAACTAGATAAACCCCATAATAGGCAATATATAAGAAACTATTAATTGCTCAATCCAGGGGCATGCTTGAATAAGTTGAGTAGAGGGATGTGGCCAAAACCAGAGGACATTAATTTGAGAGAAATAAATCAAAGATTCATGAGGAGAATGTATGCAGCATCTTCTACCATGGAGATTTAACTGAGTGAAAAACACTTCAGGTTAATGCCTTCTTGAAGGAAAAGCACAGGTAGAATATATTCAATACCGTCCAACAATGGAAATGGCACTTACTTGTGGTCAGAAGGATTTGGCAGGATTTCATAAACAATCGTTGCAACAACATCTCTCTTTAGCTGTTGATTAAAATGAAGATATTTAGTTACTTAAACCAACAAAATCATCAACTGATCCTTTCCCACAACCACAAATTTACCTGCGTGGCTTCACCTTTCAACCCAATGTAGTGTATCTGAGTCGTGTCACCACCATAATTGTCAGGAAAATGCAAGGTGATATTTGCCACACCTTGAAATTTGGAATATCTGATTATGTATATAAACTAGCTGTCAGAAAATAATTGTAATCTAACATTGAATATAACTCACAGGCTGAGAAATGAGAATGGTTACTCATAAGAGGAAAGATAATGCTAGATTTTTTTGCTAACAATTCAAACATTCAGGAAAGATATGTTCTTCTACAAAACATCCTTACCTTGTCTGGTACTCTAATACTCCTTGCAAATTCTCAGCCAAATCCCACTCCTAGAATAATATAAAATGCATTACAATTACAACATATGTTTAGGTGTTAAAATTTCTCCATCAACCTCCTCCAGATATGCTAACAGGCAGTACCTGAACAGCTTGCATACTTTGAGCATCAGAGAAGTCGATACCTTCTCGGTTGATAAACCTAATTAGGAAGGGTAATTGACTTATAAGAACTAAGAAGGGAGAGAACTAGAAGGGATAAAACTTAATATTTACATAGAAAACCAAGTGTGTGAAAGTTCCAGAATATTGAACTTACGCCCGCATCTTTGAAGGACTAGTACTATCTCCACCACCAATGATAGATATGCTTTTGATCTTAACATCTGACGTAAATCTAATCATCAAAAAAATGGTAATGAATTTTTAAGAAACAGGAAGTAGGCCCAGAACACAAAAAGTGTACAAAGTGTAGCCATAACTGTACAAAGTTACAGGAACAGAAATGTTCACGAAATAAATATAAATGATGTTATCAGATAACTAAGTTGTTATTTAATGTCTGCTTTCAAAGTTTCAGACTAGCCAACAAACACACAGATTCATAGATAAACCTTTTTTTTCTAAGTAGGAACATGAAACTACGTTTCCCAACATTATTTAACATTTTAACCATATGGAAACATAGGTGAAATAGTTGAGTATATATGGGAATCATATAGGAAGGGAATGAATTTTACTAGAAGAATAAACAAAATGGGAAAGTCATTATAAGTTACGTCTTCACAAAATTATTTCTGAAGTTCATGCTTGATTTTTGAAAGAGGAACCGAAAGAGGAAGGGAAAGGTAGTGAGTTATTATTGCTCTGATACCATTTTACAAGATTTGAGAGAGAAAGATCTTGAATTATTTTATTCCCTCATAATACTCAATATATATAGAGCTTTGTACAAGAGTTCAGTAAAACAGAAAAGTATCAACTAATTAAATAACTGAATTAAGATTAACTCTCACATCTATTTTCATACATATCCACCCTGATCTATATAAAATGGATGGTTGAGAAACTATAAATTTCGATACATTAAATGTAAATTATGAATAAGCATTACAATAAATGTACTTATTAATCATGTAAATCTCAATGTTATTGAGGGTATTAGGTATAGTTGAAACCCAGAGGTACAGAAAACACCTACGGGATGAAAACTAGCAGTTCTGGATCACCCTCGTTGCTTTCCAAGTGATCCTGTCATAAAAAAAGGAAATACATGAGGCTACATTATCTTAGCAACAGGGCTCATGGTATTGATACACGCAGATACAAAGGTGAGGTACCCCAGATGAATTTAACCGATGCTCCCAAGCTTTAAATACAGACTTCACACTTCCTGGAGTTGCCTCATTCAAAGCAGAAACCTGAAAAATAACAGAACCTGTGGTCACAAAAAAAAATTCCACTGGTTCTTTGAGGAAGAAAATGTATTCTCCGTATGGGTTCGACATGTAATTAGCTACAATAAGAGTTCAAGTCTCTCCCATAAAAGTTACTTATAGGATTCAGTCGATTCTGTCCACAATTATCAAGGAGGCGACTGAGTAACCACGCTTGTTAGTTGTTAAGCTTACATGAAACATGCTATTGGCCGAAGGGGCCATTTTCATGCTAGTCTGATTTTATGAGTAATGCACTTTAAAGAATTTCCAATCTCAGGGATGAAGAAACACAAGATCCTTATGCACTTTCAACATATTCACTCATAATCTAACCTCACCCATTTCTTCTAGCCTTAAAATACACAGGAAGATTCATCAGTTTAATCAACACCTCGTCCATGGTATTTATTTCAACCATCCGCAGACAATTACTCATGCCTTACAAGTTAAGTAGAAAAATTTATCAACATTGCTAACATCTCACTCAATTATTCCAGTTATTGAATAACTCCTCTAAGCTTGCAAGATACTTATTAAGATGGCACTTGCAACGAATATCTAACAAAGTTATCAAATACTCTTAATACATAATCATTGATGTTCTTACTATGCGTTCTACGTTTATCTCTCGCATAGCTCAAATATAAATAAAAGGATGGAAATATCAGCACAATTCTCTTCCAATTTCTTAAATTGTTGCTTTCTTGCCAAATAGCTAGGCTAAAAACCCAACTTGGGAAAAGGTAATTTAATTAAGATATAACTAAAAACAACAAAAGTAGAGAACCTAAAATGGAAACAAAAGAAAAATATTGTACCGAAGATCAAATGCTTCAATTGAGTTATATGTTCAATGAAGTTTACTAACTTTTGTCACTAACCATGAAATTCTCCTAATCATTCCCACTAAGCCATTAGGCCAGGCACTACCCTAAATTAAACTCACCAACATAAATTAACAGTAAAAACCAATTTACTTACTTACAAATTAAGTTTTCACTGATTTTTTATATAAGATAAACCCAATTTGCATGTGAGGAACCGTAAGCAGTGACAGGAACAAAGATTCAGCTCATCCAGGATCATGAGCAATTGCAATTGACAGAAATTTTCTAAACAGTGTAATTGAGAAAGACAATAAGAAATTCTTGTTAAAGTTAATTAGGGTGAGTCTTGGTGGAGTCTATTTATTTGCCTTTCAATTGTATTTTGAATTCAAGTTATTATTCGATACAATATAAAGTTATTATTCAATACAATATACAAATTACAACAACTCTCATTCAGCTAATGGGTAAGGAGATAACCAAAATCCAAAGCCCGGACGATGAAATTTCTAATTGCTCGGTGGAAAATGATTATACGATGAGCTTTAAGTGATACGAAGCCGTAATATGCATTGTCAAAGAAGAAAATTCGTGTGCTAGAGATAGAGACAGATTTGCACTAACTCTTGGAAGGTCTATGTGCTTGTAAAGAGACCAATCAGAAGAACAATCGTGATCTTCGCAGCTGTGATCGTGTAAGCAAGCCATCTTTGAGCCTCCAGAGTCCAGAACAATGGCCAAAACGAAGAAGAGATTTCAGAGGACAACAGAAAGCGCGAGATTCTCACAACGGAGTCGTATCTATACGCGGAAGATTGTTTCGCTTAGATTTAAAGCCACTACAAACTTAATGATTTATCAAGATTTTTACCTAAAAATAATTGATTTATCGAGATTAAAATGATATTTTAACCCAAAAGCAAATAAATATAATGACATATTGCCCTCATATTTTTATTTTTACATCTTAACTAACGATTAAATTGATTCAACTATCAACTTTTATAATGATAATTAATATTAATTGAGCTATGTTACGATTGTTTTAAGTTGGTTTTACTCAAATTCATAATTCTTCAAAAAAAAAATAGTGATATTGAAACATTAAGCTTAATAGAACCAAATTTAAGACTCACTCGCTTGTTCACGTTGTTTATTATTGTTTTGTTGTCCTACCTTCTTCCTTCGCTCAAGAAATGTGTGAGTCTTGATTCAAATTGGTTGTCCTCTATTTTCCATACAGATTGTGTTGGTATTTAGTTGTATTAATGAAGTTTGTTTAAAAAATAAAAAATAAATAAATTCTAGCACAAGTTTTAGATGTGATAGATTTTTTAATTCTAAGAATTACGAATCGAGAGATTGAACTATCAAAACAAATTAGGTATTTTGATAAAAGTCTTAAGACTTTATTTATTACATAAAGGTATAATTGAAAATATAGCAATCAGTACAAAATATTAGTAAATTTAATGAAAAAATTTTTGCAAATATAGCAAAATTTAGATACATCTTTTAGGGTCTATTAGTGATAAATAATATTGCTACTAAGAGTTTATCAGTGACAATGTTTATCAGCAACAAAATTTATCATTAATAGATTTTGCTATATTTACAATTATTTTAAAATATTGCTATACGCTTTATTATTAGTCTTAAAATGCTATGCTGTGCAATTATTCTTCTAAAAATGACACCTCAAATCATTCAAAGAACTTGTTAATTAAATCAAATGATGTTAACAAGTATTTAAAATTTAAAACAAGATCAGATATTTAAATTCCAATAATTATTTAAATCTCAAAATATAATCTATATTTTTTTTAAAAAAAAACATTCATAATTTTAATAATAGTTTTGAAAAAATTTCTTCATAATTTTGAAAATGTTAGATTTTTAAAAATATGTGTGACATTTTAAAGGCTTTTGGGAAAACTTCCAATTTATACCTTTAGTTAAAATCATATTCAACTTCACCTGAAACTCCAACACAGAGGAGAAAAATATTATCAACTAAAAACTTGCAACAATAAAATTCAAGAGCAATTCATGAATGTAAATATCTTATATTTGCAGCAACCATTGAAATTTCACAAGTTAGAATTCACCTTTTTTTTTTTTTTTTTTTCAAAAAACAAAATTACATGTAAAAAAATTAATTTAAAATCAGTTACTGCCAAACATGTATAGTCGTGACATGTTGAATTAAGCTTCTTTTTCATATTCACTGTGTGTACTCTCTAGTCACTCAAATTTACACTATTACAAGAACATGAAATTTTTTGTTAAATTATAATTTTGGCCACTATATATGGAGAAAGTTATTTAGTCTAATAGTTTTAAAAATTAGAATTTAGTCTTTATGGTTTGATAGAATTTCATTGTTATGGTTTGGTAAAATTCTTATAGATAGCCCATATCATAAATATTATTTATGAAGGGACTAAATTCTAGTTATAATAAACTATAATCGAATATATAAACCAAAATTCATCCCTACTGCATTTATTTATTTACTTATAACGATGAGTGTGAACATATGATGCTCTTATTATAAAAGTTTCCCCCAACTACCCTCTTTTTGTCGGGTTTCTTAGTTAACAAGAAAACTCCTCTCATATCGGATGTGGCAAGTGACGTTAAATGCACCGATTATTTGGATTGGTTTGTCCGTAAATTTTCAATCTAATTAGATAATTGGATCATTAATTTTGGATAAATGGTAAGAATAATTTTTATTTAAAGTTCAACTACAAAATTACTCCAATAACATGATAATTAATCACATAAAATTCAACTTACAAAGCATCCAAACTATAAAAATGCTCCAATCTAACCATGAAAATACCCCAATTTCGCTACTACTTAATTATAAAAGCTTCCATCAATTTACAAAATGCACAAACTCAAAGAGTATTTAAAAAACTAAATATTTACCAAAGAAAATTTGGCTTAGTGATATTGACATGTGCTTTGTCCCTAGAGATTGGAGGTCCAATCTCTCACCTATGCAATAATTGTACCAAAGAATGATATATACAAAAATGATTATGAAAAAATTTAGACTATTGAAAGAAAAATTAGAACTTATGTATACTAACTGCATAAAAACGATTGGAGTTGAAAATAAAATATATCTATCTACATGTGCGGTGGTAGTTGAAGTTATATTATTGATTGACTTGTGTTATTTTTTCTTTTAAATCTAACGTATGGGAATGGACACAAAATATATCGTAATCTATTTATTAGAACTAGGAGACAAGAAAAGACTTGGTCAAAGGAAATTATCAATGGATGATAGGATAGCGTATAATCAACAAACGCTTGGACTCTTTTCATACAATCGTTCTCCATCGTCTTTTCAAAGAAAAATAATAATAATAATAATAATCACCCTCTATTATATTGTCTTCCTAATAATAATTCATATTCTCTGTAAAAATATATATACTTTGTTATTTTATGCAACAATTCTCTTTAGAACTTCTACCATCTACTGCTAATAATAATTATGATTATTATTATACAAAATTTACATGATATCAAAGTCATATATTTAGTATTTTATAAGTTTATGGTTTTATATTTTTTTATCTCTGCCTTCGTTGATGATTTATTGATGGAGACAAATTCTCGCAGATCAATTGCTTGGTTCTAGATTTTGTCTTTCTCTTTCATCCATAGGTTTCAGCCTCTATTTTTAGATCTATATGTGTGGGTTTATGTTCTGTTTTCAAATTGGTCATTCATGGGTTATGTTTCAGATTTTGATATTCTATGAGGATCTCAGTTTCCCGTCCAAAAGCTTGTTTGTGGGTTATATTTTCAGCCTAGATATGCATGTATTGAATAGTCAACTTAATCGGAATATATTAAATAATGAACTTGATATTACACCAACAAACCAAACAAATAAAAAATATAAAAAATACAATAAAAAAATATGAATAAAAAAAATACATAAAGATATAATTGGAATAAAATCTAAGAAACTTTAACAATTATATATACACTTTGATTTTTTCCCCGTGGAGGATCCATAAGGTTATTGGCAGATCCAAAGGGTTGGCCTCCTTAGATATTGAGTTAGCCTTCCATTTTCATGGGAAGACTCAACCTATTGGGTTAGTCAACCTTCTTTTAAGAGCCGTTTGGTTTAAGTTTTGTAGATACTCAAAAATTAAGAATGCCTGAGAATAATAAGTTTGGGAATAAGATTATTGGGAATTAAAGTTTGCAGTGGATGTTATCGAGATTTTATAGGAATAAATTATTTTTACATTTAATTTGTAAAATTAATCATGAAAATTATATAAAATTTTAATAGATTTAATCGGTAAACAATAAATCAAATTCAAAATTTTGAGAAAAATTAATCATTTAACAATCAAATAACCATATTAGTTAAATTATTAATTACAAGTATTTGTAAAATGACTAATCTATAATTAAAGATGCTTATTACATAATTTGATGAATTTATATAATTATGATGTATTAATTAATAAAATAATTAATAAATTCTAATTAGTTAATGATAAACTAATTATAATTATTGAAAAATAAATTGATATTATATTAATGGGCTCTTTTCAAATCTAACAAAATAAACCAAAATATTTACAAATAGGATATTTTGTATTAGATAGCAAAATAAGGAGAAAAATCTAAAAATATAGCACATCTTTAAAGTATTTGCAAATATGACAAATATTGACTAGTCAACTTTTGAATTTTCGTGATTTTTAATTTTGTCCTCCCTTGTCTTGCACAACTTTTCTTCTTCTTCTTTTTTTTCATTTTCTTTTTTTAGTTTTTGCTTCCATCTCCCCAATCTTCTCATATTTTCTTCTTCCCTTTCGTTTTTTTTTTCTTTTCTTTTTCCAATTTTTCTTCCATCTCCCCAATCTTCTCCTATTTTCTTTTTTTTCTTTTTTTTTTCAATTTTTCTTCCATCTCACCAATATATTATTAGTGATATTAGTGATAGAACTTAGATAGATATTAGTCATATTTATGTATCAGTGATATTGAACTTAGGTAGATATCAGTGATAGAAGTCTATTATTGATAATCATGATAAAAGTTTCTCAATAGCCATTGATAGCTTTGAGTGTTAATATTTCAAAACTGTTGGTTATTAATAAAAGTCTATCCGAAATAACCACTACTGTTTTCTATCTTGATAGCTTAATCTTTGATGATTTTCTTCCACCAACCTTCTTTATCATGATCCAACCCACACCTAAGAGTTAATAGCCTCTTATAGAAGTCCATCATTGGTAGCCAACTCAGTGAAATTAATTAATAAAGTTGAATCTCGAATTAAAGTATAAGTGGCATGCCTAGAAGTTATTACTTATAGCACGTTATCAATGATAGAAGCTATCGACGATAGTATGTTATTTGATGGTAAAAATGAATGACAAAAGTTATCTCTAATAGCATGTTATCAGTGATAGAAGTTATTATCGATAACCACGATATAGGTGATATCATTGATAGACCTTATGTGATATCCATATATCGATGATATCAATGATATAAAAGTCAATTTCATTTGATGAAAGTCTATCATTGACTGCCACTGCTAAAAGCTATCAGTGATAGCTACTAATAGGAGATATTAGTGATATGACTTAGGTAGATATCAGTGATAGTCACTTATAAACCTATAGACTTTTATCACTTAGCTTTAAATGTTAATCTTTGAAACTTGATAGTTTCCTTTTAAAGTTGATAACTACTTATAAAAGTCTACTATTGATAACCACTGATTGCCTTAAGTGTTAATATTTCAAGCTTGATTCCAATTTATGAAAATGTATCAATAATAGTCATTAATAAATGATAGCAAATTGAAAGCTAATATTTCAAGTTTTACTATTCAAGGTTGCATTAATATTTCTCAAATTTAAAGCTATCATCGACAGTAGCTATTAGTGACAGCCACTGATAGCTATCACTGATAGTTGCTATTAGTGATAACTTTCAATTTGAGAAAATAGGAAGAAGAAGCGTGAAATGGCGGGCTGAACATGGGCTTTTTAGTCATTTACCAATATGACTATCACTGATAGTTGATATCAATGATATCTGGCGCTAATTTTGTGTTATATTCCTAATATGTTTTTCCTTGTGCTATATTTTTTATTATTTCGTGTTTGATTGCTATTTATGCAACCAACACTTACAAATATAACAAAATTTCATTGTTTATCGTAGATAAACTATGTATTTTGTTATTAGTTGTAAACATTTTCAACAGTTTTGTTATTTAAGATAACTTCCTTATATTAATCATAATGATCATTAACAAACTGCAAATATAATTAATTAATTAATAGATAATTTTATTGCATAAGTTTTTTTTTACAGTTGGTTGAAAAATAAGCATGAACATATATGCATGTGTATAAACTAAAATAAAAATTAAGTATATTAAATTGTTTTAATATATATATATATATATATATATATATATTTTTTGAATTTGAGGAGTTAAATTTATATACTATAATTTAAATTTTAATATAATTTCATAACTATAAATGTAATTTTCATATAATAATTAATTTTAATAATAAATAAAATAAAATAAAATAATAAAGAAATTTATTAAAAGAGAAGAGAGAGTGGACATGAAGAAAACCTACCTTTCTTAATTGATATTATTCATGTGTATAATGGATGCATGAGAATAGTCAACCTACAAAACGTGTACCAAACAAGGGGATGTTTATCCCTTATCTATTCCCACCTTTATTCCCATCCCAATTCTCCCAATCCAAACGGCCCCTAATTATTTTCCTTCCCATGGTTAGTATGGATTAAAAAAAAACAACTAAAATGAAATCAAGTTAAAAAATTGTTTTGGTATTGTACTACGATGTTTAATCTTAGTTTTTGTTTTCTAAAATGCTCTATTTTAGTCTTATACTTTTAATAAATCTTAAATTTAGTTCCAACGATTTTTTTTTATGGTCCCTTTTTAGGGGTCAAATTAAAAATTGGTACCTTTTTTAAATCGAATGAAAAGTAGTTTTTTGCTTGCGTCAGCATCATGTGAATTTACTTATTTGACTTTGAACCATTCGCACACTGTGATTCATAAGTTTTCTTGATACTCGATACTCAATCCTTGACCCTCGATGCTCGATGCTTGATGCTTTACATTCTATGATCTATATTATATGCTCTATGCTATGTACTCACTACTTGATCCTCGATACTCGATGCTTGATACTCGATAGTCGATGCTTGGTGCTCTACACTATATGCTGAAAGTTCACTCAATGCTATAATGCTTTATACTCTATGTTTGATTTTCGATGCAAAGAAACAAAAAAAAAAAAAAATTGAAGAAGAAGACGACATGAAAAAAAACACAAGAGAAAGAATTGAAGAAAAAAAGGGAAAAAAGGAAAAAAACGAAAGAGAAAAAATTTAGAAAAAAAGGAAAAAAAAATGCTGCAAAACGAAGAAAATAGAAGAAGCATGCATTTAAGGTTAAAATGATAAATTTACACCGTGATGACATAAGAAAAAGGCTAAAATTAATTAGTTTTCAAGAAGGTACCCATTTTTCATTTGGCCCCTTCTTTTAGGTCATCTATGTCACTATTCCTACTTTGGGGATGATCTTTTGAAAATTTTTTTATTATTTATTAATATTTTGACTATAAATTTTGAAAATATATTTTTAAATTGCATCCTATTACACAAAAATTATTATTATTGTTTAATTAATTTAAATTAAATAAAATTTTAAAAAATTAAATTTAAGATTTATTAAAGCATATGAAGTAGATAGAAAAATTTAAAACTTACATAGACATGAAGATATTTTCCCTTAATTTTAATTTTCAAATGAAGAAGAAAAATATCAGAAATGGACGGATAATAAGATTCCACAAGAAACCGTGAAGGAATCTTGGCTAATATAGATATTTGCTATTAGTTAGTCCCCACCCGAAGGTGGGGCCCGCCCTCCCCTATCAACTTCAACTTGCATCTCATTAAAGTTGAAAAAATGCAGTTTAGAAAATGACCTCCAGTATTATCTATACACGTGTAGGGTCAGGATTTGACGTAATGTGGATCATGGTGAGGGCAGTTAAGTCTTTTCGTAGAACTGCAAGAAAATTTCTATTTCTTTATCTATATAATGATTTTACAAGTGAATTTGTAATCATCGTTCCATCCCAATCGTGTAGCCCAAGTTTCCCGGCAACTTCATGGCTCGAATCCCCACCGGAGCTTTACTCTTTCTCTTATTCCTTGCCGTAACCGGTCTGGCTTCCGGTGGCCGGAACCTTCCCGGCGATTTTCTCCGGTTGCCGTCCGAGGCACTGAAATTTTTTCGCGGAGGAGCCTCCGACGCTAGCGATGAAGACTCCGTGGGGACGAGATGGGCTGTTTTGATCGCCGGTTCGAATGGATACTGGAATTACAGGCACCAGGTTATTTTTTGTTACATTCACTAACTTGAATTCATTTTTCTTGGCATTACAATTTGTGTTGTGTTTTGATGTTGACCTTTGTGATTGATTGGCGTTTTCGTGTTCGTATTTCCTACTTTTTCCGCAAAATTTCTGTTGTGTAGTGTCTCTGTTGCCGATCGTTGTCAGATCTATTTTTGCACTGCTTTAATTTTTAACCTCGAAGCTTATCATCAGTGATCTTTCTTAGTGTGAGATCGTATAGTTTTTTCCATCTAAACTAAGTCTGCATTCTTTTGGTGTTTATTCTTCGTCGTTGACCATTTTGATCGATTGATTTTTTTTTTGGTTTTCCGAATTAGAAACTGTAGCAGTTCTTATCTGTTTCGATTCTTTTTTCAATACATGTATTCGTAGGGTTTTTTCTTTTTAAAAATAAGACTCAGCCGTCCAATTTATTCAATATTTGTTCACTGTTATAATTCTTAAAAATAGAGCTGAATTTCTCGAAGAACATGGTTTTTTCAATGCCCTTCCTTTTGCCGTTGCTACCAGCTGTGAGTGATATAAATTTTGGATGTTGGTACAGAATGATCACGTCACAGAACCTGTAGCTACTCTCAAACATAGTTTCCTTGTTTAGAATTGTTATGTTGAACGAGTAACTGAGCGTTCAAGGCCTAACTGCAAAATTTTATTTCAAGGCATTTGTGAATAGTTTTGTTTCTTGTTTAAAAAAATAAAAAGTTCTTGTAGTGACTTTTTAAAATAGGGAACAGTTATTTTCAATGCTCTATTTGGGTGCAAAAATTTACAACTTCATGCTAATCATAGCTTAAATTTCTTTGTACTCAATTGGAGAAAGTCTTTTGTACTTCCTATTATGGGCCCTTTTGTACCTCTTTAAATATTTCATTCATCAATATCGTGTGTTATCTGAAAAACAAAACTCAGTTTTCTGGACAAAGTAAAAAGAGCTATAAGCACAACCGGTAATTGAACTTACAAATCAAAGGAGAGGGTAGAGATATAATTAAGAACTAATATATATTTGTTAAACAGTTTTTTTAGCGCAAGTCAACGAAGTCTAGGTGCTCCACGACAGAAAAGGAAAATGAGAAATTATGTGTTGGTGCCCCAGTAGGTAGTAACCTCATGGGTTTTCATGGAGATCTCTAATGTTTGACAATTTTCTGAGCTAATTATTTTAGTGACATAAAGCAATGATCAGTATGCCAAAGGGAGTATAGCTTCAACGATCATTGATATGTACTACTTTCCTTGAGGTTGGAGGTTCAAATCCCCATACATTGTTGTACTAAAAAATGCGAAGATGAGTACAAACTAAATAATATAATGTTACTACTATTTCGCCCTCAACCTTGTTTTATTATGTGAGTGTTGTTGATGGTTTAATTATTTAAAAAGACTCAGAGAATGATGAACTCATTTTTCACCAGGCTGATATTTGCCATGCTTATCAATTGTTGCGGAAAAACGGGCTAAAAGATGAGAACATTATAGTTTTCATGTACGATGACATTGCATTCAATCCAGAGAACCCAAGACCTGGGGTCATCATCAATCATCCAAAGGGTTCTGATGTTTATCATGGAGTCCCAAAGGTTTTCTTCTTCTTCTTTTTGCTTTATGGATGCTAATTTTACATCTGATTCATTTGATTGTAGCTTCTAAAGTACCTTACGTTTTGGCCATGGTAGGATTACACTGGTGAAGATGTTAACGTGAACAACTTTTTCGCTGCCCTTCTTGGGAACAAAAGTGCTCTTACAGGGGGTAGCGGGAAGGTTGTTGACAGTGGCCCTAATGATCATATTTTCATATACTACAGTGATCATGGTGGTCCTGGTGTGCTTGGTGAGTAGCTTGCTTCTGTGTAGTTCGCATACCATTTGAGGTGACCTATCATGTTTATCAGGCATCATCTCTTTGGATAAGTTTGTTGTTTGATGTAATTGATTTATATCTGTAAGCATTAGCATGATTAGTTTACGTTTTGGCATTTTCTTTTAAAGGCAGGCTGCCAACATTCGATCTTAAAAAGCGTGCTTTGATTTGAGGCTGATAGCACAGCCTCATTTTACCTAGGAAACACTTATTATTATTCTTATTGTAAAAACATTGATCAAAGGTAAACTTATGTTAGATTTCTCTAACTAGTCTTGTTACTTGATGGATAAGAAATTTCTCATCTCTGATATATTTTGTTTAGGGATGCCTACCTATCCCTATATGTATGCTGACGATCTTAATGAAGTTCTAAAGAAGAAGCACGCTGCTGGATCCTACAAAAGTCTGGTATATTGTTGTAGTCTTCACTGCTTGAGACTGCATCTGTCCTTAGAATGTAACCTTATCTAATGGGACTATATGTAATATTGTAGGTATTCTATCTCGAAGCTTGTGAATCAGGAAGTATCTTTGAAGGCCTTCTTCCTGAAGGTTTGAACATTTATACAACGACTGCATCAAATGCTTATGAAAGCAGCTGGGGTACTTACTGTCCAGGGGATTATCCTAGTCCTCCACCAGAGTATGATACTTGCTTGGGTGACTTGTACAGTGTTGCTTGGTTGGAAGACAGGTAAAAGATAATAATAGACTCGTCTGATTGTCTCTATTGTTATTATACTTTGTTATTTTGTTGTTTTTGTTTTTGTTTGTTTTTTTTTTTAATTTATCAGTAAAAGAAAATGATATCAATGCCGAAAGGTAATATGTTTTTTTGTTGTCGAGCAACGTCAGTTTTGGGCATTTGTTCTCATTGTTATATGTACTGCACCACCATACTTCTGGTGTCTTGTGTTCTGTCAAGCCAAAAAATGAATCTCACAAAATTATTAGATCCAAAAGCACAGATTATTACCGTTCAAATAAGGGATGAAACCCAAATGTCTAAACTGTTCGGATAAATTTATTTATCTAGTTGATTCTGAATAATTTTGGTAGGATGTGGTTTATTTTATTCAGACCTCATGGCTTTTATTTTCGTGCTGTAAACAGTGATAATCACAATTTGAAGACGGAAACTTTACGCCAGCAATATGAACTGGTAAGAAGCCATGGACTACCGTTTTGGGAGAAATCAACTTCCTACGAGTTTTAGTTTGATTCTTTAAAATGAAAATTTTGCTTCTAGAAATTTTCATCCTTTCCAGAATGTACTTACTGTACAATTAAGTCTAAAGTACATTTCAGTGTATGTTTATCAAAATGAAATCTTTTTCCTTTATGCTCGTTGAAAAGAACCAGAAATGTATTTCTTTTCTCCATGTTTGATATGATTTAATCTTCTGGTTTCTTCAGGTGAAGAAAAGGACGCTAAGTGATGATTATGGTTATGGTTCCCATGTCATGCAATATGGTGATCTAATGCTCAACAAGAACGCTTTGTTCTCATATCTGGGTACAGATCCTGCTAATGAGAACAACACTTTCGTAGAGAAGAACTCCTTGAGGAGGCCAGCCACAAAAGTCACCAATCAGCGTGACGCCGATCTGGTCCACTTTTGGGAGAAGGTTAGTTTCTTCTTTTTCTATTTTGAATTGATAACATCTTAATCCTATTTGGTTTATTGTGAAAGAAAGATACTTTGAGGATTACTTAATTCTTTTTCCGGTTTTAAATACTCGACTTAACATTGTGTTTCTAACTTATGAAGTGATATTTAGCCTCAATCTCCACTTTTCCTGAAGTTTAAATTGTGATGAGTATGCAGTTTAGGTGGTTGCTATTTGCCATCTGTAATAACTATTAACTAATAAGTCCAAATCTTGAGACTTCAATGGCAATTTAAATACTACACAACTTCTGACCTCACTAAAATAGGAATTGTAGTTTTTTACTGGTTCTTGCTTGAAATTTTGGTTTGGACATCATTCGACACCCCCTCACCCCCGCCATGCTTCTTATTGATTTTAGTTTCGCAAAGCTCCAGAAGGCTCCCATGGGAAAATCGTAGCTCAGAAGAAGTTTGTGGAAGCAATGTCCCATAGAGTTCATATCGACAACAGTGTGAAGCTAATCGGAAAGCTGTTATTTGGAATTGAAAAAGGTCCTGAGGTGCTTGATGCCATCCGTCCTGCAGGACAACCCCTTGTTGACGACTGGGACTGTCTTAAGAATATGGTAATTTCGATATAATTGGATACTCTTATTTCCTGTGTCTTTCTTGATGGCTCATGGTAAAGAGACTGCAGAGCCGTTTCATTCAAGCCATCAATGATATTATGTAGTGTTTTTATTCAGTCTAAGTTCTGTAATTGTGAAACGATTTGATACATACAGGTTAGGAGCTTTGAGGCACGCTGTGGATCCCTCTCCCAGTACGGAATGAAACACATGAGATCCTTCGCAAACCTATGCAATGCTGGAATCAGCAAGGAGAAGATGGCGGAGGCATCAGCACAAGCTTGCGTAAGCGTCCCTCCAGGCCCGTGGAGCTCTCTGCACAAGGGCTTCACTGCATGATGATGAAGCCAAGCCACTCATCCAATTTGGAGTACGTTTCTCCCACCATTGTTTATATCATCTATGTTTTAATGGGTCTGTCGATGACGAGCTATCTGTAAATACAAACCACAGGCCATTGTGTAAGGGAAAAAAGGTTTATATAATTGAAATGTGTAACTGAAGTACTTTTAGTTATGGTCTTCAAAACTCACTGTATTGCATCTGTTTATAAGAAGAAAGCTCTGGAGTTGGGAAGAATGAACAAAATTCAAAATTTATGTAGAGTTATGGTGTGCTTTTGCATTGTATCACAATATTTCCACATGAATACAAAATGCCAATCTCCAAAAGAAGAAAAGTGAGAGAACAAAAGTGCATGATTGAAATATTGGTGAGAAAATTGAAAAAGGCAGGAGAGTGGGCTATAAATGAGATAAGGGTGAAAGGCAGCACACACCTTTCTTTTTTTCTTTTTTTTTCATGTTTAAATATTATTTTCGACTTTTGTTCATACTTTGTATTTTTTAAATAGTTCACTTTGGTCATTATACTTTTATAAACTGATCTTTTGTTTGTTATTAAAGTGATCAAAATAGGTAATCTTGAAAAGCAATTTTTTAAAAATTATAAAGACAAAATTGAATCAAATTTGAAAATACGAGTGCGAGAATGAAATTTGAATTTGCGGTAGTTGAATATAGTTAATGTTTTGGTATAGAATTTAGTGGGGAAGAGAAAGTCACACATTGGGATTGGGATACTGTGCACCCATTCACAAAAGAAAGGCACCACCTACCTGGATCCACATTCTTGTATTATTGCCACTTTGCACGCTTTCTTTCGTTTCTTTTATTTTTATTATTATTATTTTATTAGGATCTAATTTCAATTGTTCTTTGCTCAATTGGATTAATTTTGAATTATGATGAAATTGATAAAAATTTGGATGGTAAACATAGGAGTGAAGTCTAAAGTATTAGTAAATATTTTGCAAATCTAACAAAATTTAAATCTATCTTTTAAAGTCTGTCAGTAAAAAATGAGTCTATATGATCATAGATTTTGCTATATTTTCAATTCTTTTAAAATGTTGCTATACACTCTATTGTTAACTCTAAAAGTGTCCATCCGTCTTTATACTTTCAAATTCTTACTTCAGTTTAGTTTGCAAGTCCATGTATTTTCAAAATGTTTATTTTAGTCATTTTGTACTTTTTTTAAGTCACTTTTTGTACTTTTAACAAGGGGAAGGGGCTATTTTGACCTCTGTTTTCAATTTTTTTACATAATTTTTTTATATAATAAAATCTGTTTAATACAAATCTTTTGCTACATTTTAAGCCAATTAATTAATGAAGTGTCATATTGAATTTTTAATAAAAATAAAAAGAGATGAAAATGGAGCCAAACTGGTTTCATTCTAGAAGTACCGAAAACAAAGTAATATTTAAATCGAGAATATTTTATCATTTCCTTTAGATGCAGGGGATTTTTCTACCTATATAATCTTGTGACTAAGTTTGAGGAGTTTTCATGATTTTGCAAATGGATTTTGAGTGTTTTGTTAGTGTAACTTTAGGTGATTATCTGATGAGTTTATGGATGTGATAGTTTATTCTAGAAAGTCTAATCCAATGAAATTCAAAGTTTAGTTTTAAATTTGCATCAATTAATTCTATACAAGAACAAAGTTATGATATATATTTTGAAAAATAATGTACATTGAAAACTTATTTGGATTTTATATTAATGTTCTAATGAAATTATCCTTACAAAATGAAGGATTAAATTAACGATCTCTTCAAAGATAATTCCATTAGACAGTTAATAAATTTGATTTTTAAAAGACAATTTGAAGAAAGAAAAAGGACAAAAAGGGAAACTGTCTCTTCGATAGATCATTTTTAATATATCATCACGAAATTGTCTTTTCATACACAATTCCAAATACATTGATTTATTTTCAAAGTCTTGGAACTACCCTTCTCTTTTTTCGACTACTGTTTTCATTAATTTTTTTGTTACGTTAATTAACATGATTAATCAACATGCATGACATAAAAATAGTGATAATAGAAAAGTATATGATTGATTTATAAAATTTTAGTTGGTGAATGACGTGACTTAAATTTGTACTAACTGATTTACAATGTTGTTAATAAAAATGTTGAAGTCTCAATTTTATAAAAATGTCAATATAAATGTTAATGGCAATGTAGATAGTTTTGAAAAAAAAAATGAAAAAGTAATATTTAAAATGAGTCAATGACATTTTTTTTTTCATTATTTATGTTGAATTTTTTACGATACGATAAAAATGACGATCTACTCTCTACATCAATATTAAAATTAAGAATCATAGCATATGTCCCACGGTAACTTTTCTAATCGCATATTGTTTTTAATTTGTGTTATTGCTTTCTCATTGTTTATAAAAGTGATGAAAAAGCTTAATAGCCTTTATCATTGAAACTCAATTTGGTTGTTGCAAGAATTATGATTCAAATTGGTTCCTTAATTATACAATTTTAAAAGAAAATAAAGAGTTCAAATATAGTTTTTGGTCTTCAAATTTTTATTTTTCAATAGTATTCTTCGGATGTATCTATAGTTCCTACTTGAAAGGAAAAGTTGATTATGAGGTGTGATATGAAATGATCTAATAATTTATTGAAATGATTATGTTGGAAGAAATTAAACTAGTTGCCAACTATATCAATCAAATGATTTTGAATTCAAATGTAACAAATGGGAAGTTAGATATTTTTAGTGGAAGATAATTCGTGTTATTGCAATAATTATGGAATGGAGATTGAATTTTTCATATGGTTCAAATGATATATTTGGTTATTTATACCAAAAATGAATTGAACAGAAGACAAAATTAAAAGACAAAAGTATCTTCTTCAAAATCATCCCTGCGAACATAGTCAAAATAATAATAATAATAAGAAGAAGAAAAAATTATGCTATTGGTTATAAATATTTTTAGCAGTTTTGTCATTTAAGTTAATTTTCCTATTTGTAAATAGTTTGATATTTTTTTTTTATTTATAATAATTTTTCAAAAAAAATATAACATATTTTTGTAATCAATATAATTATTATGTTTAGGGAAAAAAATCTATTTAATATTTGGGGATATAATAGTTAGTTTCATGTGAATTTTGTATAGTTTGAAGGTAGGGGAGGAGTGAGAAGTGATAAGTCCATGTTACTACCGCAATTTTGATATGTCAGATCAAATAAAAAATACTAATTATATTGGTTCAAATAAAAATCATTGAAAAAGTGCCCTCCATGATTTACGAAGTTTACAACAAAAGCTTACTTTTGTTTGTTTAAAAAATGTGTAAAAATATAATATCAACTTCTCGTTTCAACTAAATGTTAATGTTTCATAATAACAAAATAAACAATACTTGATTGCAGTCCATACTATACTTATTTTCATGTATTCCTTTTAATAATAATTAAAAAATATATATATATATATATCTTCTTTTTAAATATAAAAATTTTACTATACGATAATTTGTGATCAGACATACAAAATAAAATTTAACCAAAATGTTCGAAAGTATTTTTCAAAAAAGAAAGTATAATACGATGGAAACTGAATGGAAGTCAAAGTCTGAAGACAAAATTAATTGCATGTAAGGTTTTGGAAATTTGAAAAGAAAAAGAATGAAGTAATATAGTGTCGAATTTAATGATTACTTTGTGGTGTTTTGAAACATCACGACTCTCTCTTCAAACGTTTTCTTGAAAAAATGGATAAAGTCAAATTGTTGGTGAAGAATCGTTTATTTTCAATAATATATCTATCAAATTAAAACTTTATCCCGTATATATTTCACAAAAATCTTCTCCATAATCATAATTAACTAAAATTCCATATATACCCTCAATAGAAATTCAACATTGTGAAAAATTTAAGTGTCTAATCTCTTAGTCCATACTATGTATTTTATATTAATTGAGCTATGTTCATAATGCCTACAAATAATATACATAATATAATTAATTCACATATTAATTATAATTAACTAAAATTACAATGATACTCTCTCAGAGTTTAAGTAACATGTTTTAAAAAGAATATTATATCACGAGTAAGACGACTTACCCGAACTCTTAATTAAGAATTATAGACATTTAACTACCACTTATACGAATATGCTAAAATTTACCTACAAAATATGATTATGAACAATAAAATAAAAATTTAACCTATATCTATCATTCAAACAAGTAGTGTCATTTTTGTGCATTTAAAATTTAACATATACATTAAAAGTACACTCTCATTCTTTTAAAAGTTTTCAATATCATCCTTAACTTTTCATAAACCTTCAAAAATTAATAAATCTTTTAAGAACATCGTAGACTTAGAAATATAGTGATCCAAAATTTTACACAACAACACAATATCAAATTTCAATTTTTTATCTAAAATTATAAAAGTTTGAAGTTAGTATAATATAGGAGTATTTTTTAAATAAATAATTTTTTTAAAAAATAATTTGAAATCTAGGAATTATTTATTTATGGACATCTCTCTTTTTTTTTTTTTTTTGTGTGGGTGGGGGTGTGGGTTGGTGGATTCATCTCTTTTAAAATTTATAGCACTGAAACTTCAATAATGCCCAGAGCCTCGCGCGTATAATCGGTTTGGGTATTGACCGGACATTACGAAAGCGCTCTATTAAAATGGCTAACCATGGTTACTCCAACTAACCATAGTTACGTCAGTTCCCGGTTCTATCTAAGCTGCTCCATCACATCGGTTCCACAGAAACGTATTTAAATATTATTTTTTCTATAAAAAAAAAATCCTTATATTGGGGGAGTGAACGACGTTAAAGATTCCGTCAAATTGGCTAACACGGGTGGAGAAATGTAACGTCGATTGGAGAGGAGAGGACGGAGCGGGACTACCAGTGGACGGAAAAGCAGAGGATAAATCAGAGCCGCACAATGGGTTGATGGACGGTCAGAGATCCATCGTGCTGAACGTTTTAAGCGATGTGGGACTTGGAAGAGCGTATAAAAACTGAGACTTGAAGGGATGAGAGCCCATTTCGTTGTATCATTGAGGAAGGACCTCTCTGTAGTACTTCTGTTAAACTTCCCTTCTGACTCTCTTTCTCTCTCTGCGTATTTATATTTCTCTCTCTTGGTTTCGCTGTAAATTTTTCCTTCATTTGAAGCTTTCAAAATCACCCAAGAGCTTAAAATTTTCTTAGTTTTAGTGGGTTAATCGATCTAAGATGCTCGGTTCTTTGACGAGTTTTAAGGCATTGAAATTGTTGTAAGGGATGAGATAATCGAAGAGGGGAATTTGAATCTGGGTTCTGTTTTGTTGGCCGATTCTCTAATCGATTTTTTTCTTAATTTGGAGTTGAATTTCCGGAGAGGCGAAAGGGGGAAGAGACCTCGAGTTTTGAAGGTTTGAAAATTGAAATTAAATCAGTGTTAAAGGTCTTCGATATTCAGGGTTTGATCTTATCTTCTGAAGTCAGTTTCTAACTCTTGAATTTTTCGTTGTGCAGATAAAAATCGGAGCGATTTAGTGTTTCGTTGAGGGTTGTCTGCGAGATTTGTTGCCTTTTTTGAAAGTGGAACAAGAATTGGACTTAGAAAAATGCAATCGATTATCGGACTCTGGGATTTGGATTTACATTCCGCTTGTTTTCTGAGGTGAAAGAAGCAGATTTCTGTTATTTGTGAGAGCTGATTCTTGGGGGGAAAACCCAGATCAGAAATTTCAGGTACTGATTGGTTATTTTCTTAGTGGATTTTACAGGCTCTGTTCTTTCGTTCTAATTGTCTGTGTCCGAAATTTCAGGTCTGATTTTCTTTCTATTCATTGCTATCTGCAGCATCGCATAGCAATCGCCTTCCTCCTCTGTTCGAATTCCTAGGGTCTGATAATATGCTTTCATGGGAGGATCTTCTCTTTCTCTCTGTGAGGCATTGGAAAATCTGGATCCCCTGTTTCCATGGGAAATCCTTCTTCCTTCTTTGAGTTCTTCACATTTTCAAGATTTTCCCTCAACTTTTCTCTCAATTTCAGACGGTAATTTCTTAACCCAGCGCCTTCCCAGTACTTCTCTTCAGAAACCCAAAGCGCTTTCAGCTTTTCAAATTTCGTCGATTCCATGTTTGGATCATCGAGAAAACCCCATGTTTTGGTCTCCGACTGTTTGATGTTCATATCGAGTAAGGTTTTTGAAGTGTTAATGGCGAAAACGTCATATCCCAGAACTTGAAATTTCCAAATTCTTCGAAACTGCAGAGATTTTCATCCGAATCCAATTGGCTGTAGAGTCTGCTTTTTATCTATTTGCCCTTTCGTTTCTCTTTTAGTTTTCTCTTTGCCACTTTAATTATTTAGAATCTTTTGGGTAATCTTTCTTGAGACTAACCCCGCCTTGAAATGCGACAGGTGGTGTATAATTAAGCAAATGGAGAAAGACCATCTCAGAATCAATAGCCATGGCAGTTTCGTTAATAATAATCTCAACGGTAGGGATAGAACCGCCGTGGACGGTTCGCTGTTGTTACGAGCGAGATCCGAGGCCGCTGCCGTCGCCGTCGCAACCAGGCCGCAACCCACGCCGTCGGAGTTCGTGTTACAATGGGGAAATCGGAAGCGTCTCCGGTGTATGAAAGTCCAGGTCAAGGCCAAGGATGTTTCGGCCGCAGCACCGGCTCACAGAACCACCGTCCGAGTGGACCGGCGGGTCGTTAGAGCCGATAAAGACTCGATTGTAACACAAAATCACCAGGCGAGTTCCAATCATAACCTTAATCAGAGTAATGGGTATTTGAATCTCCGTCAACGGCCGATTTCTCCTCAACCGCCAGTTCTACCGCCGCCGTCAGCTCCATCTCAACGTATTCTAAGGTACTGCCCGTTTCTCTCTCTTTTCTTGAAAGCCAATCTTGTTTTTTTATCTGTTTGATTGATCGCTCAGATCTCAGCCGATCTTTGAGATTCTTTTTTCCCGGCCATGGGATTCAAAATCCCGATGTAATTCTTTTAATGGGCCTTTTTATTTGGGCTTTTATTACGTTTCAGGGCTTTCTACCCACTGAATTTCTCTTTTTTTTTTTTTGTCCTAACTACTAATATTTTTAGGTCAAAAATTTTGTTTCGTTGCAATACTTTCAAACCATCTTATTTCATTTCAGTAAAAAAAATTAGTTCATAAATTTAATTTTTATTGAAATTGATTAAACATTAATTATATAAAATTTGTTTTTAAATATATTAAAATAAATCAACATATTTATAAATATAACAACAATAGACAATGATATTTTACTATTTTTTATAAATATTTTTAACAGTTTTGACTTCAATTGATAAAATTATATCTTAAAATATTTTTTTAGATAATATATATGTTTAGGTTGTTGGAACTTCAACATATGGACTAAATTTGTAATGTTGATTTTTAACATTGCAATTTAATCAAAATTTAAAATATAAATTAGGCGGAACAGAGAGTAAAATAATTGCCATTAAAGTTAATTGACACTTTGTTTTCAATTTCCATACCCACTTGCTGGTTGTTGACTAAAAACTGTACTTTTCTGTGTTGAGAAATTAAAAAAAAAAAAAAAAAAAAAGTAAAACCATTGTTAAAAGGAAAAAAAAAAAACAATTGTATAGTTTTATTATTAAAAAAAAAAAAAGGAAGGAAGAGAAATAAACAATTGTATAATTGCAACGTTGTATTGGGGTTTGATGAATGATGAACCGAACATTGAAGAACGCAATTTACCCCGTTGATTAGGACACGTCCTCCATTTATTCCACGTGTCATTTTCTGTGTGGAATAATAGCCGTCGGATCATAGATCGTAGTGACCCCCGTTGTCCCCACAGTGTCGTCCCCAGATCGGCTGTGGTCGAATTGACGCGTAAGCACGAAAATTGTCGATCCAACGGCTGAGAGTGAGGCGAAGTACTCGTGATTTGAAAAGACAGGTTTGTCCTTTAAAAAAACTAGGCCATTGAATGAAGAAGAGAGACGAAGTCCCGCATTTTGTACGCAAATTGTAAGCGAGATTCCCCCAACAAACTCCAACATCCATCGAGGTCATTCCCGTAATTTCAGCCCGCGAACGTAAATAATTAATTTGTTTTCTTCTTTTTCTTCTTTAATGAGTAATCTTTCAATCTTTTTATGAGATTTGTTTTTAGGCTTTTTTGTTTTGGTAATCTGTGTGTATGTATGTGGGGTTGGGCTCTTTTTTCTTTTATTTTATAACTTTTTGGTGATACCAAGTAGTAAACAGAGACTGAGTATTTTTCTTTCCGGTGGGTTTGATTTTTATTAGGAACTCTGAGATTTCCGGTACGATGAGAGCCCAATCCAACGGCGGTGTCAGAGCAATTACATCTCCGGACAGGGCGGCGCTGGAGAAGAGACCGCCATCTCATCACGACCACCCCCACCCCCACCCCCCCCATAAATCCGCTGCTACCTCAGACACCAAAAAAGGTGGGTCGTCTTCCGGCAGCGGAGAAGCCCTAGCACCACCGCCACCGCAAGCGCTGCCGGTATGGCCGCCGAAGTTCGTTATAGCTTTAACGAACAAAGAGAAGGAAGAAGATTTCATGGCGATCAAAGGGTCAAAACTTCCTCAAAGACCCAAAAAACGAGCCAAAATTATTCAACGCACCATCAATGTAAGCAAAAACGAATCCCCTCTCTACTCTTCCTTTTCCAGATTCTTTCTCTTTACTTTTTTTTTTTTTACTCTTTTTCCATTTTCTTTTTTCTTACTTAATTACGAACCCATTCTCATGCGCTATTATTATTTTTATTATGGTTTCTGTTTTAATTATTTCCTCTAACCCTAATTTACCTCACAAAAAAAAAAAAAAAAATCCNTGTGATTTAACGCTAGAGAGATACGAAGTAAGGGAGAAGAAGATTTCTAAAAAGGTATAATTTCCATTTTGTTTTTATTTTTACGTAATTTCACTCATATTATCCTTTTATATATATATATATTATATATATATATAGTAAATTTTAAATTTTGATTTTATTTTTTATGTTTGGATGCAGAGACCAAGAGGGCTTAAGGCAATAGTGAATATGGAGTCGGATTCGGAATGAGAAAAAAGGGAGAGTTTATCATACAAAATGAATTATGACTGTTTTGTTATGATTTGAGGAGAAGAGGGAAGTTTATGTGGATTATATAAGTATAAATATAAATATATATATAAACTTTTTGTAGATTTATCTTGGCTAATTTTAACATAATGAATTTGTAAGTATTCTAATTTCTAGTTATGGACTAGAAACTAATTTTAAGATTATGTTTTTTTTTTCAAAAGAAAAAGAAAAAATCTCTGCATACTTGCGAATATCTTTGAGATCTTTGTGTACTGCTAATTGATAATTAATTAATGGTAATGGAAGACAAATAGCAAATTAAAATTAAAATTAAAACAAAATAATTTGACAGCTGGGTTTGATGGGGAAGCGCATTAAGGAGATTGTATTTTTTGGCACTTTCCATTATGTGGCATTTGACGCCCACCGTTCGTTTTTCAGTGCAGTGGGCTTTCCCCAAAACCCGATACAATTTCAATTATTTTCCCAAAAAAAAAGTAAAATTCAAAATTAAAGTTTTACTTCTTGTTGATCTCTTGAAGAATATGACAGAGGGTTTAGAGTGAATATTCTCTCTGTTTTTCTTTTTCTTTTTTTTTTTTTTTTTTTTGTTTTAATGTGTTGGAATAATGAATTTTAAGCATTTAGAAATAATTCTTGAACATTTTAATTACATATTGACACATGAAATATTATTGTCTTTATTAGGCTACTCAAAATATTTTTGTTTAAAATGAAAATTATATTAAAAAGCACTCATATGTCATAGTTTGTGAAAGAAGCATTGTATTTATTTTATTTATTTAAAAAATTGGAATAATTTTTCACAAAGTTAAATGGAATGCAAATCAAGATAGGGTCGAGAAGGGAGACAGGATGTCATGTCCTACTTACGAACATCTCTAATTGAATGCACACGATGTCTATTGTCTACATAAGATATTTGATGGTAATAATTTATTTACTACATGTTTTTCTCTCTGTTGCGCTGAACAATAGGACAGGTAAATATTTTAACTACTTACGTTACACTTTGACTATTTGAAATAGATGATAAACAAATTAACTTAAAATTAGGCAATTTAATATATATATATATATATATATATATATATATATGGGTTGACCAATTGCCATTTTTAGTTTTTTAACTTCAACTTAGTTGAGTACTTTTAAAGTTGTCATTATCATTGAAATTTAAGAACAAAAATTTCTTACAACATTGTATAAAATACCATTGCATTTTACAACAAAGGTAATTCTTATCTCTGCTGTTATAATAAAAAAGAAAAGCATTTCACTGTAAAGATTAAAATATCATTTCGGTTCCTATAAAACTTTCAATTTTAGTCTCTATCATTCTAATAAATCTTAAGTTTAATCCTCGGTGCTAGTTTATTGTAGATTTTTTTAAAAACTTCTTATTTTCTATAACATTTTTACTATAACATATGTACATATTTTATTTTATTTTCTTGCATGAAAAATATTTTTATTATTAATAAATTCTTTCAAAACATTTGCACAAGGGGAAAGGTGAAATATATATATATATATTTTTATACATCAAGTATTAAAATTAAAAAATAACAAAAAAATTAAAAAAAAGACTCAAAATGAATCTAAGTTTGACTTGAGCATCACAAAGATTACAATAGACTTTTTTAGTGGACAACACAAATCAACCAATACACCATTTTATTTGTTTATTCAATTGTCTACATGCTTTGGATTCCTTCTTAGAGAAGGAAAAAGCAAACGAGGCAAGCATGTTCTTGGCATTAATTCTTTAGCTGTAAATTGCCAACCACAAAATTATTGGCAGCTTTCCCTTTCAGGTTCATTATTCATACCACATGCCTCACTGTCCCACAAATTCTACTTCAATTGGACTTGTGTTGGTCCAAATTTCATAAACAAATCCCTGCAAATCTTTGAATTGCACAATTTAATAATCGCCAACTTCGGTAGTAGAAAATGTTTTCTGATGGATTTTTTCATCTCTGAGTTTTAGATATAACTCTCCTCTCTTCCAGAAGAAATCAATTCTCGTGAAAATGACCAGGTTGTTTTGGTTAAGCATGAAAAATTATCAGTTATTAAACGGAAGGAATCTCAAGGTTATTGTTGCAGTTCTATATCCGGATCGATAATCGGCGTGTTTTCATATCAATGCAGGAAAGAGTAGAAAGAAGAGATTTAAAAGAACGAAACAATTTATTTACTAATCATAACCAACAAGATATAGCACAATCGTGATCAAACCAACACAGCCTGCATTCTATATATAAGAATGTGTAAACAAAAGAGGTTCTCTGTACCAAACGTGTAGAAATTAAAATCCCTCCGAAAACGTCTAAAACAAATTCCTCCACCCCAAGGTTACTTCAAGAAAAAAAGCAGAGCACAAATACATGGAATCATGGCAAAATCAATCACCATATCAGGAGGCCGATACCTCAGATCCTGAGAGTAGATCCGAAGGCGAGAGCAACGAAGGCAGCGAGGCAAGCGGAGACGAACGACGGAGCAATGGAGGTGGCAGGGGAGGCCGGGCTGGGGGCTGGAGCCTCCTGAGCGGCAACGGAGACGACGGCGAAGATGATGGCAATGAGAGCCATAAGAGAAACTTTGGAAACGGCAGCCATTGATTCAGAGATATACGGTTGTTAGGGTTCCGACGGGAGGGATTTAAAGAGGTAGGACTGAGAGAGGACCCTTTGATTGGAAGTGTGAATTGAAAATGGTTGAAGGCGTTATATATATACAGAGAGAGAGAGAGGGAAAGTCGGGCAGGTGTCCGGGCAGGGGCAGGGCAAGCTGGCGATTGGTTGAATGACAGCTAATTTCTCGGTGTGGTCCCCCATTCCACATAGCATCAACGGGAATATATGCGTCTCTTTCCACCGCACGACGTTTTAGCGAACAAAAAATAAAAAGTAATTTTTTGTTTTTAAATTCCATTTTACACTTTTTCCCCCCCTCGACTTTTGAGATTTATTCCAGGTTTATTTAATTTTAAGGTTTTCAAGGGGTCAATGTATGAAATTTGATCTTCAACTCTACATGTTACATATTGTCAAAACAAAAGTCACAAGTAGAATATGGTTAGTTTATAAGATAAAATGTCTATTACCATTATTATATAATAATTGATGTTTTATTTACTAAACCATGCTTGAAATGTAATACATCTTATATCCACCTATTTAAAAGATAAAAAAAGAAAGGAAAAAAAGCTGAAATTTATGATCATGATTTAATATTTAAATTCACATTATCTACTAAAAAGAGCTTATCTTAACAATAATTGTCATGACCGTTCTTTTTAAAAGTTGAAAGTTCAATCACTCATCCCACCACTATTGTACTAAAAAAAAGATAGAAAAAAAAGTTAGAAATTATTATCATGGTGTAATGAATCAATTTTTTGAAACTGTGTTAATGGACAATGATTTTAAATTTGAAATAGACATATTAAAATTTAGGTTGCATTGTACAAAATACCTCTTAATCTTGCTATTTGATATAAAATTCAATTACGCTATTAAATTTTGAAAAATCAATTTTTGCCATTGAACTTTAAAGTGGTTAAAAATAAAATTAAAAATTAAAAAAAAAAAAAAAACTCTTGGAGAGTGATATTATTTCTCTTAAAATAAAAATTGACATGGTAATTTAGGTGTAAAAATTAGAATATAACGTGAATGATTACTAACTTTGATGATGATTAAGAATGTTGATACTATTTTTTTAAAAAAAAAAACATTCGTACTATTTATCTTTAGTTAAAATCATTTACATAATCAATTATTACACATTAATTAAAATATCACATGTATCTTCGATTTTTTTAAAATTAGTCTGATTAGTTTTCATCTATTTTAACGAGGATATTTCAACAAATATTAATACAAAGTAACATGTATTACTTCTTAATTTCTTTATTTTATTTTATTTTTTTTCAGGGAATTCTTTCACCACTTATCATACTAAAAAAGTGATAAAAATGAAACTAGAGCATAATTGAATAATTTAACCTAAAATTTAATTAATATAGGAATCGCAGGATTTAAAAATTCATTATTGAAACAACACAACGGCGTCGTTTCCTTTTTAACGTTCTCAAGTCCGTTGCAAAAGTGGAAGATTCTTAGGCTTAGTGGAGTGGGGGTTTCAAAAATAATGGCGAAACTAATTGGCTCCATACATATGCGACAATGGCGCGTACTGTATACGACAACCATCGAACCGACGTAGGAAAATCGGACGGCGTGGATTGGAGCGTGAAGTTAACTCAAAAAGGGAAAGGACGAGAGGAAAAAAAAAAGAAAAAGAAAAATGATGGGGTGGGGCCAAGAAAGACGAAGGCTGTGAAGGCCAATAATGGGTAAAGGTCGTAAAGAATGTGGGGCCCGAGATATAGAGACAGCGCTGTGTTGTTAAGAAATGACAGGTGAGAGTGATTGGCTGCTGGAGTTTTGTGGTTTTTTAAATATGGTTCCAGAAACTTCTTGTATACTTTGGGGAATAAAATCAACATTACATAATATAATCTTTTTTCCCCTTTGGGGTGAGATTAGAGATTATAATGTTTGACCTCCTTTTTATATATATATATTCGATCAACTGAGTTATATTCAAGATAATCTTAATCTGAATCAATTCAATTTTTTTCTAGCACAATAGAAGGTGGGTGGATTCAAATAAGAAGTGTATTAATTATTAATAGTGTTTTAATTTTTAAATTTTAATTGTCAACTAAACATAATTCAATTAGTAAAGAACAAAAAAAGTCAAGTTCAAATGCTTCTACTTTGAAATGTTGAGTTGTAAAGAAAAAGAACGGTAAATTTGTATTAGTTTTTTAGACTTTCAGTATCCTTGTTGAAAATAAATTGGTAAAAATAAATATTACGAGTGTGGGTTCAGTCAAATTAAAATTGATTTAGAATATATCACAATTCAAAATGTGGAGATGAAAATTTATCCCACAATATTTTGTGGTTTTTATTTTTATTTTTAAAATTGAATTCAAATACAAGGTGAAGAGATTTGGACCTTAACTTATATGATTATGCAAGTCCTTATTTTAATATATGAAATGTGAGATTGAGAAAATTAAATATCTAACTTTGAAGTCTATAGTATAAACTTTATATGATTAAGGTATATTCATTTTGACATTGTAATTAAATCTCAATTGATAAATCATTTGGACTATAAATTTTAATTTTTTTTTTTTTTTTAATATCACATTGCAAATGACATCAATTCTTAGTTTCATAATGCAACGTGCATAGTTCAAATCGTATAAAAGTCGTTGAATAGAAAAAAAAAAAAGTTAAACATGAAACAAGGGAAAATAAAACTATAAGAAACATCTGATAAAACAACTAAATGATAGGTAAATTATTTTTATTTTTTTAGCAAGGTACTAAAATAAATTCAAAGGTTTATTTTAACTCAAAATATCTTTTTTGGAATTTGGCGAACAATCATTCTAGAACACCAAAAATAAATAAATAAATTGTCACCCAATAAAAATTGTCATGTGACCCTTTACTATTTTTAAAAATGATTTATTTATTATTATCTTTTTTTTAAAAAGAAGAGCATGGCTGAAAAAGAAAAAGAAAAAGAGAAAAAGGAACTGCCAACAAAAGGAAACATATAATGACCATTCGCTCAACTCCTCAAACTTCATTCTTATTTCAAAAAACAGAAAGATGAAGAGAACTGATGGATCAGGGCCACATTCAATATGGTCAATTTTTTTTTTTTTAACAGTGAGATATAATGTGGGTATTATTATCTCCTACTTTACCAAGTCAAATGTGGCCTCTAGATTGGAAATCATGACAGGGCATTCTCCCTTCTCATCATACTCAGCAAACTCACCTCCACTCAAGTCAATATCCTCAAATTTAGTCCCCTCTATCTGCGAAAAAACAAGGCAGCTGTTTTATAACTTCAATACAAAACTATGCCAACTTTAGGAATAAAGCTGCAAGAACATAGGCAAACATTATTCTTCATAATTATTAGGTTGGGCCAAACTATTAGACAGTATGATTAAAATACTTCATTTTTTTAATCTAGTTATTAAACTTTCCCGCTTTCCAAAACATTATTGTTCGAGGACAGGATGTAACAACACTGGCTATATGAATTACTTGCAGTCCTCAGATCAAAATGCCAGACAGTGGGGCTATTATAGTATGGTAAGTATCAAAATTTAAAGAAAAAAATCTCGAAGCTGCTTATAATCTTGGAAAAGAATGATGCTCACTGAAGTTGAACAAGAGCCTAAGTAAAAAGATTTTGTTTTATCAAATCAAGGTTACAATTACAGACATCTAAGGTCACATAATAGATGTCTATAATGAGCTATTGTCCAGAATAGAAAACTCTAAAAAAATGTCCGAAAGAGGAAGGAAATTCTAGTCTCATGCCAACTCTAAGACGTTGTGAATCTGCATGATCAACAAGTTATATATATTGATTAAATAAATAGAGTTATAGATGATCAAGGAGTTCACAAGCAGGTAGGCCATGTCAAATACTTCATGTTCATTACGTGAGTTGGAAGGTAGATAAATTGGAGGACTTACAGATTCCACTTTCCATCCAGGTCCAAATACGAAGTCCGTAGGCTCGTAACCTCTGCAGTCAAATAACATCAAGGGAGATGACTTTCCTGATTCACTTGTTTCCTGAGTCAATGGTTGACCTCGCCCTGGAACCATTGTGATAGTTCCATCCCTCCCACAGAACTTGCACTATAAGAAAAGGGGCATGAATATTACAGTCGAGCTTGGAGGTATTATTTTAAGTGAAAATGGAAAGGATTGAACTTACTATTGAAATAAACCATAGTTTGATATAAGACAACCATCTGATCGATTCAAATTTTCAAACCGTTCCCTTAAAAAAAGAAAACATAAATCTAAATAATATAATTTCACCATCATGGGTTAGCCTAATAGTAACAAAGGAGACATAGTCTCAATAAATGGCTAAGAGGTCATGGGTTCAATCCATGGTGGCCATCTACCTAGGATATAATATCCTGCGAGTTTATTTGACACCAAAATGTTATAGGGTTAGGCAGGTTGTTAGTGAGATTTGTCAAGATGCATGTAAGCTAACTCGGACACTCACGGATATCAAAAAAAAATTTCAGCATCCCCATGAAATGAGTGGTGGAAGGGGAAAGTAAACCGAATATCACATCAATATTGCCACAAGTCCCTAATTTCAGAACTGACATTCACACTAAGCATGAAATGCTGAAAAATGTTATAACTTCATGTCAGTTTGACTATTGACCCAAGTTTCCAAAGACACTGTAATAAATTACTTAAAATCCAGAACAGCAGTGGCAAACTACATTAAATACACAAATCAAACAAAATTAAGCTAACTAAGTTCACTTGCGAGTGTTAGTGCACAGGTCATCTATTCTCATGTGACCAACTTGAACTCATTCCTTATATTACTTACACGGCCTTACTAAATACTAGATCAACCCATAGTGGTTAACTAAGAATCAGTGATCTTGAGTGTCAATTATTATTATTTTTTTTTTGTTCGACAACAAGTACGGGTGGAGGAGTTGAACCTTTGAAATCTTGGTCAAGGGCATATGTCTTAACCAGTTGAACTACGCCCAGGCTAGCCTTGAGCGTTAAAAAGTTGACAAGTCATCACATCAAGTGACTAGCAATATAATCAGGAAGGGATGGATCCTACTAGTACCATTGCTTTGAAAATTTATTGAACTATGGCCACCCAATGTGACATAGGTTTTGACAAAATATTAGAAGTGTAGTTTGTCCCACATTGGGAAAGATTGAAGAAAGTGATGGGCTCCTACAACTATAAAAGGAGCCTATGCATTTGGTTTCGATTCGTTCCAATTAGAAACACTTTAGCTTAGTGAGCTAACTCTAATTAAATTATTAGAAGTGTAGTTTGTCCCACATTGGGGAAGATTGAAGAAAGTGATGGGCTCCTACAACTATAAAAGGAGCCTATGCATTTGGTTTCGATTCGTTCCAATTAGAAACACTTTAGCTTAGTGAGCTAACTCTAATTAAATTCCTTTTGTATTCTCTAGTTTAAGAGTGGGAAAAAGGTGTGAGTAATCAAAAGCTTTGAAAGAGTGCTCTTGTGATTAGGATAGGGAGAGTGAATTATTCTGTGTAGTTGTAACAAATTTTCACATAGTGGATTTCTTTCTGTGAGTCGTGGTTTTTTTTTGAGTTTGAAGTTTTCCACTTAAATTCTCGTGTTTCCAGTTTTATTGCTTTCTTTTAATTTCTCTATTATTTTTTTGCTTATTCCTGCAGTAGAAGTGGGAGGTTTTTCCCAACCGTTTATACCATTGGATAAATGAAAGTGGAATCACAAAACATATTTCAAATCTACATCTACTTCTAATGGGTATTAGGACACAACCACACAGTCTCATAAAAACACTTCTCCATTGCTTGGGACCTAAGAGTATGGGAGACAGAAATTTCCTTCTCTTTCCCTTCATTTTCTCATCAACAATGGAACGATCATCTTTATGTTAATAACTAATCTACTTACTGTCCAGAAAAAGAGAATTACCTTTTGAACTAGATTAGTCGTCCCTTTACCCGCTTGTAGAGGAACAGTTTCATTCAAGGTCACACACGTTTCTTTCTGGCTCACCTCCCCGCATTTCCCGCATTTCACCTTCAAATCAAAAACATCACACAAATAAGATAAACAGACAAGCTCAATTAACACAATCAAGGAGGAAAATACGGTAACAACCAATCAATAGCAGCTAGAAAGAGAACGAAGCCAAGAACTATCACCAAAACATGACGTCCTCGGATCGATTCCAGGGATAAAACTCCGAAAACGACAATATAGAATTTCGAACAAGAGGAAGATGATAAAGTGGAACATGCAGAAACATAAAAATCCAGCTTCGAAAGCTATAAACTTGGAATTCCACAACTTCTAGTGAATAAATTACAAATTCAGAAAGCGATTAAAGAAATGGCATGGAAGATAAGAAAAAAACATTCCAAAAGATTAATCAAATGAACGAAGAAAACAAAATTGGATGATATTAAGGGGATACTTTGAAAAGGTAAGCGAAGTTGGGGTCGTCGCAACCATCTTGGGGCTGAAGATTGGTGAGGTTCTCGAGCTCCGCTTTGATCTTAAGCAAGAAGTTCACCATTTTTTGAGTGGTTTTGCATAATCACACTTCCTCTTCAACGGTGCGTGGGATTTTGGATTTTAGACTTCGGGCAGACGGACCATGGGCTCGGGTTTTCTTTTTCCTTAACGGATGACCCAAAATGTCTGCTAGATAATCTTTTTTTCGAAAATGTCCATTTATATTTCTTAATTTGTTATATCAACTTAAACTATAACTAATATTTTTAAATAATTATATATTAAAATTTTTAATTTAATATTGACAGAGATGAAAAAGAATGAAACTTAGTTAGAGACATGTTTAGTAAAAAAAAAATCAAGATTAAAATTATAAGTTTTAAAATATAGGAACTAAATTGAAAGAAAACTTAAATTTCAAAAATAAAATTGTAACATTTTGAAAGGGACTAAATTAAAATTAAACTTAAAGCTTATGGATGTGTAATATTTTGAGAACTCGGAGGTAAAAAAAAGTTTTTTTCCTTTAAATAAATTAATAAATGGTTAAAATACCAAAATAATATGCTTTTTGTGGGTGCAATTTAAGCATTTTCTTTTTCTAACACGTTCATGTGGCGGTTGAGTCATACTTGCCACTTCTTAGAATTTAAATCTTTAGAAAGACTCAAATCTACCTAAATTGGCGGATAAATAATAATACTTAAAAAAAACAATTACAAATATAACTATCAAACTCAAAGTATTAGTAAATATAACACAATACAAATGAATTTATAAATATAAAAAATTTAGATCGAATTCTTAAAATTTATAATCGGGTAATTGCGTTAGAATAGCACTTTTAAGAATAATAATTAATTGTATAGTAACATTTTTAAAAAACTGTAAATATGACAAAATCTATCCATGATATACTCTTACAAGCGATATGGTTTATCACTTGTAGGAGTCTACCACATGACTAGTAAGAGTCTATCAACAATATAGTTTATCACTAATTGACCTCTACTAATGACATGGTCTATCAACTTTGAGAAGCAAAATTTAAATTTTTTCATAAATGCAAATTCTTTTTTATTGTATTATATCTGTAAATATTTTGAATTTAATTGCTATATTTGCAACCGTCCTTTATAATATTATCAATAAAAGTATTATATTTGTAATTTTTTAAAAAGGTTATTATACATTTGCTTATTAGCCATAAAATTACATAGCAATTACCTGAAGAAAATTAACCAAACAATAAAACAACTTTCAAATTAGCAATTACTTAATTCTTATACTAAAAAGAAAGCTAATTTGTTCAAATTCATTCAAAATTAAAAGACAAAAGGCCATGATCAATAAATGCTCTCCCCCTCACATAATTGATCGAGTCGCCATCGTCATCGCCAGTACAAGTGAGAATGACAGGAATTAACATGAAAATTAGTCACTTCAATGGGAGCTTCCTTAAACTCCGCCACCAATTTCTTCTCCGGTTTTGGATTCTTCACCGGAATATCCTTCTCGTCGGCGGAGACTCGGGATGAGGAGAAGCAGCAGCGGAACATTTCGGAGAAGGAACTCATTTCAATGGATCCCGTAATTTTTGCCCTAATCGAGATCCTGTAAGTAATTGTCGGTGTTTCTGTGGAAATCGATTACTAATAATGTTAAATTATTTATACACTTTGAAGCTGAAGAAGGAATAGATGGAATTCTGTTGGCCAATTGCTTGCTCTACAAGGACCGGCCGTAAATCCCAAGCGCAAAGCAGCCATGGCGGCTTTTGAAAAAAATTGAACAACGTGACGTCTTGTGAGGAACTATTTTTATTAAAAAAATAAATAATAATAAAAAATCAAAAGCTATTTCAATTCTTAGTTTGATAGCCATCTGAATGGGTTAATCAGGTAATTTCGTAATATTTCAGGTTCATTTTGTAATATTGATTCTTTGAAGAGAATATTTAGAGTCCATCAATTTAGTATCACAAAATGAATAATTTCTTTGAATTTGAATATTAACTAAAAAGTTAGTTAATTTTTTTTTTAAAAAAAAGACGAAAACACTGATAATAAGAACAAACGTACAATTCAAAAACATGAGGCCTAAGTTTTTATCTAATATTGACCTAAAAGGTTTATTTTAGACCCTGAAATTTTTAAAATCATTTTTGGCCTTGTTATTCAATTATTAATATTATTATTTTTTAATTTGGTAGACAACACAAGTTTAAAAATGTATATTAACATGTTGATGGGGATATGTACTGAGGCCACATAAGTTGTAAAATTGAAGGTTTGTATGTCCCTAAATAACCATTACATACAATAATGCAAAATTGTCCATATAACGATCCACAAAAATATCATAAATCCATGTATCAAAATGGGTTAAATGGAAGTTTTAATTGCATCATTGACCATATTCAATCTCTACATTAATGTTATCTACAAAATGCTAACCTAACCTAACATGTCTAGTAAATGAATTTTAGTACAGTTGGTGTGGTTGAATTTTACATTTCCTTCTCAGTTTAATTATATGTTACCAGTTAACAAGAAAAGCTAGGTCAATAATCAAACTTTTTTTTCTTTTAATAGTAGATGTTAATATCAAACCAAAGAATATATAGATTTGAATTTTCTTTGAAGTATAAATATTGAGTGTACCCCATGAAGTTAGTGGTTAAAATTTTCACTCTACTGGTTGAACCAAACAAAGAAAAAAATAGTTTGATATACCAAATTATGTTCGTATTATGACGAATAAATAAATAAGAAAAAATATGTTCTTTTCTAGTTAAGCAATTACAAAGATGTAGAATCAAACCATCGACCTTTAAAATAGCTTCAAATTCAATTGGTATCATTTCATTTTCACGTATAGTTAAATTAAGATTTTTGAAAAGAATAATTATTTAGTAATTACTGTTAATTTGTAATTAATTATTTAATATGATGGTGAACATGGCTATAAATATATGTATATTAATTATTTAATATGATGGTGAACATGGCTATAAATATATGTATGAATGGACATACATATGTATTAGAGAAAGATAGATCAGTTGAGGCAGGTATAAATGGACAAATATTGAGTAACAAAATAATAAAAGTTACCAATATGCTTAAGGAGTAAATTTTACATCTTGCAAACTATGACCAAAAGGCTTATTATTTTTTTGAAGTTTGTGGAGTTAAGTGAACATTTTGAAAAACAAATTGTATTAGGTACCAAACAAAGTATATGATTGCTTATAACTTAGGATTAATATTCTCAGATTCACTGTCCACTTCATAAAATTTCCTTTGACACTTTATTTGGGAAAAGAAGATGTTGGGTGTTGATTGAAGTTTTAACTTCTATCCTTTTAAGTTCATTTGAAAAGTATATGACAAAGCCCTTTGAGATTTCCATTTTAGAAATTGAAATTTAAATGGGAAATGAATGACCAGAAGTTAAGTCATGCAAATTATGTAATTTAGGCAGAGATGCCATGCTAAAAACAGACAAATTCACATCTTCATTGCTATATAGGATTGCCAAACTACTTTGGCAATGATGTTATGTTTGAATGATTTCTAAGCAATTCAAAAGGCACAGCTTTTAGCCATTGGTTTGTGATTTAAGGCATCAAGAAACCCGAGTTTTGTCGTGAGTTTTCGATGGGGAAGAGATTCTCTTGCAATGGTTTGATGTTCAAAATGTTGGTTGTGACCTTGACAGTCTTAGTTTGTGGAGTTGTGGAGGGTGGTTCACTTTCTAAACAGAAGAGTTTGGAAATTGAGAAGAAAATGAACTCTCTTAGGAAGCAAGCAACAAGCATTCAGGTACCAATCTCAGTTTCTTCTTCTTCTTCTTCTCCTCATTTGCTCATTGAAGCTTATTTTCTATTTCATGAACAATGTATAAACACTTGAAAGCTATCTCATTTTCCCCAAATCCTTTAGTTTTATTCACTAAAGGGTCTAGGAATCCTTGTTTTAGTCCTTGACTCTGTTTTACAGATGGAAATAGTTTGTAAAGATCTTAAACTTACAGAATATTTGCATATGTTAGCTTTTACACCATTTCTATATCACTGTTTACAAGTTTTTCTATGGGCACTATGCCCCTTTAGCTGCACTTTTCTTTCTCTTGCTCATAGAGCGAAGATGGCGACATCATAGATTGCGTTAACATCTACGACCAACCTGCTTTTGATCATCCTGCCTTGAGAAATCACACCATCCAGGTCTGCTTTTTTCTCTCATTACTAATTAGAGTTCTGAAGATGTTTTTTATACTATTTTAAAGCCATTCACTATTGGTTTGGCATAGATGGCACCCACTCATGATTCCACCATGGATAAGCATTCAAAGAAAGCAACAGCAGAAAGGGAAGGGATGGAGGAAAAGGATTCCATGGTTGTGAAACAAACATGGAGGAAAAGTGGCAGTTGTCCTAAAGGAACGATACCAATTCGAAGGATCCGAAAACATGTCCTACTCAAAGCTGATTCAATAGAACGCTATGGAAGAAAGAGACCGACGTCTTCGCTAGAAATCACTCAGCTTTCCAACAGCCGAAGTTCACACTTTCTACTAATGAATCATTCGGTTCGACCAACAAACATTTCTTTCCCTTTGAATTCCATGTTTTTCTTACTCAGTCTTACCATCTTCTTGTCAATGGTGCAAAACAGAAGGCATTTCTGCTTGCTTTAGGAAACAACTACAATGCAGCCAAAGGAGACATTAAAGTATGCAACCCCAAGGTCGAATTTGACGATGAATACAGTACTTCCCAAGTGGCTCTATTAACCGGCCCTCACCATAGTTACGAGGCTATCGAATCCGGTTGGGCAGTAAGCAGCACTTGACACCAACGAACTCAACTTTTATCATGACTGAACTTTATACTCAGCAACGTAGTTGCCTCACATTTCAATTTGCACTACATTTTTAGAACATGATATCTTGAACCCTCCAGGTAAATCCAGGTGTTTACGGGGACCGACAGACTCGACTGTTCGTGTATTGGACTGTAAGTTAGTAAAGGCAACAGACTATCTCCTTTACTTGAATGTCATCAGATAGAAAGGAATATTATCTCTGAACAGAACTAACTGTGAATTTTTTTCTTTTGATGGTATTAGGTTGATGCTTCCCACAAAACAGGCTGCTTTGATCTCACTTGCCCTGGTTTTGTTCAAACAAGCAATGAAATTGCCCTTGGTTCTGCTATTTATCCAATCTCAACCTCAACTGGGCTTCCATATGAAATAACTATGTTACTCTTTAGAGTAAGAAATAAAACAGCTTCCTTTCCAAATCCATTTATAGGCTTCCTTTCCTTTATTATCTTCTTCTCCTTTCCTTCAGGATTTAGAGACAAATAATTGGTGGGTACAATATGGTGAAAGCATTAACATAGGTTATTGGCCTTCTGAGTTATTCAAAGCTCTAAAATTTACTGCAGAAACAGTACAATGGGGAGGAGAAGTTTACAGCACAAAGTTGGGAGGACCTCCTCACACTAGAACAGGTATGGGCAGTGGAAGGTTTCCTGACTTCATTTCTGGTACTTCAGGTTGGGTAAAACGGATAAGAGTTCGAGATAACTCGATGATTTTGAAGTTTCCTGGTTGGGTTGAGCACTACTCTGATGAATATGATTGTTACGATGTCGATTTTATCCGAGATTATTTAGAAGATCCTGAACTGTACTATGGAGGTCCTGGTAAAAATCCAAAGTGCCCCTAAGAAACTTCTACAAAAATAGGACGATTGTCTCTTGTTTTCAATAGATTCCTTCATGTATGAATAATTTAGCAGTATCAAGAAGAGAGTTCTTTCTATTGTTTCAAAATTCTACTTGTAAGTTGCAATAGTGTTGTCTTGCTTCCTAGGCCACTTCTATATCCAGAAAGAAAGAACTTCCTTTCAGATACTTGATTACACATAACATAATCTTTATTTTCAGTTTTTTCGTAATAATTAGTACCTTGTAGATCAACTCATTAAATTTTAATTAAATCATCCATGAAAATTAACCATTTACACACACAGTCTCATCCAAGTATCAAAGAAGCATGAAATGGACATTCGTGAAGAAAATTCCCGAACAATTCGCCTAAGCATTACATCAATTTTTTCTTTCAAGGTCTAAATTGAAGTCCAAATTCCAATGACAGCCCTAAAATCTGGGTATGAAATCTCCGTTTAGAATAGAATACAAGCAGTTGAGACAGGTGAAGGTCATTTCCCTAACCGAGCAAAAAACAGACCCGAAAAGTGTATAGCAAACTGTGATACATCACTCATATTCCCATGGCATTGACATGTAAATCTCCAGAAATGTATTTACATATGAATAAACTGTTCTGAGGTAGGGGAACAGGGGGGTGGGGGAGGGGAGAGAAGGTAAACAAAACATTATACTCCAAAAGCAGGGTGTAAAATAAACTAATAAACAACATATTGAGACAATTCAAAGATAATTGAGGTAATGGAGAAGGAACTGGCTAAACAGAGTCATACTGTTTTCTCTCATTTTGAATAGATTGGAAAATTCGTGCAGCTGATTCGTTTGCAGATCTTCGATTGTGTGGCACAACTCGAATCACGCGTTTTGTTTGGTCGGAGTCTGAAGGTTGAGGACCTTCCTCTACAACCAGCGGAGCTACAGGGAAAAGTGGAAGCACATCATGGCTTTCAGCAGTTCGATTGGCCTTATTCCCTTGCACTTTGCTGGCAGGACTAGTTACAGGACTGCTTGCAGTACTTACTTGTACCTCATTCCTTTTGGGTGCTTGAGACTTGGCAGTTTGTGAAACCGTTTGATTTTCATCTCTATCTCTCTGTGTTGAAACATCATATGAAGTTTGATGCTGCATGTTGGAAGCGGTCACACCTCCCGATAATTGATTCAGATCTCCTGTGTACCAGTTAACTTGATCAACAGCCAAACCTGACAGACCAGGATTCATGACTGGCATGCCATAAGGGGGGAAGTAAGTACCACCAACCATGGGAGTGGTAGGAGGAGCTCCAATTCCTTGATGAACAGAAGCTGGAAATCCATAGGATGGGTTCATCATTGGAGTCATTGGACCATAAGGTCCACATCCTCCGTAAATAAAGCCAGGCCCAGGGTAAGGCTTATATATGAGTCCTTCAGAAGGAGAGATTACAGGGACCAGCCAGTGATGTGCTGATGTCTGGTACCAACTGTTTAATTTAGTATCAGAAGAAACAGGAGTTGGTAGTGGATTTACTGAGTAAGGACCATTAGTTGAAGGCTGGCAATTAATTGGCGCAGGAGGAAGAGATGTCTTCCCAACAGCATTTTCTGCTGAACATTCCACATTGTCTTTTGGCTTCTTAGGGTCATCACTGAGCTGAAGTTGCACATGCGATTTGACAGTGTAGTCTGACCTAAGTTTCTTTGCAGGAAGAGGGCTAGGAGAAGAATTATCCAGAAAAATACCATCTTCAAGTAACAGATGAGGCGATCCAGCAATTAACCGTTGGACCTGTTTGCATGATAGATCAGTTAGAGAGAGAGAGAGAGAGAGAAGTGAATCAATAATGTGAACCTCAGGGCAAAGGCTGCTATTTGAAGAAATTAGATCAGTTTACCTTGATAAGTCTATGCAACTCGAACACTTGGACCTCAAACACTCTTTGTTGACTGCAGAATATTAAAAGTTACAAGAATAAATCACACATCATGAGTGAAATCAAACCGCAACACATATTGAAGGTAATAACAACAATCAATTCATAGCATTGAAACAGAATCAGCTCAAAACATCATGTTAAAGTAGTTGCCTGCATAACAAGCTGTCACGACCTTAGCACTGAACAGACCATTTGCAAGGTAGCTCGACTAACCTGATTGCAGGACACAACCTTAAATCTTCTATTAGGGCTCTAACAATCTTGCTGCATAATTACTATAAGACCTGAACTGGTTCCAACATTCTAGGTAACCTATTCAACCACAAGATTCTCTAACCTCTCAACGTCACCACAACCTTAAAACTCTCCCTAATTAAATGTGCTGCCATCACAGCCGTAATGCTCTCTACAATAAGGTAACCATACCTAGGTGGAGTACATGACACCCACATATAATGCATTTTAATGTGCAAGTATCAAACCACTTTCTTCAGGGATCTAGTTAACGTTTAGGACAAATAAGAAATGCTTAAAGGAATCAAAGGCTTGTGAATAAGACAGATAAAGATAAGCATAAAAATTTCTCATTCCCAATTCTTCCAATGCTAGGCATGCTCCAAACAAAATGCCCTAATACATTACAAAAAAAATCTCAAACACGTGATCAACGAACAGAAAAATCAGGGTATTCAAACAGTCAACTAGGCCTTCATCTATTAACCGCATCAGCAAGTAAAATCAATAAAAAGGAGATGTGATGCACAGAATAAATGTGACATTCATTGGTAAAACAAGAGTCCTTTTCTTTTTTTCCCTTGATCGAAAAGCATGGTAATAACAAGAAAAGCTAGTAAATATAATCTTAAGTGGTGCACTCAGTAGTAGAAGGGAAAGATCTAAAAAGAACACTACTTTCATCCATAAAATCGATTCTACTAAATCTAAAGAAGTTCTGTACTGTCAAAATATCCTCCAACGAATGCTCCTGAAATCCTTCATACGCTCCATTTCTGCTCCCATTCCCCAAGTGCCATCGAAGGAAACTTTCCACGTGATTACAGAAAAAAGGAGACTGAGCATTACCCAACCGAGACAGTCATATATTTACACGAAGCAGAATCCAATGGACAATGAATGATCAGATAATCAGTTGTCTCGGAGGTTGCCCAGCACAAAGTAACTGTATGCACATTGTATAGTTCCTGCTATAAGACGATCCAGTAGCCATGTCAAAATATTATTGAGGGCCAAAGATTCACTTAAAAGGGTACCTGAGATTATGAGTTCTTACCTTTTCTAAGGCATAAAGTGATTCGTCATTCAAACATATCTACTTCTATACTTCCAACTTTAGTACATGAGCACAGAATTAAATGAAAGAACAATGTGAGCACAAAAAATCACCAGGGATTAGACAGAAATGAAATAGTTCACTGGAAGGTAGTGCCGGTACTTGAAATGCATATCATCGAAATTGTCCACAGATTCAGATAAATTTCAATGTTTATATCAGTTATATAATCAGCATGACATTCAGATGCATCACCCCAGGGAAACAGAGAAGATAGCTATAATCGCAGGAAACTTACTTGATAATTGCTCTTCTGGCTTTCCAAAAATGTTTTTGACCTATTATTCCTACAACATCATCTGGACAGATATCTGAGCCAGAAATTGAGTCAACCATTGAATTCTCAGAGACAATATCACTTTTGTCTGGATTCCCCACCTGCATGGAACTACAAGTCCTTTCTACATGATTCTCAACATTGTCAACAGGAATATTCAAGCTTTCATTTTTTCCCAAAGAATGAGAGTCCACTCTTGAGCAGGGAACACTGTCTACCTCCCCAAATCTTGTAGGCTCAACTACATCAACGACAAATCCACTCTCATCCAATTGAATACTGGATCTTGAATGTCGCGGTAGCCGAACATTACTATCTTGCAATTTGTCAAATCTGGTATTGGATTTATCTTGAAATATTTGATCTTTAGATACACTGGTTTCCTTCTGAACTCCATCAGTATTTCCTCTGTCCGATAAATTTGTTGTGGACATCGCGGAATGAACCCTACTTTTGTCATTAAACTTCTTCCCAATTGTTACTTGTCTCGAGTGGGCACTAGAGGATGTAAGATGACTTTGACCTTTTTCATAACCAGCTTGCAAAATTGTAGAACAATCAGAGTGTTTTGATCCAGGAGAAGACAAATTTTCCTTGTGATCACTATTTTGAACTCTAGTTTTACCCATGTTGGATCGGTCGTACACTGGAACTGTGAAATCATCTTCATCTTCTGCTTCTGTTGTCTGCTGACTCTGCTCAGGCTGAACCGATGGAGGATTCTCATTTACTTCACCAGATGGGAGAGCTTGAGAATTTCCAACCTGATTAGTAGAAGTCGGTAAAGGCAGGTTTAATGGCAGGCGCAGATTTCCGTCGGTTCCTGTACCCTGCAAAGATTTGCAGTTGGGGTGTTAAGAGCACCATTTTCTGAACAACCAAACTCTCATGGATATAGTAGCTCCTTATATGTGAACACATATTTTCACTAATGTAAGTAGTGTCTGTCTGTCATGGGAAAAAAATAAAACCATTGAACTCGAGTTTGTAGTGATTAATCTGATTCGAGACTGTTAGCTAGGAATTAAATAAACTAGGAGTAAGGGAAAAACGATTAGCCAACAGTAAACTTACAAAATAACCGGTATATTCCATGCTCCAGCAATAAACAAACATCAATTCAAAGGATCACGAGTAAAGTATCAGTCTACTGAAATTGATATCATTAAGTCCGTTAACTATATTGAACAGATAAATTCAAGAATATGCTGTGAATTTTCCCTAATCCCACATCAGATTAACAGCTCAGATGCAATTTTCAAACATATCAAACAAAAACTACTATTTACCTGGCTTGAGGATGGTGTGGTAACTGATGTTCTGGAGATGTTTGTCTTGAGAGGGAGAGCCCCGGGACTGGAACGTTTGGATGGTACAGTGAACTGTTCATAGAGGGCCATCTTATTCCTTGGAGGCGCTCTAGGCCAACCTTTCTCGGTGTCATTAACATGGAGCCTAGGGAACATAGGTTCCATCGTCTTCTCGTCATCCTTTCCTCTCTTCATCGTTTCTTCTCCCAAATTCAACCCAAAGTACGGTTACAAAGACATGTTTTCCCACTCATTTCGACCTCCAATACCAAAGACATACTTCGAGGAGCTAGAAATCAAACCTTATAAGACGATAAAATCTATAAAGTAGTCTAACTTCATTCCAACCCAAAAGTTATCCATCTAAAATGAGCTCGGAAATTGCAAGGCCCCTAAAAAAGAGCTCAAACTTGAAGACTTCCTAAAACGAAGCTTTCATACTCTAAAATATAAATAATCCAACGGACAAAATTGAACTCGGTCTGTTGTATGTATCAAGAACCAACAACTTACCGGAATTGAAAGCCGATCGAATTGAGCTGAAAGTTGAGACGAAAATGGATGGACAAGAAGGCAAGAGGATGTGAATCGTTGAAAACAAAAAAAGAAGATGAAGAGAGTGAGAAGAAACGATGAAAGAGGAGAAATCGATAAGAGGACAACGGAATCGGGAGGAAAGAGAAAGAAGAAGAAGGGGTAAGGCTTAATTCATGGATTTCTCTGAAATCATAGACTCAAGAAGAGAAAAGGGGCAAAAGTGCGAAGCCGTGGGGCCTCTTAGGATTGAGCTAGAAGATCCTTTAAGATATAAACCATGATCTCCGTTTTCTACCAAACGCAATACTTAGGTAAAAAAACACACGAAATTAATTAAATATGAAAGAGGAGGAAAAAATAAAATTGGATAAATACGGGAGCCAAATGCTATATTATTTTATTTATTTATTTATTTTTTTTTTTTTTTTGAAAAAGTATTTATTTAGTTATTTATTTTTCTAAAGAACATTCTTTTATTCTTATTTCCACACATTGGAAATTTTGCCCAAAGTAGTAGGAATTATCGAAATATATTCAAGGATAGTCTTTTTTTTCTTTTAATTGAAAAATAGTTTAAATTGTTCTACTAATAGAATGTAGTTTAATTAACTTAATTAGCCGGTAGATAAAACATCAATAATTATTTTTCTAGAATAATATTAATAATTTAGAATAGTTATAGTTTGGATATTTTATTTGTTTGAAATTGAATCCTAATATTTTAAAAACAGAGTTACGATTGAAAAGAATTAAATTTAAGATATTTAAATTTCACCTTTAGGATTGTGAATGGAATTTTTTAATTAAAATTTAACCCAAAAAAAAAAAACACTAATGAGAATATTTGAAGCCAAATACATATTTATATATTTATTTATTTATAGGATAATCCTTTACTATTGTTGTTATTTTTAAATATAGTAAAATGAGTCAATTTATTTACAAAATTTTACTGTCTATGTAGACAGAAAACGTCAATGATAATTAATAACATATTGTCATATTTGAAAATAGTTCTAACCATTTTGTCATTTAAAATAATTGTCTTTTTTTATTATTTTATATAAAATATTGTGTCATAGTCTGTTTGATATTAATGAAATATATTTTCTACTTCAACACAATATTTGATGAAAATAATTATATCCCTAATTTCCAAGTCAATGATATATATTTTAATTAATTCACTATGTTCTTGCAAATTAATATTGCTCAAATGTAAATCATTGATAATTAAAAATAATTAATTAGTATGTTGTTTATTTAATTTACATTTATGCAACCAACTTTTATAACTTATACTTTTATCGTTGTATGTTTTAAAATTAGTTTGAAAGGCTTATTCTCATCACATCAACTTTTAAAAACAGCTTTTGAACACGTTAATAAAATTTCTAAGCATCTTAAAAAGAAGAAGAAGGAAGGGAAAAAAAAAAAAAAATCATTTTGTTAGTATAATATAGTACTTGAGAATTGAGAATCGTGATGAGATACTTTCTTTATTGTTTTAGAAACATCATAAAGTTTCTACCCAAAAAAAATGTATATGAGTCGTTTTTGTGATATTGTTATGACACAACATTCGTTAGTATTGGTTTATCTAGAAATTGTTATATGATGTAATTCATTTTACTTAGCTTTCATATATTTGCTTTAAACTTCCCTTGCAGGAAAAACATGCGAATTGAGATATTATATATTCTTTCACTTTTGATAATCTTTTTTGAAAAAGCTTATTAAGTACAGCAAAAGGCACAATATATCCATCAATCTTTTATGCAAATTATTCTACTAAATTTATGTCTCAAATATCAGTAACAGCATAATTTATTGAATAAAATGCATCTATTATCTTATTTAGCAATTATTAAAAAAGAAAAAAAAATTATTAGTAATTTCACTATAACTACAATAATTGTAACCAAGTTTAAGTTGGGAGAAAAAATTGAAATAAAATAAATTATAAAAATGTGCCTAACATATATTAAAATCAGTTGATTTCAAATATGACCCTAGTGTTTGACAATTTTCAATTTTATCCAAATGTTTAATATCTATTAAGTATTTAAATGAAGTTATTATTTATTAGCAAAATGTTCCGTTGAGACAGATCATGGTAGACTTGGAAACCGTAATGTTAGAAGCGAAATCAAAATTAATTACATAAATTTTTAACTAAAAAAGTTAGATATTTTTCACGATTGAGAGATATTTTCACGAGTTTCAAGTAACGAGGAAAAAATATCTTGTAAGTTTTGAGTCTTTTTCTTTTTTACAGCACATTACTGAATTCAAGATCTACGTAAATATTATAATTTGACAATATTGATTTTCATTTCATTTGACGGATAGAATATTATAAATAGAAAAAATTATTTTTTGATCTCAAGTTTTGAATAATACATACTTTTGGTATATGAATTTTAAAAATGTACCGTTTTAGTCACCAAATTGTTTATAAGATACGTCCATTTAGTTTATGGGTTTTCAAAATATATATTTTCACTCAATATTTAAAAGGTATTTTTTAAAAAAATTTTAAAATAATTATATGATATTTAAAATTTAAAAAATAGTTTTAGAGAATATAGTTTTGCAAAATTATTCTTCTAATTTAAAATATCATATAATTATTTAAAATAATAATAATAATTTATTTGAGGGATTTTTAAAATTGACCTATTCTTAGACTAAAAAGGTACATTTTTAAAATTTAGAGATTAAAAAAGTAATTTTCCTTTCTAAATATTATAAATGAATAAATTGGACTAGTTCTTTTAATTTAACAAAGCTTTTTTTTTTTTCAAAATAATAAAAATAAAAGAATCAATGAAAATAACGAAGCTTTAAAAGAATTTATACGTGTTCTTAAAAAATAATACTATAATTTTGTAAGTAGCGGGAAGCAATGTTTAAATTGTGGTAAAACATTGACGTTGATGAATATTTATGAAACTTTTATATAAAAGTTCAAAGTAATATTTAAATAGGTAAACAGGTATTCTACATCCTTTCTAAACAAGTTAAAATATTTATTATTTATATCATATTTATATTAATGATATTTTAATTTATATTTTTTAAAATTTCATGATTACTTATTTATTTTTTTGGTGGAAAAATGTCGATTCACCCTTAAAGTCGATGTTGAACCCATAAAAATTTAAAAATATTGAAGGAAGTGTCGACATATCAATAAAAATTTAGGCCACAATTACTAGAAAGTAAACGTAATCAATCAATGATAAAATGAAAAGTGAGGTTGTTTAAGAGTACTTTCAAAAGGCAATCGACAATAAAGAAAATTCATTGCGATTTTAATAATTTTGATTACAAACTGGTAAACATGACCTTAATATCATGACATAAAGTCTAAAATATCCAATATCATAAACTAGTTACAACAACTATAATATCGACGTCGATCTCATATATATATATATCAATTGAAAATTAATAACAATACATTAGTGCTTAAGTTGATTTAAACAGAAAACCTTAAATTATTTTTAATTCTAAATTAAATTACTATATTATTAGAAAAATTATTATAAATAAAAAAATATAAAACTATTAATAAATATAGAAAAAGTTTACCATCTATCAACAATAGATTGTTATAGGAGTCTATCACTTTCTATCACCGATAGATAGTAAAATATTTATATATTTGTAAATAGTTTGACTCGTCTTGCTATATTTGAAAATAACCTATATTATTATCAATATTTTTATTAGGGTCTATAAATAATATTTTATTGTTTATGGATATCTATAAAAATCGTCATAAAAATGAATGTTGAATCCTTTCGTTTACGAATTTATCGATAGATATTTTGGAGAAGAATATTTTAATCCATAGCTGATTGTATCGTCACAGTGGCTGAGCCACTGAGGTAAATATCCATTTTAAAAAAGGGTAAAAAGGTGGATACAGATTCCAATGGTTTACTGTCAATCTAATGGCAGACGAGCTTTTAATCTCCACCGTCCAATTTTATTTATTGTGCTTTTTCTCCTTTGGCATCTGGACTCCCGACTTCCACGTAAGACTTTGTGGAATTTCAATTGCCACGTGGAAATATTTTTATCCGTACTCGGTGTCTCACAGCTGGCAGCAGCAAAATACTAATTTCTAAATAAATATTTTAATGGTAAATTGAATAAATGGTAAATAAAAAACAAGGATTCCAAATGTTGATATATATATATATATATATATATATTTTTCTGGATAAGAACTAAAAAGGAGGATAAATTAGTCTATAATGCTAAAGTAAATTAAATAAATAAGTGCCGGTTTAATGATAATAGCTAAGTTGTGATTGGATTTAGTCAAAAAGGGAAAAAAAAAAAAATGTCGTGATTGGATCAAGAAAATGACAACTAATTAAGAAACATATCCGCATTTATCTAATTTTGATGCCCACAGGCACAGGTCATCATTTAGTCGTATAATAGAAAGAAAAGGTAAAAATTAAATAATTATTATTTTTTTTAAATAATAAAATAAGTCGTGTTAATATAGTTTAATAGATTTATTTCAAATGTAAACATCATCTTTATTCTCATATTTATTGTTTTCTCTTTAAAGTTCATCCTCATGTTTATTCAATTCGAGAATAACGAATAATAAAATAAAACAATATTTTTTTAACCATGGTAGATGAAAGATCCAACTATCAATTTTTTAAATAAATATTGTGCATTATTCACTAACCTAGTTTAGAACCAATTTTCAAAAAGTGCTTAACTACCATTTGAAAATCATTTAAATTCCGTTGGGTAATCATTTTGTTTTTTCTCTTTGTTTTTAAAAATTAAGTATATTTCCTCCTCATTTCTTACATTCATTTGCATCTCTTTTAAGTACCATAGTTGAATTCTTTGCCAATTTCTAAAAACAAAAGTAAGTTTTTAAAAGCTACTTTTTTAGTTTTGAAAATTTGTCTTGGTTTTTCAAATCGTTAGTAAAAAATAGATAATAAATGAATAAATTTGAAAGTGAGAATAGTGTCTATAAGCTTAATATTGAAACACAAAAACAATAAACGAAATGGTTACAAAACGGAGTTTTAATTTTTTGTTTTTAGTTTTAGAAAATTAGAACATCATCTTGTTACTTATATTTTTATGAGTGTTTTAAAATTTTAAATCAAAATTTGAAATATATATATATATATAGTTTAAAATTTTTTTGTTTTTATTTTTAGAATTTGTCTAAAGATTTATGTTTTATATATCATAAATGAAAGACGAGATTAAAAATTATCAGAAAACAATAACAATTGAGAAAAACAAAAGACAAAAAAACTGAATAGTTATCAAAAGTTTGTATTTTTAAAAAATAAAGAATAATGTTAAAAAGAATTGTTTCTAAAGGGCCTTTTAATAAATACTCTAAAGAAGGTATTTTTTTTTTATCAATTTACTATTATTATTTCAAACCACTTAGGATTATTGTTTTTTTTTAAAGAAAAAAAGATGGTATTTTTTTTTTTTTTTTTTTTTTAAATTTACTATTTTTATTTCAAAATATGTTGATGTTTTAATGATTTAATAAAATTATTATTGTGTGATATTACGTTGTCATTTGTTTGTATTTTCTCGTAATTTTATACATTTTGTAAATATAGATATTTTTTGAACATACGAAATAAATTTTGTTGGGGGAATTGATTTAGCAATGTTTATATATGCATTTATATATATTTGCAAACATAGCAACATTTTCAATTTTGAATTCGTTTTTTTTTCTAATTATACTAATTTTATTCTCATTGATGTATGGGCGGTATATTTGATATATTTTATGAAATTGGTCGTATATCAATAATAATATATATGATTTACTTTTTATTTTGTATATCAATAATATATCTAATATATTTTATTTTATTTTGTATTATTTATTTATTTATTTATGAGAAGGAAGAAATATTATTACGCCTCAAGGGCCCAATAAAAAATGCTCTTTATCATATAGAGCTACAAACCACATGGGGAGCTAAATTGTCCAAAGCCCAAAGAGATAATTGGATCTGTCCCTATTAGCCAGATTTATGTCCGGTATACAAGCAATTGATATACCCAATATTTTATAATTATCCATTTAAAATTGAAATATTTTTCAAATATAGCAAAATCAATCAATATATTAAATATAGTAAAATATCACGACAGATGTTGATAGAATACTGTCACCTATTATTATCTATCAATTTCTATCACGATAAACAATAATATTTTGTTATATTTGAAAATATTTTTAGTAATTTTATTGTTTAAAATAATTACCCTTCTAAATTTATGTTGAGTATATTACTAATGTATAATTATGAATTGCTATACTCGAAATTGCATGATTTTTAAATGAGTATTTACATGCTATTGATGGAAGAATAATATACTTAAAATATATTTTGAATAAGTAGTAATATATTATTGTTATATCAATGTCATATTTGAATTTAAAATAAATCGTGATAAAATATTATTGTTACATGATCAAAATTATTTTCTTGTTATCTACTAATGAATTATCTTTTTCTACGAAAGAATCGTCATGTAAAAAACGTAAAACAGTGTATCGAAATAATTTAATATATATATTTGAAAAACCTATAACTTCTAGTTTTTAAAACTTAAAAGTTTTATTTTATTTTCTAAATACAAATTGACTTTGTACAATGCTATTTATGGAAAATTTTAAACTTCTTTTTGGGTTTTAAATACTCTATAAACTACGACTTCAGATATTAAGACTACAATTAAAATTTAAAGAAGTTAGGTGGGAAAGGAAAAGCATTAGACGACTTCCATTTTAATGCTTATTTTATGAATTGTTCTTATGTTTTGTGTTTTCAGTCTAATATATGGTCAACAGTGTGAGGATGGGAAGAATGAGAAAATGATTGAGTTAAAGCAAGTTAGGTTAGGACTACGAAAAATTTATTTAAAGAAATTAGGTAAAAAATTTAATTGTAGATTGCCTTTACTAAATGGGAGAAAATAAGCAGCCCACAGTCATGAGAACTATGGTAGCATATATTGTTTTTGTTCAATATATTATTGAATGAAAAGTTTTGAATCAATTATAAATTGTCACATTATTTTTTAAATTAATAGTGAAATTATAAATGATTGAATTTTGGACTAATTAAAAGTTAACACGTGTCCTAAATTAAAATTAAAGACATAAATTGGAAGTCCTACCGCGTGCTTTCGTTGGATTAAATTAATTATTTATTTTGGTCCAATTAAAAATTAAAGTTTCGGTCAAAGAGAAATTGAATAAAAAAAAGTTTAATTTGGCCCAAAGCCCAATTAGGGCCCAAATTTAACTAGTTAAGCCCAAGGGTCAAGTCCATGGACTAACCAGGTTGAAGCCTACAAAGCCCACTTAGAACCCTATAAGTAGAGGATTTATTTCATTTATAGGGTTCAAAAAATTCTACATGAATCTAAAAAGGATTCTCCGTGCCATCAGAAAGCTCTTTTTAAGACTGAAGATGTTTATTCTTCTTCAAAAACTCTTTATTCTTCTTAACAAAATATCTAAGAGATCGAATCACATTCACATCAAATCTACATCAACTTAAGTTCAAATCTACAGATCAAGTTTCTCTAAAAACTTCGTGCAAACATATATTATTTTTTATTTTACGAGTCTCACACAATTCTTAAATAATGTTATTAATAATTTATGGCAAACAATGAATGAAGGTAATATGAAAAATGTTCAATATAGTAGTAGAACTATAATCTTTTTCAAACGAGACTTCATATTGAGTTGACAATGATCATCATTGGGGCGAGTAGGAAAACTTCCTCCGAATCGAGGCACCAATCAAATTCTCAATTTTTATTTCATACATTTAGAAACTTATTCATTAAATTACATTCTTTAAAAGAAAATTTCAAATTAAATGGGTAATTTTCACCAAAAGCCTTGATGGGAAATTTGCATTTTTTGAGGTAGTAGAAACAACTCAAATATAATTAATTGAAACAAAGTCCCCTTTGACAAGTGGAAGAAATCAATGGGGAAAATAACCCCTTAAAACATATTCCAACCCCGATCAAGTTACATCGCAAACACAAGGTCAACCAACACATTTGATATATGAGAAACCCACCGAGATCACATTGAAACCTCTCAAATAGCTACATCTAAGTGCCTTAACCCACATGCCTACACAAATCGATTGACTTTACAAGAACAAACGTATAATGGACTCTTAAGTAGAATAAGTCAGAGATGCAACAAGAACATCAAACACCCTAAAAAACCACATAATTTCGAAAGCACCATAATTGCCACAAGATCACGTGAAAAGTGGTTACATCTATTTGCTCCTTGCACACCCAAATTCACCCATAATGATCTTAAGCTAACCAAACATTCTTGGCAACAAGACCATAACATATATTAGTATTTTCTTAAAGAAAAAGTGATCCTAAAGACTTTTCGTCCACCTTGCATTTTGATAATAGATGCACAATAGTTTTTAAGCCCTTGCGGCAAAGAGGATAAGAAAAGTCAGAATAAACTCATTTACGTGTCATATTTGAACGAGTGTAAATGATATCATACAACACCTTTTAATTATAGGTCTAATCATTGTCGATAAAATCATGGCCAAAGTTCTTCTAGAGAAAAGTAGTTTCAAAAGGCAAAAAGTCGGATATTATCAATAACGAATTATTTTATTTTAGCATATAAACATGTGACGTGAAGAATTTAAACTTTTAACTTTTTAAAACGTAAGTATCTTAATTAGTTGAATTTTGTGACCTGAGTTAGAATTATCTTCGGAGTAAGCACAAACCATAACATTGAATTTGTTTGTTACCCTAAGTTGCAATATTGATGAATATTAATTACCAAAATTAGATTCCAAGTAATTAAAAGCAATAAGTTCCGAGAGAAAATCGAATGATTCGCTGAAATGGCGAACACTCCTCCGTCTCACCAGACGTGTATTCCTCTGCCTTCGGACTCAGGTCACTCTCTCTTTCCCCTTTCTTCCGTTCCTTCGGATTGGACTCTTCCATTTTCATTCATGATCAATTTGATATTGTTTTGATCTATCTTTCTTCCTGTTAATCAATGCTTACTTATTACAAGTTGCGGCCTGTGGATTGACGTGCGATTCTTCGTGGCGTAGGACATTGTTTTTTCTCGTATCGAAGCTTTAATTGCTGTTTGTTTGCCAATGAAGAATCGTGAAATAAACTTGACTGATGTCGGAAACTGATTTTTTATGCAAGAGAATCGCAATGATGTAATTATCTACGGTTAGAGTAGAAGATTTTGTTTCGAAATTTTGAAAGACATGTCGCTCTTAGTATATGCCGGTCTTTTCTTTATTTCCATCGTCCCTTTGCCATTTTATGCCACTTCGTTTCAGTTTCAGTTGTTGCGGATAGGTTTTGGTTTTCTTGATTGCTTTGCCCGTGCATGTTCCATCGAGAATTTTAGTTATTATGTTCGTTTTTGATTTGAGACGATGGAATCTTTCTATGGTTGATACTTTGGGCGCTGTTTAATATAAAATGGAACTGTAGAGCTTAATGACCCTTCGTTCCTCAGCTCCTGCGTTCATATGCTCATTTTGCTAGAAGATTTTTATCATCTTCCAATGAGTTCCATTTCCTGTGGATGTCAGGTGAAAATCAGACCGATCCCGAAGCCAACGCAACCTTGGTTCCTATACATATTGTCACTCATGTATCTCAACTGCCTAAGGAATTTGTTGAACCATCACCTGAAAAGCCTCTGGTAGTTGGCTTTGATTGTGAAGGTGTTGACCTGTGTCGCCATGGAAACCTCTGTGTCATGCAGGTAATATAAAATGCTAAGAACAAATCACAGTTTTACCACCCTTGTGGAGAGTGAAATTTTAGGGCAGAGGCGTATGTGTTAGTTAACCTTCCTAACTGAGGGAGTCGGTGGTTCTAACTTATAATTTCATTTTTTTAATCATCTGGTGATATTGTCAATTGACTAAATTCATAGTCCGAGCTGCGGCCTTGCAAGAGAATGACTAATATGATAGCTTTTCAATTAAATGAGCACACCTGGACAGTCCCCACTCCCCCACTTGTAGCTATAGTAACGCATCCTTTAAATTACAGGGGTTGACTGCTGTCAAATGCTTGGGCATTCAAGGATGTTCAGTCTCTACTCTATTAGAAAACAGTGATCAAATTAGTTGACTTTATCTTTTCATATGTGTTCATTTCTTGGCAGATTGCATTTCCAGATGCTATATATCTGGTCGATGCTGTACAGGGAGGAGAGGAACTTGTGAAAGTCTGTAAGCCTGCCCTTGAGTCCAAATATGTCACAAAAGTTATTCATGATTGCAAACGAGATAGCGAGGTCTCTTTTCAACTTTGTTCCCGCTACAGATTGCCTTCAGAGTGACATGGCATGTTTTAGCTAATATTTACTCTGTTTTTTCCCCACTGTAGGCATTGTACTTTCAATTTGGTATCAAGTTGAACAACGTTATTGATACACAGGTGATTATCAATTGTGAGAAGCCTGACACTCTTTACTTGTTTACACCATTTTATCATGCATTATATTTTATCTTATTTTAGAGTGCTTGGGCCACTTAGCGTGCCAATTTAATGTTACATAAACACAAGAATATTTTTGTAGTTTTCATTTTTCTATGTTTCATTTGATTGAAATTGAGACTGTCATATCAGGAGAATAGATTCTACTAATCCACAGACCATTTTCCCATTGTTTCTAATCGAGGTTCCTTAAAGTTCTCACGATGTTATTTTTCCCATCTATTTTCCACTTGTATGATTTGAATCTACAATCTGCCAGTGTTATCATAAATTTTTAATTCTACATACTCATTCTAAAGGTTTATGTGAGTATATTCTCTCACTATTATGGGATTATTTAATGATTGGAATCTGCTATCTTGTAATTTTTAAGGTTGAAAGTATGCATATCTTCAAAAAGAGAAGAGAGAGAGAGTGGTTATCTTGTGGCTTTTCAAATGCCAATAAAGGGTTTACTTTCTTGATTTTAAAAAGTGATCTAAACAATTTATTTTAAGTTTGAGCTACCTTGTAATTTCTTTGGGGCTAAATGTGTGTATGTAAGCTGAGATGGAGGAAGGCTGAGTTATTTGAACCTTCCCGCCTTAATTTTCAATTGTATTACTTGATTCAGATTGCATATTCACTTTTAGAGGAGCAAGAGGGACGGACAAAGACACCGGATAACTATATCTCCTTTGTTAGTCTTCTTGCAGATTCGCGTTATTGTGGTATTATATTAATCCAAGTACCTAGATATTCTCCAATTTTTTATCATGGAAATTTATGCTTTTTTTTTGTTTTTTTGTTTTTTTGTTTTTTTTAATTATTATTATTTTTTAAATTAAAAAAAAAATTCTTGGATAAAATGACCTATGCTCACTCAAAAGTATTAACTGATAATTGCTTATTCAACTTCGAAGGCAAGCAAAGCTTGATTTATTGCTTGCCATCTTCATCTTAAGACAACTCCTGTACTTCCTACTTATTATGATGGTGGTGTTTCATTGAGCTGCATGGTTGGGGGATACTGATGCACACAAGCTAAATGAATACCTTAAAGGTTTATTTCATGCTAAAAAATGCAGAAGACTGCCATATTTATAGAGATGGTTGGCAGAATAGGAAAATGGGAAACAAATCTACAGCCGGCTGAACTGGTAGAAGACTTGCCACCTAAAGACAAGAACTAACAGAAAGGAAACTACCGACCAAAGACTGTATAACGATCAAAGAGGACGAAACAAGATTGGCAAGAAAGGCCAAGAAAATCAAGATGTGCCCACATCAAATAGATAATTAACCAGAAGAACCTCCCTGCTTGAAAAGGGAAAAAAAAGAGTAGAAATTTGAATTTGGAAGCCATCACAGTCTTATTTACCATTGTTACCCTTTGTTTCCTTTTTTCTTTCTTTTTCTTTTTT